>JAWMAG010000006.1:35775000-36157500 GCA_037013455.1 Ceratitis rosa | reverse complement strand
TCCATTTAGCTTTATTTAATTTTGTGTTTCATTTGATTTTATATTAATTTATTTTATTTGTTTATTTTTATATTCTTTTTTATTTTGTTTCATTTTATTTAATATTGTATTATTTTGTCTTATTTTATAGTATATTTTTATTTTTGTTTATTTAAATTTATTTTATTTTTTTAATTTTAATTTATTTTATTTGGTTTTATTTTACGTTGCATCATTTTTATTTGTGTTGTTTCATTGAATTTTTTTATTTTATTGTATATCTTTTAATTTAATTTAATACAATTTTATTTTATTTTTTACGTTATATTATATTTTTTATTATATATTATTCTATTTTATTTTATGGTATATATTTTTTAGTTTCGTTGTATAGTTTTTTTTTGTTTTATTTTAGTTATTTTTTATTTCATATTTTGTTTATTTTATTTTTTTATATGTAATATAATTTAATTTATTTTAATTTTTTATTTTATTAATTTTTTTTATTATGAAGTCCATTAATATCTATCATTCATATTTTATCTGCAACTAACAAATTTGTACTATTCCTAAAACCTTTCTCTCAGCGTTCCCCTTGGCTCTAAGTATTGTGTTATTACATTAGTAATATAAATGTGATATTCAGCTTGGACAAGGTCATCACTCCACCTCACATACATTATCTAACCTCAAACGTGAAAAAGTAATAAACTAAAATTTTTGATTGAAATAACAATCTGAAGATAAAGCACGTTACGAGGAAGCGCAATCAACTGCAACAATGATTAATATCGCTGGGGTTGTGAGCATTGTGCTCTTTTATTTACTAATCTTAGTCGTGGGTATATGGGCGGGACGTAAGAAGGCAGCAGGCAATGATTCGGAAGAGGAGGTTATGCTGGCTGGACGTTCCATAGGTCTTTTTGTTGGCATATTCACAATGACAGGTGAGTAGTAATATCTACCTCTAACTGTTACCGTAGATGTAGGCGTCCTCGTGCTGCAGATCAGTTTAGAGAGGGTGCCGAAGTCTAATTAAACCACAATATTAAACAAACCACAATATTAACAAATGACAAACTAAAATAATGCATTACACTTTCTACCTGCTGTACAGCAACTTGGGTTGGTGGTGGCTATATAAATGGCACGGCAGAGGCTATCTACACATCCGGCTTGGTGTGGTGTCAGGCGCCATTCGGTTACGCCTTAAGCTTGGTTTTCGGTAAGTTTAAACGTCGGCGCCATTGTATTTATGTTTGTATATTAAATATGTTTTTATGTATTGGCAGGTGGCATTTTCTTTGCAAATCCTATGCGCAAACAAGGTTACATAACTATGTTGGACCCACTGCAGGACTCATTCGGTGAACGTATGGGCGGTTTGTTATTTTTACCCGCACTCTGCGGTGAGGTATTCTGGGCAGCTGGCATTTTAGCGGCACTGGGTATGTTTGCTTTGCATTTTAATAATAATAATAATTTATATTTCACTTTTTTGCATTTTTTTAAATACTCACAGGTGCTACATTGTCTGTCATTATTGACATGGATCATCGCACATCGGTGATACTTTCCTCGTGTATTGCCATATTTTACACACTTTTTGGTGGTCTATACTCAGTTGCCTACACTGATGTTATACAGTTATTTTGTATATTTATTGGTTTATGGATGTGCATACCATTCGCTTGGGCTAATGATCATGTGAAGAGTTTATCATCAATGGAAGTGGATTGGATTGGTCATGTCGAACCGGAGAAGCAATGGTTTTATATAGATTATGGTTTGTTGTTAATTTTTGGTGGCATACCATGGCAGGTATATTTTCAGCGTGTACTATCAAGTAAGACAGCCGGGCGTGCACAATTGCTGTCTTATGTTGCGGCAGCTGGTTGCATCCTAATGGCGATCCCACCGGTGCTTATTGGCGCAATTGCCAAAGCAACAGGTGAGTAGTCGTGTTTTATGAGGTAAAACAATACTAGTACTACTGTTTTCAAATTGTGTCCGTTTAAAGGTCTCATCCATTCATCTATGAAAAATTTAACATTATCGTTCTTCAGAGTTTCTTAATTTGTAATAACTCTCTTCCAGCTTGGAACGAAACTGCTTACGTCGGACCCTATCCGTTAACAGTCGACCAGACCAGCATGATATTACCCATGGTATTACAATATCTTACACCTGATTTTGTGTCGTTCTTTGGTCTCGGTGCCGTTTCGGCCGCTGTTATGTCTTCGGCTGATTCGTCGGTGCTCTCGGCTGCCTCAATGTTTGCACGCAATGTTTACAAATTGATATTTCGACAAAAAGCTTCCGAAATGGAAATTATTTGGGTAATGCGTGTAGCTATAATTATTGTGGGCATACTTTCAACAATAATGGCGCTTACAATTCCCTCCATTTACGGCTTGTGGTAAGTATGGTACAAATGCGGTACAAAAAATTCAATTTCAGCAAATCTATTTTTGTTTAATTTCAGGTCAATGTGCTCTGATTTAGTTTATGTTATTTTATTCCCGCAACTTTTGATGGTCGTACATTTTAAGAAGCACTGTAACACTTATGGCAGCTTAGCTGCTTACATCGTGGCACTCTTCATACGTTTATCGGGTGGTGAGGCTTTGCTTGGCCTACCGGCGCTCATACATTTTCCCGGTTACGATGAGGAGACACAAACACAATTATTCCCCTTCCGCACTACCGCCATGCTAATGAGTCTGATAACACTGATAGGAGTTTCTTGGTGGACAAAGTGAGTGTGTGCTGAGAGTTTAGAAAAGAAGTAGAGGAAGAGCGAAATTATTACAATAAAATTTTTTCTATTGTACTTCTAACTTTTAGGATGATGTTTGAATCAGGCAAACTTCCACCAAATTATGACTATTTCCGGTGTGTAGTAAATATTCCTGAAGACGTACAAAGAGTGGGAGAGCCTTCAGAAGCTGGCGAACAGGTAAACAGCTTTAGATTTTCGCTTTCAACTTATTGCTGTGTGGAAAACATTACGAAGCTAGCTTGTTAAATTCTGAGCTTCTACAAAACTCGGATTACCAATAGTTCTTGGTTTTGTTCACTTGTATTATTTCAAATTTGTATTAGTTCAGGCGATGGAACGAAGACCTTCAATTTCGATTAGTCACATTTACCGCTTAATATAGCTGTTAACTGATTCTTTTTGTAAACATTTGAAGTTTCTTTTTCATTACAATATTTCGTGAAACTTTTAAAACAAATCTAATCAATATTATTATTTAATTGACAGCTTTCCGTTATGGCTGGTCCACTGGCACGTTCCTATGGTGCAGCCACCATGGCTGGCAAAGATGAGCGTAACGGACGTATTAATCCGGCGCTCGAGTCTGACGATGATTTACCCGTGGCCGAGGCGAAACGCATGAATCAGCAGACAGCGCAGGCGCAAGTGCAGAAAATGTTGAGTAAGGCGACGGGTAAAGGTGGCGGCGGTGATGATTGCGGCAGTGCTGGAGGTGGTGTGGTAGACATTGGTTGCAATTTAAGTGGACAAGGTATGGCTGTGCTAGCTGCTGAGCATGATAATACTGCCTTCTAAGTAAAACAAATATACAAACACAACTACATTACATGCATACAAAGGAAATAAATATTAAAAAAAAAACCTAAAAAACCTAATTGAAAATTAAATAATTTTGGAGAGATGAACCAAAAAAAAACGCAGATATCTTGAAGAAAATCTAGCATTTGGTCACTTACATAAAAACAACTAACATATACCTACATGCATATAAACATAAATACACACGTATCTATATATTTAAGTATAGACTTAGAGGACTGCTCGCCCAGCAGCTGGGTAAGTGAATTTGAAGGCAATTAATTAAGCTTATGAACTAAACATATCAACGCAAAAGAAAGTAAACAAAAGAATAGAAAAAAAACTAAACTAATTATACACATGATGAAACAAATATTATATACTGTTAAAAACTATTTTGATGTAGTGTAGCCAAGTCTTGTGCTTTTTGAATTTTGTTTAATGTGTTTCTCAGCCAGCTACTAACAGTACTTAAAAACATAAAGTAAAAAACACATATTTTAAAACAATATAAAAAATATCAAATGTTGAATATAAAACTTAAAATTAATATTATTAATTAATTGTGCTGCATAATTAACTTAGCATAAAAATATTTATCTACAAAATTTTAAAAAGTTTTATGTCTGTATTTTGTGCTTGCTTGCAACAGATTTTTCACACATACACTTGTTGTTGTAGGTCTAAATTATGTCTAACTGTGAAATATAAGCTCTAAATGTTTACTAATAATTTTACTATGTAATGAATTTGTTAAGAGATAACAAAAAACTATTTTATTGAGTGATATGTTGTTAGGAATATACTAAGTGCTCATAAATATACGTGTATATGTACTCGCATGTACCTACTATATTAACCCCAAGTGCATATGTGACATTAAATACCTATTTAATTTATATAATATCAATTATTGTTAGTCTAGCTGAATAATCTTGTTTTAATTTTTTACTTTTTTTAGTTTAATGAAATATCAAATTTTTCTACATTCTGTTATACAGCATTATTCTTTTTAATGTATATATATATATATATAATTGTTTGCTCTAAAATTAAAAATTAAAATTATGAGTCATGTATGCATATATACGAAATTAAACATATTAGAATTTGATGGCTATTAAGGAAAGTAAACAAACATATCAATATGTATACAATATACATATAAACATATACTTATACAATTTGCGTTCAATGCAACCTAAAAAATAAGCAAAAAAAAAACAACAAAAACAAAAAATGTATTTATTTAAAAATATGTAGGTACGATAAATATATAAATACATACAAGAAACTACAAAATATGTTAACAAAGTGTTATTTATGTTGAAAAAGGAGTATACACGTATATTCAACAAAATAATATATTAAAAATATATATTCGTTTCTTAGAACTATATATGTTCACACAAACTTAGAAAATATGGTAGTTTGTGAAACAGATTTTTTTCCTTTATGACGATATGAATACGGGTTTATTAGGAGTTTAACTGAGACTACTTTGCAAAAATGAAGCGTTCTCATTAGTTATGCCGAAGTCGGTATAGCCTTTCATGAACTTGAACGATGATCGGAACAAATTTGATGCAGTGGTCCGATCTGGCCGATCGGTTTCGACAAATCATCCATACAGTATGGAAATACATCTGATTGCGTACAAGCAGACGAACAGACAGACCAACAGAGAGACAGACGGGCAGACGGATAAAAAGATAGAAATATGGACAAGTCTAAATCATCTTAGTTCGTCAATCTGATCCGATCAGTTATAAATGTTTTGGCTCATATTATTCGAAAATCAATTTAACTATGTTTTTTGCGTTTGAAAATCATTGTATTTTCATTTTGCTTAATTACATCTTACCGGTAAGTAAAATTATCAAGCAATACGTTCCTAGTATAAGATCATTCATAACATACATACATACCATATATGTATATATATGTATGTAGTCTATGTGCGTTTGTTATTGTTGCACTGCAAGTAAGATTAAAACAAAAACTCTATCATGTGTCCTTCCATAAAAACATTTTATGATACATACACACATATGTACATACGCTTTGTAGAGGGCGGTTGTTTTGTGTTTAGAAAATTAAGACAAAATATTGATTGAAAATATAAATATCAAATAATATTATAAGTAGCATACATACATACGTATATTGCGTATATGCATAAATGTTAATTTTGATGTAAGTTTAAATTAGTGTGTGTTTGTTTGACGTATGCGTATGAAAAACCTAATTGTCTATTAAACGAATTATATCAAGAAGGTGAAAATTTTGTGACGAATTGGTGGCTGAAATTTAACAAAATACTAATTGAAAACGAATACATATCATTTACAAAAAGTTATACCTACATCTATGTATGTATATAGATTTAAAAGACAAAAACTTAAAATGAATAATAGAAACAAAGATATTTATATATTATATTTAAATATGCAACGTTTCCTTTTACATAATAATAGAGGAATAGTTGGAGTAACTTAAATTCAGAATCTTGAACTCATTATTCTTATTTATTTAAAATCTTTATTTATAACATACTTTTTATTAATTTTCTTAACGTTTTCTTTTATTCCGTTTACTTTTTTGTTTCATCGTTAGTTTACGGTATGTTATTTTACATAAATTTAATTTTTTTATGGTAATTTAATTTGTTTTATTTTGTTTAGTTACTTTATGTTATTTTAATAATTTTATGTTTTTTTATTTTTACCTTTTTTCAATAATTTTTTTTATTATATTTTATTTTACTTCTATTCTATTTTTAATTAAATTTATTTCATCTAATTTAGTTTTATTTTATTATATTTATTTTGACTTATTTTGTTTTACTTTTTTTGAGAATATTTTCATTTATTTATTTATTTTTATTTTTTACGTTATTTTGTTCAGTTTATTATATTTTAATTAACTTTAGGTTATATTATGTTATTTTAATTTAATTAAATTAATTATTTTTATTTTAATTATAAAATTTTATGTTCCTTATTTTATATTTTATAATATAATATCTTATTTTATTCATTTTATATGGCTTCATTTAATTTCATTTTACTATATTCATTTGATTTTATTTATTCTACTTTAATTTTTTTGTTTGATTTTATTTATTATACTTTGTTTTTGTTTATTTTATGCTATTTTAGTTTATTTTGTTTTGATTTATTTTACTTAATATTGTTTTGTTTTATTCTATTTTATTTTGATTCATATTAATTAATTCTATTTTTATTTAATGTCGTTTAATTTCATTTATTTTTTACATTATATCTCTTTTTATTTTACTCTATTTTATTTTATTTTATTTTTTTTTCCTTATTAAATTTTATTTGGTTTTATTGAAGTGTTTTTATTTTATTTAACTTTGTTTAATTTAATTTTTGTTCATATTATTTTAGTGTATGTCATTTTATTTTATTTTATGCTATTTAATTTAATGCGATTTTAATTTATATTATAATATCTCTTTAATTTTATTTTATTATATTTTATTTTATTATATTATGTTTTATTTTATTTTATTTATTTTTTATATTAATATATTTAATGTCATTTAATTTTATGCGATTTTAATTTATGTTATAATATCGCTTTTGTTTTATTTTATTATATTATGTTTTATTTTATTTTATTTATTTTTTACATTAATATATTTAATGTCATTTAATTTAATGCGATTTTAATTTGTTTTATAATATCTCTTCTATTTTTTTAAATTTTTATTTTATTATATTTTATGCTCAATTTGAGATTCCAATTTTTATTTGCGAACTTCTAAAGTGTAATTTGAATTTGTATAATTTTTAAGCATAACAAAAGCCGGTCCATATCATATGGACACCTTAAATATGGTATATCTGCGGCTAAAAAGAAGTAGAATATATACCTTTTAAGAAAATCCCTAGCATCATGAGCACATATATTTATGCTCGAACAGAGGCTGTAAACATGCATATATACATGAAATATATTAAATTGTTCTACCTGAAATGAAGTTAAACTAACCCTAGTCATTCCCTGCCATAGTTTCTCTGTGTATTTATTATGATTTATACTCACTATACATACAAGTACATACCATATACGAGTATATAGAAACATAGAACAACTGTTGAGCGTTATTTATTTATTGTTATTGTTTCATTATATTATGGAGGCGTGCTATATACACGTATAATTATTAATAAATACATCAAACTATTAGCTGAATTCTGCATTACATAAATACATAAACATACTTAAGTTTGTAAAGTAAAAGAAAACGATTTTTGACTCGCACATGATTCGTATTTATTACAATAAGAGTTTTGTATATATACACACAAGGATTTCATAGATCTAGCTAAAATATAAAAATAATATGATGTATATGCATAAAATATCCAAACAAATTTAGAAAAATGTAGCCAACGTAAATAAATAATACGTGATGTTGACTGCTTTTATGTAACAAAAACAAAAAAAAAAACGAAAGAAAGAAAGAAAAGGAAATATAGAGACCTTAAACTAGAACGAAAAACGTAATTAAATATCAAACGAACTATCAAAAATTAAATAAAAATTTAAATGCAGGTTTTATGAGTATATATTTAATGAAAGTTGTTCAATTTTGCATTAAAAAAAATGTTAAAGCTAAATTTATATTATATTTGAAGTTCGAGTTGTTTGGTCCTTTATCTTTAATGTTATGCTGAATAACTTCATTCATCTAGTTCGAAACTATAATAGAGAACTTTATAAAATATTTTTAAAAATCTGAATGTGTTTTTTAAAACAATTATTATGCATTTTTTCATTAAACTTAAATTAAACAATAAGCTGCTGAAAGTTTGAAGAGAAAATAACAGTGTATTTCTAGATGAAGATTTATTAAGAAACATACAATTATTTTTTCGAAAATGTCATACATATCACATCTCTGAAATCAATGGGGAAACCAATATCAATCAATATGATTTGTTTTTGTCTAAACCATTAATTTTTTCGATCTCAATCCTTAGAAAAACTTGAAGATATAAAAGTACGATGTTAAGAAAGCAAATTAATAATTAAATTTTATGATAATCATTTGTATGTAAGTATTGTGTGCAAAGCTTATTTTACATAATCCTCAAAGCATGCATTCGACATACTATTGTCATACATATATGAAAATACAAAGTATTACTCAATATTGGGATGAATGTAAAGAAGTACGCGCATAAATGAAAACTAAAAACCACCAATAGTTTTTTAACAAGTTTTTTTTTACAATTATATACATTTTTATTTTTAACTAAATAAATATCCTCTTATTAGTTCCTACAAATATAAGTATGTACATTATAAATTTACAGTTTTGCAGCTTTTGGTTAATTTTAACCATTTGCTTTTTAAATTTTTTTTTAATTAAAGTGTTAAGATATAAATTATTATACATACTTCGAAAAACAAAAAAATTATATAAATGTAAGAAATGAGAAATAGAGAATTATATTTGTGTTATAATGTAAGTAAGAAATTAGAAATACATATCAATGTTAAAATATATAGAGACACACAAACAAAAAATATACGCAAAAGTATGGTTTAATTATATTTAAACACTAACAAACATACATACATATCAAAAGCCATACACCAAAGTGTATTTAATAAACAGCAAAAAAACTGTAAATATTATGGCTTTTTTCTTCAAAATTGGGTTGGATCATTCACACACCGACGAACGACATATGTATGCTATCTACGAGGTTACTTTGAGGATAATATAGGGTTTTCCATTTCGTGGTTTCTTCCATTTCGTTTGGACATTTGTCAAATCAAACATGTTTTGTTTTAGTGAAAAATCAGGCATTTATGAAAATGGATAGCTTAACAACCACACAACGCGTTAAATTTGTTAAATCCTTACGGTGGTTCAATCGCTGCCTCACTTCGTTATTCAAGAGGAGATTATGGTGTACATAATCAACAAACTACTCAGCCAATCATCAGATGTTGGCATCATCCACGCTTCTGCGCCACATAGTATGACGGGTATGGCGGGCGACTTGTAGAGTTTGGTTTTTGTTACGCGAGAGAGGACTTGGATTTCAAGGCTGACATTATTATTGATGCTGATACGGACCAGGTTCGTTCAGCATCTAGATAGAAAAAATTATCTACGACCTCGAAGTTGTAACTGTCAACAGTGCCGTGGGAGCCAAGCCACTATACAAGTTATACGGCGACATTGACATAGTTTAGCGAGTCAAGAAACAGTGGTTCCGCCGGCAAGATCATATCGTCCGAATGGATGGAAGTTCTCTAAGTGATGTAAATTTGTCTCACCAATTTATGTTGTGCAACTAATGCTATGCACTGGTGGAGCTTTTGTTAAGAGTTAGCTCTGAATATCAGTTGAACTTTCATTTTGATATAATTTCTAGTTCTTTGTTTAATGGAGTTATTTACGATTGCAAATGTGATATTTATGGAAGAATAGTGTGGGAAAGGAAGCTCTGGACTAAAGGACATTTGGTAATTGCAGTGTAGAAGAATTATAGGGTTTAGTAGGTTTTTGGAAAGGAAAAATTGTATATTACATTTGGTCGCAGCTCACCAGTTTGTAAGATATTTTATGTCAAAAAATGCTCATTTCTGCGAGGTGTGTCCAAGGGACTTTATTAACAGCTTCACGTTGTTATGATAATCCGGATATGTTGTTCCTGCTCATTGTAAATACCATATCCGAGTTTTTATACCTTTTCTGAACATTTAATCTGTCTGTCGTCTGTCGTATACACAAATAAATATTGACTCCAAAAATCATCGAAATTGGAAAGCTTTATCACATCCTAAAATGAAATAGCATAAATCTGATATGTTCATGAAAGGTATAAAAACTTCTTCTTACTTGTTCAATTATTTGATTGAAGGAGATTTTTTTTATGCTTCTAACTCCACGCAGAGCTACGGGAATTGTTCATCTTCTCATATTAACTCGCATTCTAACTAATTTTGGTAGGCTATCCAGAGAATACTTGGTCTTAGTCAGTCTACCCACTTGTGCGGACTTCAACACATGCATCCATCTTATAAAGGGTGGTTAAATTTTCAAGGGCCGATGTTGATTTTGAATAAAACACAAACTATTTAGGAAATTATTGAAATTTTATTTTATTATGATATATTGGTATTACTCAATTATGTATGTAACAAAATATCGGCCAAATGAGCGCCGCGACCTCGGCGGCACACCTCCATACAATGGTCCAAATTTTCGATGACGCTGAGGCATAATGGAGTTTCTATGCCGTTAATGTGCCGAATTATCTCATCCTTTAGCTCTTGAATTGTTGCTGGCTTATCGACGTACACCTTTTCTTTCAAATAACCCCAGAGAAAAAAGTCCAACGGTGTCAAATCACATGATCTTGGGGGCCAATTGACATCGCCATTACGTGAGATAACACGGCCATTGAATTTGTTGCGCAAAAGAGCCATTGTTTCGTTAGCTGTGTGGCAAGTGGCACCGTCCTGCTGAAACCACATATCGTCCACATCCATATCTTCCAATTGTGGCCATAAAAAATTCGTTATCATCTCACGATAGCGAACACCATTCACAGTAACTGCCTGACCGGCCTCATTTTGGAAAAAATACGGCCCGATGATGCCGCCAGCCCATAAACCGCACCAATCAATCACTCTTTGTGGGTGCATTGGTTTTTCGACAATCACTCTTGGATTCTCATTCGCCCAAATGCGGCAATTCTGTTTATTGACGAATCCACTGAGGTGAAAATGTGCCTCATCACTGAAGATGATTTTCTTCGAAAATTTTCATAATAAGTCTGGATAACTTTAACACGTTGTTGGATTGTGTATCTCTCCATGGTTCAAATTGAGTAAGTCTGAAATAGAGAAATGTCAAATTAAATTCGGAAAAAAACTTGGCGTTTAGGTGTGGTTCACATTCAACATCGGCCCTTACAATTTAACCACCCTTTATTATCGGCAGAAAGTCGCTTCAGCGGTTACAAGTGATATAAAAAGTAATCATTATTTTTACAATAGGTAGCTTTAGAGATCTGTATTTCGCGTTCTATAAATGCGATGGGATTTCATTGGATGGAGTTAGAAAGATTATATTTTGTACTAAATAAGACAATGGCAAAAGTGTTGATCACTTAACTAAGTAGTGTTGGAGCCCATGTCAAAGACGGATACAATGTGAGCATTATTTCGATTACCCAGGAGTTAAACATTTCACGAAAGAAACTCGATATATGAGTGCCTCAAGAGTTTACTAGAACAAATCTTAATGTTCGAATATCCATCTGCAAATTGCTGCTGAATCTGAGGCAGATGACGACTGGTGATGAAAAGTGGATCACTTACAGCAACTTCAAATGAATACCGTCGTAGTTGAAGAGCAATGAGTCGGTATAAACAGTTTCCAAGCCAGGATTGACAGTCATGAAGGTTTTGTTGTATGTTTGGTGGAATTGGCAAAGGATCATCAACCATGAGATGATCCCCTACGACCGAATTATTAACTCTGAATTATCAGTAATTAGACCGTTTGAAGGAAGAAATCGCCCAGAAGAGCCCAATTTTTGCCAAAAGGATTATAAATATAGGTATAAATGGCGCTTTGTAACCGTTGAAGCGATTTTCAGCCTGGCTCCTTCTCCAAGTATGTGGTCTGCGTCTTGATATTTTTCTAACAAATGGAAGGACTTACAGTTTATACTGAGCCATCTCCGAAGGACTGATGGTTTTTGATGAGGAGTCTTTATTTCATGTCAGAAATACGTTGACATTCCCTGATGAGGTGCGACCGCAATCAGAAAATTAAACTTAATTTTTTATTTAAATTAATTTTCTATAATTTCTAGATGTTGGTCGTGATTTTAACCCTGGCCTTCCGAATGGCAGTACACAATGCTAACCACTCGGCGACCGCGGCCAAAGAGATTGGAACTGTGTTTAATCAGGACAGCGTCAGACTACACACTTCTATAGTGACTTGCCAGTAGCTCCGAGGCTTGGCGTCAAGTGATTACCATCAGTTCCTGTCTATGACAAATGATTTGGCTGGTGAAGAATTGGTCTCAAGGGAAGGTTGTGAAAATCAATTGTGCCATATTATTGCCAATAGGGATGAGGGTTTCT
The DNA here is from genome assembly GCA_037013455.1 of Ceratitis rosa. Classification (NCBI taxonomy): domain Eukaryota; kingdom Metazoa; phylum Arthropoda; class Insecta; order Diptera; family Tephritidae; genus Ceratitis; species Ceratitis rosa. The sequence goes on along the minus strand of JAWMAG010000006.1, from coordinate 36,144,785 downwards.
ATGAAAGAGAATAATGGTAAAAAGTTTTCAAGCAAAACGGTGGATATTAGACACAAATCGTATATTCTAACCTAAATGAAACCTTCAATTTAATGCAAAAATAATGGAATTATTTTTCCTAGACTCAATATATAAAGTATTAACCGCTAATTTTGTCTGAAAGTATATGTATGGCATGTTTGTTGTGTTGAACTAAAGTGAGTAGCAAAGTAATAAACAAATATAATTGTGTAAGTATGACATAAACTGTAGAGTGTGCACCACTCAGAGAGTATTTATGTGACACCCTAGAGCACTGTTGGGCGTAACAAAGACGCGACTACGATTTTATTAATGGGAATTTAATGTGAACTTGACCGCTTGCGGCATAATAAACGTTGCTGATAATTAACAAAATAGCTTAAGAGGTCTTAATAAAGATCTATGTATAAAAATAAAAAATAATAAGACTCATAGATAACGCCGTAACTAACTTAAACGGCTTATACATATGTACAGTGCATAAAAACCAACAAACTTACAAATGGTATGAAGTTGTTGCGTTGTGGCTTTTTATGAAGCTTTAAATATATACTATACCATAATTCCCTGCTTTAGTTAGTTGTAATTGAAGCTAGCGTGCAATATCTTTGTATAATTAAAGTATTGCATATTTAAATTGCAATATTTTTTTTGTTAATTATTTGCATTCAAGCTTGCTTACATACATACGCATTTGAAAATATGTCATTTGTGCCTTTTAGTTATAGGTATTCGGGTGTATTTTTTTTTGGTTATTATTTGAACACTTTGTTTTGTTTTTGTAACCCAGTGACTGATATTTACATTTGCAACATATTCCCAAGCCTTGCGTGAGATTAGTTTTCTTCTGTACAGTTATTTCGTTACTCCATCTTCCTGACATCTTACTTTGACGATGGGAAATTTGTTTTGAAGATACTTGCATTAATACCATTGTTTGGAAATTGTCAACTAGCGTGAATTTGGGATTTTATGTAGTGTACATACCCTGTAGTTCGACCACCTCGGTTAACCACTAACGATTCAACTGGCTCTGAGGAGTGAGTACTGGTCACAATTTAATAAACATCCATTCACTTCCCTAACGAATTTAGCAAGGGGATGTCATTGCAACGTACCGAGTGGTATGACGTTGCATTACGTTGACCTAGCAAAGTGGTTAATTATTTTGTTGGTGCCACTGAGTTAGCGATATCGTTATTTATTAAACTAGATATATTTTTATATTTATATTTATTATTTATATTATTAATTTATATTATTAAATAAACAAAAGAGAAAACAATCCTTGGTGGTTAGAAAACAAAATTACAAAAGCATCTGGGATGGGTTTGGCAGCCGCATTCCCCTTAGCGATTTGTCTAACGAAATAATGCACATAATCGTTAGTCTGCGGTAGTTGCTTGACACCATCAGAACTACTTGGTAATTTTATTTTACATACATATATAATTTGTATGAATATTATACACATACGACCATTCCATATTAAAAGTAACAAAAAATGTCGATTTTCCGCGCGATGGTTTCCGATTTGACTGAAATTTGACGTTAAGTTTAATTTCATGCCAAAATTGACAGAAATGGATCTGAAACATTTTAACAGTTTTTTTCCTGGAAGTTATGGGCGTGGCAGAAACCTATGAAAAAGCTCAAGAGTTGTTTAAAGCTTAACATATTTAAAAAAAAATGGTATCGAAGAAAAACTAATGCAATGGTCTGCATGACATTTCAATAATTTAAAAAATTCTCTTTGTTTTATAAAATTCTTTGATTTTTTCCAAAAAATAATTTTTAGATTTCCAAAAAAGTTTTTGACCATACTACCTATATTCAACGATGGAGACTCAAAAGGGCAAGATGTAAGGAGTGTTTGAATTGATCAAGTAAGTAAAGATAAAAAAATATAAAATACTCGTATAGCTGAGTTTCCTTAAAAACTTCTTTCTCCCTGACTTAAGGGGTAAAGCCGCTCTAGGATTTTGGAAAACGCAATTCTTTTTTGCTCACAAGGTACGTTTGGGTCCTAGAAATGATATGCAATTGGTTTTAAAATGAAACAAATATTTCAAATAGCTGAATTTTTTATTTTGCTCCTTTTTAAACGCGTTTTTCTCAAAATCACATTTTTCAAACTGGGAGGACAGATTATTCGGACCGTATTTCATTGATTTATCTGAAATTTTGATGGCAACTTAACAAATACATTTTTTTTGGAAGTGCATAGCCATTTTTCGTTTAAATGTAAACATTTTTTTCCATGATGCGTAGTTTTTAGTCAAAAATCAATATTTAAAATAAAAAGTGTGCCGCTTTCACAAAAATGAGTAAAAGAATAAACATGTACGTACTTCCAAAGACCATAGTTTGTAGATCATAAAACTGTTTGCTTTTCTTTTATAGGTCTCGTCCTTCAGAAGAAATCGGTCCTCCTGTGGACGCCTTTCAAAAAAAAAAATAATAATAATAATGGACTTTATCTCCGCTATTTTGGAACAAAATAATAATTTAAGAATATTTTTTTATGCTTCAATATATGTTCAATGAAATTTTTAAATATAAATTCTATTCGTTTTCCCATATTCCTACAATACATTTAAAAAAATGAGTCTATTTTTCAACCTCTAGAATGACTTTACCACTTAAGTTGAATGTCTGTTAAATATGCATAATCAAATCATTAAGCCAATACTACACTTAACAATTAGACGAAAATACAACATTAGCTACAATTTGTGTTCAACAATAAAATAAAACTGTAGTTATGTACAAATTCATTACTAATAGTCATAATTGTCTCAATTGCGGACAGTCTTAATTCTTTTCGTTAAGCAAATGGAAGGTGTACTATATAATTCATCTTTATCTAAACAAGGTGTATTCAAAGGAGAAGGTGAAATTTGAATTTTTTTGAAAAGTACTTATTTATTCATCAATATCTATTATGTCCTCTTCAAAGTAATCCCCCTCGGATATAATACACTTTTGGCAACACTTTTCCCAATCCTCGAAAAACCTCTGAAATACGCTTTTCGGTGTAGACATCAGCTCTTTCTTCGATTCTGACTTGAACTCATCAATTGTGGCAAAACGCTTTCCTTTCATTAGTTTCTTCAGTTTTGGTAATAGGAAAAAGTCGCAGAAGCCAAATTTGGTGAATACGGTGGTTTAGGCATGATTACGGCTTTGTTTCTGAGCAAAAAAATCACGAATAAGCATTGATGTGTAAACCGATGCATTAACGTAATGCGGAATCCACGATTTGTATTCCTTATTAAACGGAACGATTTCTTGGCAGCAACTCATGATGCATCACACCATTGTAATCAAAGAAAAGCAAAGTCATCTTTTCATTTGAACACATCTCCTATATATATAGAAGTCTTTTCCCTGAATGACTGACGGATTAATCTATGTACAGCGTAAAACCTTAGTCGTAGAGACTTTAAGCATGGAAGGTGTGTGTTTGACGTATGTACCCGTAAAGAAGGGATTTTCTGGGAAGTGGACCTGGGACCGATGTATTCGAAAATATGGAGTTTATTTTTAAATCGTTTGATTTACAAGAAATTTGGTACATAGGTATATATCTTTTTGCCTAAATTAACATCGTGCGCATATTTTCCTTCAAGAAGTGGCTCTGGGCCGATTCGATGGTTCCGATTTACTTAATATGTGGAACTTATGTAGGCGGCTGCGATAGCCGAGAGGTTAGCATTGCGTACCAGGCCAGGGTTAGAGTCCAAAAATTATAGAAAAATAATTTAAATAAAAAATTAAGATAAATTTTCCAACTGCGATCAACCCTCTGCAGAGTCAACCCCTCCGAGTGTATTTCTAACATGAAATAAATGCTCCTCATAAAAAAAGCATCAGCCGGAGGCGGCTTAATTTGCCATAGTCAATATGTGGAGATCTGTTGGAATAAAACGTATTCAAAGTTCGATTTGTTTGATATCTGGAACATAGATAGCCCTTTGCCTAGTCTGATATATGGACAACTCATTTTCTTTTTCATGTATTTAACATAGTAGTTTATAAGTTATAATAAAAGAAACAACTTAAAAACCTAATAAAAATCTTATTATACGAAGTCGCGGTCAACCTCTAGTATATTATATACATGTATGTAATATCCCTGAAACCAAGTAAAGTGTTAAATAAATTAATTTGGCTTTTATACTAATTAAGATAGCTTTATTAAAAAATTCTGAACCTTATTTTCAATGCATTGAAGTTCTCAAGTTTAATAGCGTTAACATAGAAAATAAAAAAAATTATTTATATAGACATACATTTATCCTGCAATTCTGAATTATGTTACTGTTAATTGTTTGCGAATCAATTCTGAGCCGATTCACAAAAGATCAATATATGTAAGTGTTTTAGTTGAACGGTTTGAGTAACTTTCATTTCTAATATTTTAATCAGAATACCAGTATATAGGCAAAAATCCAATGAGCAATATTCTATGCACTTTGCCAATAACTATAAAAGTCTCGGCCTAGGCAAGGTCCTTCGAAAAAAGGACTATATTTAATACTCTAAATCTATGCATCCAACTTCAACCAACCATTCTCCTGGAAATGGCCAGAAACGATCCGGTCTTAGACCAAGTGTACTCTGGGTAGCCAACAATCATTCGTTTGGTTTTGAGGGAATGCACCTGGAATGTCCGATGCATTAATTGACAAGGTGACGCTCCCAACTGGTTGATGTCCTGATTAAATTAAAGGCTGATGGGTCAAGAACGGAAGAAGGTGGGTCCTTATGACATACTACAGCAGTCATATAAATGAACGCAAATTTGATGTCGAATTTGTGGTGGGAAAAAACTCCGATGGATGAACGTGATAATCTTCCGGCTCTAAATTCCTTATACCATATATGAACTGGGATTAGATTTCTCTCACAAATGCTGGCATCAATCATCATCTTTAATCAAAAAGAGAATAGAAATAAATGCATAATAAAACGTCGAAACAAGAAAGAATCTCAGTTCGTTCAGGCCTGAATCTGGACAAGCTTTCTGTATGATTACAAACCATGCAATGAAAAAAGTCAATGTGATAATTAGGGTGTTCCTTCGTAAAAACTGTGTGGATAATTGCTTTTGAAAATAAAATAATATTTTAAATGAAATTGTATTTTTTAATTTGTTTTATTATCATTGAAGCCTTAAATTATAAGTATGTTATAATATGTTTATGTATAAATGAAAGCATTAAACAAAAATTTTACATAAAAATAATGAAGTGAAAAGATTCCAAGATAAGAACATTCCTTTTAATACTTAAGTTGTACATACAAATATCTAGGATGTAAATATATGTATGTAAGTACTTAGTGCATAGTTTATAATTGACTTTGAAATCGGCATATGACAGTTCACATAATGGAAAATGAGAGAATATATGTGCAGGTAAGTATAACTTCATTGGAGGCGAAGAAATGGCAACGCTGAGTTTTAAAGTAGACGCCCATTTTAACTTAAATAAATCAGAGATATCATTTAAGCCGAGGCAGATATAGAAAATATTGATGCCGTAAATATAAATTATGCTCGTAAAACTTAAAATAAACGTGACATCTTTTGGTTTATCTATTGTAGCAACGAGTAGTTAGTATCAAATGTTTTCCGCTCTATAGCCTCTTTGAATGGGTTCTGTTTTCTTTTGAACAGTCTACTTCCGATATTTGTATCCACCATCGGCAGAGTAACTTTGAGGGATTGTATCTGGTACGGATATTGGGGCACTATAGGACAATGAAGGTCCACCATTACCTCCTGCACTAGGAGCGCTATAACCGGATGGTGGTGCTGCAGGAGCTGGGGCGTCATATGATGAAGAAGGTGCTGAAGGTGCCGAAGGTGCTCCATATGAAGATGATGGCGCAGATGGCGCTGATTGTTGTGGGGCACCATAGCTAGATGAAGGAACTGGGGCAGGTGCGGGCGCTGGAGCACTGTATCCGGTTGGTACACCATACGATGTTGAAGGTGGTGCCGGTTTGGATGGAGCAAAAGGTTTTGAACTAGAAGGTGATGGAGGTAAATACGAGTTAGAGGGCGGGGCTGGAGCTGATGGTGCACCATAGCTGGAAGACGGTGGTGCAGGTGGTGCGCCATAGCTAGATGAAGGTGCTGAAGGAGGTGGACCATAGCTAGACGGCGGAGGAGAAGGTCTTGATGGGGGACCATAGCTTGAAGCTGGTTGGGCTGGTGGTGCGCCATAACTGGAAGATGGTGGTGAAGGTCGAGACGGTGGGCCATAGCTTGAGGCTGGTGGTGATGGAGGAGCACCATAACTAGAAGATGGTGGTGAGGGTCGCGAGGGTGGTCCATAGCTCGAAGCTGGTGGTGATGGTGGTGCGCCATAACTGGAAGATGGTGGCGAAGGCCGAGAAGGAGGTCCATAACTAGAAGCTGGTGGTGATGGTGGTGCACCGTAGCTGGGTGATGGTAGAGAAGGTCGAGAGGGAGGAGGTCCATAGCTTGAGGCTGGTGGTGAGGGTGGTGCGCCATAACTCGATGATGGTGGAGAAGGTCTAGAAGGTGGTCCATAACTTGAAGCTGGTGGCGATGGTGGTGCGCCATAACTCGATGATGGTGGAGCCGGTCTTGAAGGTGGTCCATAACTCGAAGCTGGTGGTGATGGTGGTGCGCCATAACTCGATGATGGTGGAGCCGGTCTTGAAGGTGGTCCATAACTCGAAGCTGGTGGCGATGGTGGTGCGCCATAACTCGATGATGGTGGGGAAGGCCGTGAAGGAGGTCCATAACTAGAAGCTGGAGGAGATGGTGGTGCACCATAACTGGGGGATGGCGCAGGAGGCTTTGAAGGTGGTCCATAGCTCGAAGCTGGTGGCGATGGTGGTGCACCATAACTCGATGATGGTGGAGCAGGTCTAGAAGGTGGTCCATAACTCGAAGCTGGTGGCGATGGGGGTGCACCATAACTAGTTGCTGGAGGCGAAGGCCTTGCTGGAGGTCCATAACTAGAGGCAGGCGGAGACGGTGGGGCACCATAGCTGGATGACGGAGGCGAACTCTTTGGTGGTGACGGAGGAGCACCATAACTCGACGATGGTGGTGAAGGTCGCGAAGGAGGTCCATAACTAGAAGCTGGAGGAGATGGTGGCGCACCGTAGCTGGATGCGGGCGGCGATGGTGGAGCACCGTAGCCTGAAGCTGGTGGCGCGGGCTGTGCTGGTGGAGACGCTTTAGGTGGGCCATAAAAAGCTACAGGTGATTGTGGTGCAGAATAAGTTGAAGCGGGTACTTTGGCTGGACGACGAGGTTTCTGTGGGGGGGCATAACTTGAGCTTGGACGACTAGGTGGAGGAGCACCATAGCTGGAAGCTGGTGGTGATGGAGGAGCACCATAGCTAGAAGATGGTGGTGATGGTGGGGCGCCATAGCTAGGTGAAGGTTTACTGGGTGCACCGTAAGAAGGACGTGGAGGTGGTGGTGGTGGTGGTGGAGCTGGCGCCGATGGTGCGCCATAACTCGAGCTTGGTGGACCCTGCGGACTTGCATATGGCCCACCGGAAGGTGCACTTGGTGCATAATCATTTTGAGCCGGTGCACTATATGATGTAGCCGGTCCGGAAGCAGGCGGCAAATAAGAACTAACTGGTGGTTCAGCATAGACTATAGATAGTGCAGCGCACAACAGCTGGATGAAAACAAGAAACAAGAAATGAAACGGATAAGAGAGTGAGAATTCGAAAAGAGAGAGATTGTAACTTACCGTAGCTGCTGTCACTGTCCTGGGGAAAAGCTTCATATTGGCAACGGTTGAGGCGTGAAAAAGCTGAATTTGGTGTCTTTTCAATCTGTAAAATTAAAATTAAAAATTGTAAGTTATAAATATTTAAATAATTAAATTTGATTTTATTAAACATTTTCCTAATAAATAATATGCAATTACGTTGGCTTATGTATACACATTTCTGCATTTCGGTCGCATACAAGCATTTTTCAATACACTACGTAAAGCAAATTCCGGGAATTGTTGTGCATAGTAAAACGAAGACTGTAGCGAACTGCGATTTCGTGCATAGCGTGTTGCGCATGCGAACTAAATGTGTTTGAATTGCATTAGCTATATACGTACGAGTATTTATTGGGGCGACAGTTATTTGTGTTGTGAAAAATTATTTTATTTGGAGAAGTCTTTTTAAAAATATTATAATATTTCTACGATTTATTTCGTTATTATTGCTTAAAACATACTGAGCTCCAGCTGAAGAAATGGTTTAGGTTACAATATATTCGATTTTCTCTTTGGAGGAAGGTTCCACCGCCCTACGAAATACGGTTACAAAGTTATGGGTTATATGGACATTATTCCGAATATCATTTCTTCAAATTTGATTAATGTGGCAATAAAAACTCCAGTGCGTATACGCAACATCGACGATTGAAATTAACTGCCTTACATAATTAGGAGTAAATATTGTAAAAATAAGAAGGTATAAAAACAAAAATCAATGTATATAAAATATTATTATTTAATTTCCATAACACTTTTGGACCACATTAGAGTACGCTTCTGAAAGTGAAATATAAGTACATTTTTGCACTGGTAAAAACATGCCTTTGTATACCTAAGTGGCACACTTCCCCACTAATAAGGAATAAAAAAAAATATTAAAATAACAGCAACAAAATGTGTATTTTAGGCTGAGTCTCTCTCTAACTCCACGCACTTTTCATTATAAAAGCCTCTATCTTTTTTCCCAAATCATTATTTATGTGCAAAATGCCAAAGCAATGCCAGATCACGTCGCATTATTGTATATATGTGTACAATACAGAGGTTTTGTTTTTGTAATAGACGATTTATGACTATGTTGTGACAACACAAACATCACAACTGAAGGTAACACTGAGCAGTGGGTTACTTAGAAAATTGCTAAGAGTGTTTTCATGCCATAGCATTTTCTTGTTTATATGTATTTATTAAAAAAAAACGTTGAATTTTACATAAATGAAATGGTAAATGTATGAGTATATGAGTAAACGCAAGCCCCTCTCCTCTATGTGTTCATACTCCAATGTGGAATGCAACAAACATTATTAAAAAAATCTTCGTTTCATTATCAGCGCTTCAATCTGAGCTTTTGTTGGCATTTTTCATTAATTGACATTTGATGAGTTGTTTCCTAGGTGTAAAGTGACTATACATATAGTCGGTGTTGTCATTTTAGCTATTTTCAAAATAGATTTAGCTACGTTTTTCGGTGTTTAGCTAAACAATTTTGTCTTATAGTTTTGACTTTTTCTTAGATTTTTTCAAAATAAGTTGAAGCTGCTTTTAGATTAGTTTAGATTTTCGAAAAGTTCACTTTTTTCTAGACTACTCCTCCCAAAGTTATCGGAAGCAACTGATGTAGCACTTGTTAGCAGAAGTATAGATTTTATGTTTTAGCGGCTTTTGTGCTGCTATTTATAAACGAGAACTCAAACACTGAAATGGATTGAATTAAATACTCAGCATTTATTTAAAATGCAAAAGATTATCCATTTTGTAGTTTCAAAAGTACTTAACTGTCAAACCAAGCATGCTATGGTTTAGTTAAATGTGAGTCATTTATGAAAATGTATAGCTTAACAACCACACAATTCTTTCCAGTCATTGCTAAAACCTACCACGAAAATGGTGATTCAAACGTTGCCGCATTTTTTGCTTTTGGCGTATATAGTCGTCCAACTACACAATCAATTGATAAATCTTCAAGAAAATTTGAAGAAATATGATCAGTTCCAGATAGGCCTGTGCGTCATCGTTTTGCTCGTTCCACCTCAAATATCGCTACTCTAGGTGAGACCCGAATACGAGTATGTCTATTTCTCGACGTTATCAACGGCTGGGACTTTCTTACGGCAGATTATGGCGTATTTTGTACTTGGACTTACCCCTACATCCATATAAAGTCCAGCTTACAATACAACTAACTAGCCATTCAAAACGCCATACATACGTCGATTGGTTGCTTCAACAACAAGCAGTGGACAGCGATTTTACGAACAAAATTTTCTTCAGTCGATTAGGTCGATTAGCCTCGCAGCAGCGATTTGACTAAGTTGGACTATTTTTCATAGGCAGTCGATAAATGCGACGCCAACCATACAGAGACATATTGGGTCGACAGACAAAAAATAATGGTCTACAGCAATGCCAGCCGCCACAGGTGGAATTTTGAGTCATGCCGGTATAATTAAAAAATATTAAAATGTAAATTTTTCAAGACCCTTCTCCCATATAGGATCATTTTTTATATCAGCAACAACAACTGAGAATATTGCTGCTGTAGCTCTATAAAGAAACCCTTGGTTTGTCTATTTTCGTCGTGTTTTGAAATTGGACATTCCACAATCGTTATTACACCGTATTTTGCATAAAAAATTTGGGTCTTAAAGTTCAATTGACACAAGAACTCAAGCCGCCAATCACCAACTATGTCATGTCCTTGCAGATTGGTTCCTTGAAACACATGAAAATGATCCGGAATTTTAACTGTCGAAACCGGAGGTCGGAAAACACAAGATTTATTGTTGAAAAGCCGCTCTTTCCTCAATGTGTAACTGTTTAGTGCGAAACGTTTACATTCACAATCAACGAACCCATCGATCTTTTAAGGGAAAATCCGGAGGAAGGATACGGTCCTGTAAGTGTAGCCGTGATGGCCATTTGACTAATATTGTTTTCCTTTATTAATTACATATTATATCTTTCTCTTTACATTGAAATAAAATTCGATCATTTATCACAAAAAATGCCATTTTTCTTTAAATATCAAAATAATATCTCTTATGGGAAAGCCCGTTACATTTGGTGCCTTGTAACCGCCGATTTTCGACCGAGCTCCTCCTTCAATTTGTGGTGGGCGTCTTGATGCTTTACCAAAAAAATTGTAGGGACCTAGAGTTTAATCTAAGCAGCCTCCGAGGGGCATATAGATTTCTATGAGGAGCTTTTATTTCATGTCAGAAATACATACGTTTTATAACCACACAAGGGATTTCCGATCGAGCTCGTTCTTTAATTTGTGGTGTACAAGGTGCACTTGTTAATGGTTTCTCGGAAACAAAGAGTGACCTACAGTTTATTCTTAGTCGCTTTCGAACGCCTGATGTTTTTTACAAGAAAGTTGTTATTTCCCAACAGCAATACACAAACTATCGAGCGGTGACCGGAATTAGAAAATTATTATAATTTTTAATAAATTTTCTATAATTTCGTATGTTGCACTGCCCAGAGTTCGAAGCCATGACCCGCCACATAGTAATACGCGCTGCTAACCACACGTCAAGAATTAATAAATTAAGCACTTGGACTTGTTTTTTGCTCATTTGAAATTAACTCATTTATCTGTGTGGATTTAAATGTAAATAAGCATTCAACAATAAAATTTTGCCTTACTTCTTTTACGCGAAGTTCAAAGAAAAAAATTGCGAAAAATTAAAACATGAAAAAAAAAACGAAGGAAGAAGAAATCGAAACAAAGAAACTTCAAATGGCATCATTACGCAAATGAACGAGTTAAGTCGAGTTAGCAGCGAATGCTGTGCTTATGCGTTGGCCGCCATCCATACGCACGGGCGCCAAATGCGAAACGCGATTTCGTAAACTTTATCTACTTATGAAGCGTGCGTGTGCAGTCACATGCGCATGCGCAATGCATTCAATTACAAACTAGCAATTGTACATTGGCTATGTGAATAAATGCAGGTTTGTATATGTAAATATATATATATATATATATAAACATATGCTCATATGCTCGTACATGGCACAAATTATATTTTATATGTTTGATGCACTTGTTGGCATGATGATAGCTAACGCTGATGCTTGAAAAATCAATTTAAAATCAATATACAAATTCTTTTGCATTACAAAAACGCATACAGAATTGAAATTAAATTAAAAAATATATACTTGAAAATATATTACTGAATACAAAAAATGGCAATGTAATTGAAATAAACTGAAAATAAAAATGATTTTGTAAGTTATGGATTTACGGAAAATTTTGTAATAAGCTAGCTCATCATAAGCCACGGGTTAACTGTCATTTGCCAAACAATTTTTCAACTTTAAGGGCATTTACCCACCGCCATTATACAAACTAACAAACTAAATAAGTTGTCAATGACACGCTGCCGCTGCTTCTGCTGCTGCTGCAGTGCTAAATTTGTTATGCAAAATGTGAGTAAAATTGAAAAATTAATGCTGCCTCCTCCACACCCCAAATATATGTATGTATATACGTATGTATGCACTCGTATGTGGTGAATTTCATTTAAATTTTATGAAACTTTTTTAACGCATCAGCAATGACATTACAACAGATGCAGCCGGATGTGGAGCTCGCAGGGCAACTCATCAAAGTGCCTCTTGCCGCTTTCGCGGCCGTTGGCAGTGCCGACGACGTCAAGTGCTAGTAGTTAACATGGCTAAATCCATCACCATTATATAAATACATATATGGTAGTTGTCGCTTTGCAACTGCTGAAGTGGTTTTCGGCCGAGCTCCTCCTCCGATTTGTGATATGCGTCTTGGTGTTTTTCAACATTCCCTGCCGAAGGGCGACCGTTATTAGAAAAATTAATTTTCTATAATTTTGAATTTTAATTTTTGTTGGTCGAATCAGGTTTCGAACCGTGGCCTTCACAATGACATAATGCAATGTTAACCACTCGGCTATTGCGGCCGATCATCGTTTTAACTCACTAAAATTCTGTCTCGCCCACCCATTTGCTGCTTGCCGTCAAGAAAAACTTTGTCTTTCAAAAATGCCAAAACAAAAGAAAAGTGGAAAAATATGCAAAACAGTGCTTTAAGTGGCACAGATAGCCATATCGCACAAAACTTCAATACATACATACATTCATCGTATGCACGAGTATGTATAGCGCAGCGGCGATGTTCACAAATGCGGTTGGCGGCAGACAAAGTTCGTTGAATGCAATTTTGTGGCGCGCATTTTACTGTTATTTTTTTGTTTGCTGTTGTTGGTTTCATACTTTGAAAATACCATAGAAAAGGAAACCAAAAATGCAACATTGATGAGCTTTGAAACAAGAAAAAGCTTAACACACAAAAAAAAAGCTTGGAAAACACAGGTGAAAATTAAGTGTTTCTTACTAGTCTGTTGTTGTTGTTGTTGTGTCGTCAACAACAACTGAAGTTGTCATATTTTACTTTCGGTCTCTGTTTTTCTTTTCCTATATTTTATTTTATTTTTTTTTTATTAATTTTTTTCAATTTTAAATTTGTTTCGCCTTTGAGCGGATCTCGCAACTAACAGTTCGTTCGTTTTTCAATGTTATTCTTTATACTCGTACATATGCACATTAGCGCCGTTAGTACTGTCACAACTGATGCATGCAACATAGGCAACCGTTAGTTAGCCACGTTTTGTTGCATAATTTGGCGTTAATTAAATGCTGTCATTGCATTGTGAGTCCCTTTGGAAATGCAGTTTTCTACAATTTTAATTTTGATTATTATGTGCAAGCTTTCCAAATACATACGAGTGTGCATATATATGTACGAATAACTGTATAAATGCTTGCTTGACAGGTGTACAACCCATGTAATATATGTATGCATGTAGATGTGTGTATGTTTACACGCCTGTCCCAGAGTCATCGAAAATTACCAGATGTTTTTGTTGAAATTGCAATATTTCAAAATTATTTGAAAAACTACGTGATAATAGTAAAAACCTTGCTGGGGGTCCTTCTGGACATAATTGAGACATTTCATAATGTCTTATATGAAGTAATGATGGGATGTCTAGAAGCAGCCCAGATAGAGTTTGCCATCCTACAAATAATAAAAAGTCTGCTGAGCTGCAGGAAGATTAACGCTTGAGCAAAACCAGATTGCTCAGATCACCGCGTGTCCTCATACCTGCGACTACTCGAAGCGAAAGAGCTTCTGGGGAAATTCGCAGGGAAAGCACCCAAACGAATTGCCTAAGTAAACGACATACCTATAGTTGTTACGGAGACATATCTTTTTTAATGGAAATCACTCTAAGGATCGTACATTGCTGGGGGACATCAGCGAACTTAGAGCTAATTACTGACAAAACGCTTCGCAAGAAGGTAAATAATACTCATGTGTGAACCGTGACGCTCAACGGTGCAGATATTCATAACAATTACAATATTATAACAAGTACCTGTGAGTAATTATGGCAGCAAACTTATGTTGAAGTAAAATGTAGAGGAAAGAGTATAAAGGGCTAGTAAAAAAATGCTGAGAACCACATGAAGTATGGGATCATGCATTGGTGATACACACCAGCGGTTAGGTTACTAGACCTACCACCAATCGACATCGCAATGGAGTCTTATGTGAATTCTCTGCTAGAACTTCAATCAAGGATGGTGAATTGTACTGGAACATACCACCAGTCAATGATACGTACAACATCTACCCCAATGGATTGAAAATGGCTGATGGAGAGCACGCCGGATCTATTGGATCTATTGCGCTGAGCTAAACATTGCACAGTCCTTCGAGCTTCCTGAGTACTGCAGTATTTTCCAGAGGGAGTTCTTCGCTGCAGGGAAAGCTACTAAGATAGCCAGCAATGCAGAAAACTATATACAAAATATCAATATATATGCCCACAGCCAGGTAATTAAGGCAATAATTTCACATCGTATTGCGTCAAAAAGTGGCCTTGGAAGCAAGGAAACAAGCATTTCTTGCTTACACTTCCACATAAAGACTGCAGGAAAGTTGTTGTTTAAATGACGGGCCACAATTTACTGCTATACCATGCAAGCAGAATATACATGTGGGCAATGCATAGAGAAAGACATGAGTTAGACGTTAGACCACGTCCTCCGTTCATGTCCGGCCTTAGCCAGAGCTCGTCTTAGATGTCTCGCAGCTTTGCAGTGAAAAATTTGATATAAAGATCTCTTGAGCTTATTTTTGTTTCATTGTATTGTATTTCATTCGAAAATATGTATCCTTGACCAATTTCTGACTATAAAATTCGACGTTATTTTTGTTCACCAGTAATGTAGAAGAATTGCATATACATTAGAATTGTAAAAAGAGCGTTTAATTGTTGTAGGGAAGTAACTAACTATAAGGTTGGTAAGGACCAGATTTTCAGATCCTACAATTTCATTTATATATATATATAATTGGCGCTTTGTAACCGCTGAAGCAATTTCATTTACTGTTTTTAATATTTTTGTGACAATTATAGTTGAACTAACAACTTAGTGTTCATTTCTCACAATGATCTCAAATTGATGATCTGTGAAAATATTTACATTTGAGTTATCTTAAAAATTAAGGCATTTTCTTGTTCCAATTGGGTGATAATAGTGTGTCCTTTCAATCTGTTTTTCTACTTCTTTTGTTATGCTACTACAAATACAAAATGTAAATAGTTTGCAAAATTATTACTTTCTTCTGAATTCTTCCTTGAAAAAAAAATAAATTTTATTAGGAGAACATTTTTCCCAAACACGGTAGAATTTCTTAAGAAAAAGCTTCACAAAAGTCTAAATATTACGATTGGTTTTTTAGGACCACGTTATTTTCATGGAACTGCGCATCTACTTAGAAATACATAGATATTGACATATATATGAATATATCAGCGAGACGACTGTCTGTTTACACAATGTCCTTAGGAATGAGTGAAATCGGACCATGTTAACGTTCACTTCCCATGGTAATTTCGAAAGTACGAAAATTGTCATAATTCAGTAGCTAAATTTACAATTAAAGTGATATTTCTGAGATATAATCGCATTAAAAGAAAATTACGAGAGGTGGTTCTGATACCGACCACTTTTGGGTAAAAAAAAATATGTGATTGGACACAATTCAAAGTGTGATAGTCATTTGTAGAAAATGTGCACTGTTTCGTTTGCTTAGAAGCTAAAAATTAGACGAAAAAGTAGCTTGGAACCACTTGAAAAAAAAAATGTTTGTACAAAAAACTCGATGTAAGTGTGCCACAAAAGTTATTGAGAAAAAACCTCATGGAATGAATTTCCTTTTGGACATCGTTGATGGAGCGTAACTAAATTGACCTGAAGGTAATGCTCACTGGCGACGATGTGATTTATTTATAGTAACAGTGAGCCCACACAAACGCTCTCTTGAGGGTCACTATGAGGTGCTGCCATTGCACTATCAGCAATTCGATGGGCTGAAGAAAGCAAATGAAAAGCACCCAACTTTTCGAACAATAAGGGATTTGTATTTCATCAGGACAACGGCAGATCATACACATCGACAGTGACTCACCAGAAATTCTTATAGTGGCTACAATCTGATGGTTTTTTATGAGGAGCCTTTATTTCATGTCAGAAATACACTCGAAGGGGTTGACATTCCCTGTCTGTTTTTTTAAATTAGTTTTCTTAACTTAACTTTTTGGATGTTAGTACGATACCAGGATTTGAACACAGGCCTTTCGAATGGCAGTACGCAATGCTAACCACTCGGCTACCGCAGCCGATAATTAAAATAGTTACATGGTAATAAATTGAGACCGTGCAAATTTAAGATTTGGTTAAAAATTCTTTTAAATATACTACAGCTACAAATGTATTTGCCTGTTTAAATGCAAGCTTTTCTCCAACACATCTTTCTAATATGGAATATGGAACTGCCAATTTGTGTTCAATTATTACTTAAGTATGTCCAAATCCTGAGCAATGCGTACTTATTAAAAAAAAATATTTATTTATTGAAATAATTAAACTATTTTTTTTTTAAAACTCGCAAATTAAAATAAAAATATTAAAATGGTTTGAATTGTTCATATATAAAATTAAGTTTATTAATCATCATTAGTCAAACTTCAATTGATTATTTTTCCTGCTTAGTCCTTTAGTTCTAATGTTTTTGATTTATAATTATAAATTTAGTGTTTCACTTTTTCTTAAAAATCCAGTTATTTATTTTTATCATCTATCTGCAAATAACACATTTTCTACACAAATATTTATATAGTTTTTGTTTAATAAATTCACTGATTTTCACTTTAAATTAATCCTCAGAGCTTTGATTTCATACACAAATAATTGTATTGTGTGTATATCCTTTAGTTAATTTTTTAAAATCCATAAAAATGTATTTCATAGTATTTTTTTTTTTTGTTTTTACTAATACATGAACACACTAACCAGCAATTCCGTTTCCGTTTATATGTTTATATATATTTGTGATGCCAAAATATGAAGAACTTTTTCGCCTCGCTCGTTTATTGCCACAAGTTGTAACCGATTCCGATTCCGTTAAATGTAAACTGCGACTTTCAACGAGCGCATCTTGCATTTTTATACCAAAAATTAGTGTTTTCATTTTCTCAAGCTACGCTTTGTTACACTTCTCAGTGCCACTTTGGTGTTGTAGTTACATACGTACATACATACATATATACATTCATACAAACATACAATATGTACAATACATTTGAATGGGCGATAGAGTCAGATGCAATATTATTATGATGTAGTTTGTTTGTATACATATTTGTACGTGTACTTGTTTCAATTACACTTCATGCACATCTTCAACTCATTCTCTAGCAAAAAGAAAAAAGTAATAATAAAAAAAAACAATTGCTATTGAACCAAATCTATTACAATTTTATGTAATCTCAGTAAATGTTTTATAGCAGTTGTTGGGCTTGATACAGTTGTTGTTTTTGCTAATAGAGACGCTTACTCTTGTCTGCTCTTCAAACGAAAGCAAAAGTTGTAGATATCAAAAACCACTGAAGTTCAGCGCTGACATGACAAGGTAAGGTGTACGCTGCGCATGCGCATCACACTCAGTTGTGCTCACTTATCGCTGGTGCTCAGCGATAGTGCTTCTTTACACTCATTTTCTTTCCATTTTTTTGCGATTTATATTGTTGTTAGACATCAGAATTATAGTTTTTTTTTTTGTATTTTGGTTTTCTATCTACCATTTTTTGTTTGCTCTTTCTCTTGATGTTGCGCTGTAGGCAGACGCAAAGGCATTTAGAGAGCAACTTACTATGCGCCAAGTGTTTAGCTTCCGAAATATTTTGTTATATGCACCGTATTGACGCTTCGGGAGATGGGAAAATTAAATTATTTTGTTTTGAAATTTCTCGCTCACCTTTCGTAAACCACACAGCGGCGGATACGGATATTTACGGTTGGTTTGAGTGTTTTGACCAATATTTGTGTGTATATAGGTGATTGCGTATTTTAGCTTGGTTTAGCTGTTAGATTGGTAATAAATTATTAACAATTTCGGTTGTTTAAAAAATTTTGATGTGGTCTATTGGCTACTACTTTACACTTAAGACATAAATGCCTAACAACCGCTACATACAAAGTGTGAAAAATAAATATCTCAATACGATGTTGTTAAAGTTAACTAGACAAGGAAGAAAAAAAATTAAATATATATGTACATATACAAACTAAAAAATTAAGAACATGTTTATCTCTTTGACCAGGACCGTGTTTGTTTGACGTTGCCACTGGTAACCACTTTTCAACACCAATCACCAACCGTTTCAGAAATGGTTCGATTTTGTTCTGATTCAGCAGCGGGTTTTAGTTATCTCAAATGGCCAAACTTCTTATACAGAAATCGGCATGTTTTTGAAAACTTATCAACTCTCTTTGGACCGTAATATATTTTACTCTCCGCAGACCAACAAAATACTTCAGATTAGTAAGGAATGAGTTTTTATAAAGCAAATGATACCAAACTTGCCAGGGTGTTAGTTGAAATTTGCCGTTTTTTTCGATAAAGAAAACACATAATTTTCAGAGGAATCTCAAAATTTTTTTATTCAAAGTATTGACCATTGGTTTCTACACATTTCGCCCATCTCTCAGGCAAATTATGGATACCATTCCAAAAAAACTTTTTCTCTTTCGAGGAAAACCATTGGACGAGCCATTTTTCGACTTCTTCAAATTTAGCGAAGCACTGCTCTGCAAGGGAGTGTCCCATCGATGCGAAAAGGTGATAGACGGACGGGGCGAGGTCTGAAGAGTACGGCGGGTGCGATAATATTTCCCAATTAAGTGTTTTTAATGTGTCTTTCCCAGTTTAGCGGTATGAGACGGGGCGTTGTCATGTTGCAAGATAACTTTGCCATTTCTTTCGGTTGTCGGTAGCGATCCGTGTTCACCGTTTCACCAGGTTTTAATAACTCGTAGTACATCACACCACACTTGTCCTACCAAACACAGAGCACTGTCTTACGGCCAAAGCGATTTGGCCTTGCAGTCGATGGGCCAGCTTCACCAGGGGAAAGCCATTATTTTTTTCGCTTCGGGTTCTCAAAATAAATCCATTTTTCGTCCCCCGTGACAATTCGATGTAGAAAAGATTTCCTTTCGAATCGTTGAAGCAGCATTTCACAAACAGTTTTTCGATTTTCCATTTGTCTATCGTTCAGCTGGTGTGGCACACATTTTCCATACTTCTGGATATTTCTCATGGCTTTTAAACGTCGGCTCCTCGAGTCACATGTAGTGTTTCTGCCAATTTTTGTTGCGATTGGGTTGGATCAACATCCAATAAAGCCTGCAATTCCTCGTCTTCGAACTTTTTCGCTGCACCAGGATGTTCATTGTCTGTCAAATCGAAATCTCCACTTTTAATTTGACGGAACCATGTCTCACATGTTCTAATCACTGGAGCATGTTCACCATAAGTTTCTACCAGCAACCGGTGAGCTTCAGCTGCTTTTTTCTTTTGATGAAATAAGAAAAGCAACGAATTCCGTAAATGCGATTTACTTCGGACGAAACTCGACATATTCACTGAGGTAAACAAATATGACGCTATTATTTTGGCGGAATGTGACTTAGGTATTTTGGTAGGTTAATGTCAATATCATAGAAATTTATACATATTGCTAGCGACATCTACTAGTAAAACCGGCACACTTCAACAAACACACCTGGTATACTATCCGAAAGGCTGCGCTTGAGAAAACTTATTTATTCACCATTTATTATTTATGTTACTTGAGTTGCCTTTTATGTTTCTTTTGCGTGCGTGCATCTGTTTGAACCAATTGTCGAAGCACTTTTGCCACTCTGATTTATTTATCTCAAAAACATGCGTTCTGAACGCATCAGCTGCGGCTTCAGTTGTCGAAAAACGTTGACTTCTCAGTTTATTTTTTTGCGTTCGGCATTGAGAAATTGTGTAGGTTCCAACGTGACCAATTTGTTTTACAGTTAAATGTTTGTTTGCTGGTTCCACTAATACTTCTAGTTGTTTCAATCTCACGATATATCACATGATGACCTAGCAATATCAGTTTGTCCACATCATCAATAGTTTTCGGAACAGCAACTGATTGAACGACCTTTACGACATTCGTCGTGGAGTGATCTATGATCTCGATTGAATTCATCAGACCATTGATAAATACCGTTGCTGTTAATTCTCGTCTTCGTTTACGATTTATTATCACATGAGATTAATATTTTAAGTTACTGTAAACAACCAAATAGCGCTCCTAGGCCTAAACGTTCTGAGTATGTAGAACATCAAAAATGTCAAACTTTACGTTAAAGTTGTCAGTTGTCAGATTGCAACACTGGGATTGCCAAATCCCGAAATCTAAAAGACAACCCTCGTAAAATACGCAAAAAAAAAGAAAAGAAGAAAAACCCACAATAAAGCAGATATTGCGCACTTTTATAAGTACATAAATTTAAATGTATCTAATGATGCGTCATGATAGTATGGATGGTGATAAAATATTACAACATTACACTCTTGTATTTGTTGTTGTTAACATGAGCATACCTACTTAATAAACTTGCTTGTTTTCTTAGTGAAATTTCTATGGTATTATTGTGTTGAAGCAGAAGCCGTTTACTACAATAAATATTAAACTATTGCATCCCTTTTATAGCAGAGTGTTCAATTAAATACACGTAGGTATTTCGGTCCATTCGTTCGCATTTTCCCATTTCCAAAAAAAAGTTTCAAAAGATATTGAATGACGGAATTTCGAATTTGAAAACTTCGCAGCAATTAGTTAGTTGAGGGATACATGACTTAGCATCATTTGAACAAAAGAGAAAAATATGATTTTTTTGTTAATTGCGTTGAGTACATACATATGTACATATTTCATCACTGTAAACGTGTGACGGCTGTTAGTAACCAATGAAACTAATTGATAGCATAATCAGAAATGCAGTGAAATCAGAAACGAGTATTTTATTATTTGCGGGTCTGTGTGTCTGCGTGTTTTCTGTGCTGCAATGAAGAGGAAAATTGTCGGTCATCACTGACCCATGCATTGGTTGAGAAATTATTTAATTATTTTTTTATTTTTATTTTTATATACAAATAAGCTTCTTCTTTTATTCGTCAACCTTTCAACAACACTTTCGACAGCCAATCAATATTTCAACAATAACTTTTGTAGACAGACATTTGGCTTTTTCACAGAGAAAAAAAATCGAATTCATTTATTTGAGACCATTTGAATGGTTGTATAATACATATATAAATGCCCATAAAGGAAAAAAAGAAAATATTTTATAATTGCTGCTGCCATTGACATATAAATTTTGTAATAGCAAAATGTCTGAGCTTTTGTGAATACAAAAAATGGCCTGAAAGAAGGCCGGGCAAAACCACTTCTGTGAAATGGTTTTCTTGTTTTTATATTTATTATAAATAATAATGCCACTTATACAGCAGAATATATTATAAAAATCGTATGTAATTACAATAAATGCACACATACATACATATATGTTATATACCAGAAAGTACTTAACAAATGCAATGAAATTGCATTGAAAGCATGAAACGATAAAAACGGTTATGCATTGGCTGTCATCCAGGAAACTACAAAACCAAAGCTGCATTAATTAACAGCACAAAGTTGGTGGAGGTGATCAATATACGAGTTGGGTATGAGCTAATTACATCTAAACACTTAATAAAATAGCTTGGCGTTTATCTTTAAAAGCTCGTATGGAGTAACCGCGTAATAAGACCACAAAAGTCCATGCTAGACTATCTCGTACACATAGTGAGGGAAAACTATTAAGCAGAGTGGTAAGTTCTATCCTGTTGCCAATGGGTCAGTTTGGGTCAATGCTTTGTTGCTTAGTTTACAGAAAGCTGACTGATCTCTATCGATTGTGCTCGATTATAGTTATTGTATTTGTGCTGGTAAAATTCCAGTCGACATTCTTGTAGGCGAAATGAAAAAACTTTATTAAAAGCTATCGATATGAATTGAGATCGTGAATCGGGGAGAGATTGTTATCGTTATAATCGCCGAATTAGCCATTTTACAACCCTACCAGCCGTACCAACTATCCAAAAGAAGGTTATGCATACACGAGTTATCGACAGTGCTTGCAGCGGCGAAGTGATGCCAGATACTAGTGTGCTTGCAACCCTGAATTCGAATTTGAAATAATTAATAATAATTAATTACGATTTCATTTCTCATTGCTTTTGAATAAAATTTGAAGATTTTTTTAGTTTTTTCAAAAGTCAATACTGGCAATCGTATACAGGGTGTATCCCAAAAATAACCGAACTTTTTGGATATAAAATAGTAAAATACGCATTATATTATCTTTGAAAGTTATTATTTATTCAAAATAGGTTCCATTTGACTCAACACAACGTTTGGAACGATCAACCAGGGCATGCATAGATTTTTTTATGTCATTTATAGAAATGTTCTTCAGTACCTCGGTTACGGCTGCTTCATTTTTTTCAATTTTTTTTAATTTTTTAAACTTCAATTTCAATTTTTTTTCAAGTTCGACACAAAATTTTGTATTTGCTCTTTGTTCCATTTTTTTTTTGAACCATTAGCACACTTTTGGTTTTATTTAAATGGCCGTCACTTTTACATCTGTCATACGACTTACATGAAGTTAGGTGCGTTTGAAAGAGGATGAATGTATCTTTTTAATGTTGCAAATTTTCAATACATGGCGCTGTATGTTGTATGATTTAAATATAAAGTTCGGTTATTTTTGGGACATACCGTGTATAACAGCGAGCAATTAACTGAGTCAGTTTTACGGTAAATCGCGGCAATGACAGTAACGGCAATGGCAAGTCGTTTTAACTCTGCATTTACATGGCGCTTTCATAAGATTTGTTGTGACAGCTGAGTCGCTATGTTTTTAGTTACTTGCAGCAAAAGGCGTCGGTCTCTAAGTGACTGGCAATAGCTCTGAGAAAGCCAGATGAACTGACAAGCTCATTTCTTATTTAAGTAGAAAGTTGGAAAGTAGACACGAGAATTCTGATTTCTTTCTGATGCAATTCTTTTCAGGGCATGATGTTTTCCAGGAATACCTCATGACAATTCAGACTGTTGTCCAATAAAGTTTCCTTGTTCAAGATAACACCACCAAAATTTTAGATAAAAGCTATTTAATAATCTATGCGTTGCTTTTCCCAGAGAATTCGCGAAAGATATGTAAGTTTTCGAAAGTTGCTAGCTGGGTCGGAAACTCGTCCTTTTCGACCACTAAGATAAATAGTCTACTAAGCAGAGCGAAACGCCTGACCTACTTCGATTTAATGTAAATAGGGATGGGAAGCAAGGACTTTCCGACTATGATCATAATCTCACCAGCTGGCTAAGTAGTTTATGTATTATATCTTATGGTTAAAGTATAACGATAAAATTCAGTAACGCGCAAGAACCAAAGTGCTTACCAGCCCCGTGAGGTAATTCATTGCTTGCTCCGCGGTGTGAAAGTAGTTAGTGTTGAGGTGTTTAGTACGTAGGGGCAAATGTGAGGTTGTAAGCTGTGCATACTGTTATGTGGGTTATCAGCCATAATGAGCGTTTTTACTTCATGGGCGTGATCTCGAAAAAAAATGTAAATGCGTGGAATGAAAATTACGTTCACAAATATGCAAATAATAAACTTTTCTTTTATATTTTTGACTTTATTCATTTATTATTTTTTTAATTTTTTTTTTACAACCAACAACACAACGAACTTGCTCCTGAAAATATTACCATTCTTATATGACAGGCGCGTTTAAGCCAAAGTTGGTGGATTTTCAGGTTGCTTCCATTGCCAACTGGCCCATGGTATGCATTCCTTCAGTAAGTGCATGTACGCCATACCACTTGGACAATCCTTCTCGATAGCGGCTTCACCAAGTGTCTCACAGTACCAATATTTAGCTGGATCGAAATGATGTGTGTAGGTTTGTCCGATTTCGGTTGGGTCTTCACAAGCTGAACGGCCAGCGTCTGCGGCGACATTGACTACAGCCACGGTGGCGAGTAGGCCAAGACAAATAACTGTGTAGATTAAAAAAAATTATAAATTATGGTTGTAATAATTTTAAAAAATTTAAAACCATTTTTTGAATATTGTTATACTGTTATTGAAAAATATATTTTTGAATAATTTCTGCTTTTGTTAGTGTAAAATATTATACTTATATACCAAATCTCATTTTATCTAGGTAAGTATTTTTAGTGCAGCGAACAAACAATAATTAGTTTTTGTATGAGGCATAGCTTTTATAGAAAAGAATTCGCCAATTTTTTCAGCAAAATTAAAAAAAAGTAAATTATTAAAATTGCACTGGTGAGTACTACAATCAATTTGTTTAACATTAAAATGCTTGTTCGCAAATTATAAAAATAACAAAAATGAATTGTTATCAGTTATTTTTCAATAATTTTAGTAAGTTAGTTTTTATCTTGCAAAGATTGGCGCATGCAGTTTATGCATGAATCATTTATGAAAAAAAAACATTATTAGAGTCTGCAAGGTCACCTTCTGAGGAAGAAGAAGAAATAAACTGAGAAAGTAAATGGAAAAATTAATAAAAAATACTGGTTTGGTTTCTGAAACAGCAAGGAAGCCGTTCAGTTAATAAAGATCAATAGAAATCCATAAAATAAATTGGCGCTTCTGTTAAAACAATTTGTATATCCAAATGTTTGTAACAAACAAGTTGGTTCAGATTACTAATAAATACCTAAAATTTTGTGGAAAATCAGATTGGCCTAATAAATGGTATTTAGGATTCATTTTACTTCAAATTAATTTTTTTGCTGCAGCAGTAGTCGCTTCAGCGGTTAAAAAGCGCCAATTATATATTATAGACATATACATACGAGTAGGTATAAAGGATTTTCCAATAAGAGGTGTTATTTCAAAAAGCCTGCTGTACCGGTAGATGCCACTTTTGAAGCTGTAAGTTTTTGACATTTAACAAGTAAAAGCTACGACAGTAATAAAAATGCCACGATACATACTTCAACAACGCATTAAAATTATTAAAATTCACCATAAAAATTTAATCGAAAAATCATCAGCCACCTCGATGGCTACATCAATAAGCAAAACTCTCGCAACTGGGGCTCGGAAAAACCAAGATTTATTGTTGAATTATTGTATTTGGTATGGTTTACGGTCCGACGGGGTCATCGGACCATACTTTTCTTCGAAAATGATTTCGCTATCGAGAAATGATTAATGATTTTTTCTGGCCGGATTTGGATGATATTTATCTGGGCAACGTGTAACAAGACGGCACTACGTGCCACACAAGCAACGAAACCATCGATATTTTAAGGGAAAAGTTTCTTTGAATATCAAAATTACACATTTTATTGTTAAACCCTCTTTATATGTATTATATAAATTAAATATAATGAACTGTTGAAAAAAAATTGCTCTTGCCATTTACACATTGATAGAGCGGTATCTATGGTGGTTGATATAAGCTTGTCCATAATTTCTGTGCTCATAGTGCCCCCAACAAATCGTGAAGATCATAAGGCAAACATTTTCTTTGCAACTTGCCCCTCTATTTGGGTCATGAGAAAACATCGAACAGTTGAATGTGTTTTTTACGCTCTGGATTGCCGATGACGTAACAACTTCAAAATATTGGTTTGTCCAGGATATTCGCAAACTGTGGTCTGGAGTCTGTTATTTAGGAAAAGGCAAACCAAACTGAGTGCAAATCAAGTAACAGCTGTGAAAAAGACCATCTCCGAATAAATTATGACCTCATTGAAAACAACAATTATAAAAAAACACAGACGAAAATCTGAACTTGCAGCATAGAGGTATCTTCTTGGTGTGAAAATTTTCTAAAATGATGAGACTTCTACCGTTTTGGGGCCGATTCACCATACTTACCGTTCTTTTGTAAAAAACTGCTTGATTGAATATTGATCTGGAGGTACTGCGTGACTGAAAATCACCACTTTTACCTTACCGTATTTTTCTATTGACATAATAAATAAAACATAGTAAAGCAAAAATATTATTTCATTTATTTGTTCGCATAAATAATTTGAAAGGAAAAAAATACATATTCGGTGATGCGACATAACTGTATATAAAATCTGCACAAATATAATATTTTAAAATATATTTTGCGAAACTATTATTTGGTTTTAATAGTTTTCGGCTACTTTTTCGCAGTATTTAACTCAGCCCATGATGGCGCTGTTGGCGATGATGATGATGATGATGATGAGTGGCCTATTAGTAGCGCCTCAAGTGCCCCAAAAACTTTAGCCACTTGACCAAGTTGCGAACAGTTTGATTGTTGTTGTGTGCTAGTAAAATAAATAAATAAACAAACTATTAAACAAGCGTGAGAGGCTCGCTTGCCGCTGGCGATGGGTGAAGTAATGTGAAGTAAAAAGTGTTACAAAATATTTTTCAGCAATTAAGTACAACAAAATATTACGAATATTTTTTACAAGCAATACGCTAACGGCTTAAAGCCACACGCGTTGCAGTTGACTGCATGATGAATTTGATGGAGGAAGTTTTGGTAATGCCAACTAGCGACCACCTAAACCACCAACGCTTCTGTGTAGAGTTTGCGGTGCGGCGTTTCGTTATCGCTGAGGGCGAAAGTGAATGCAAAATGTATATAGGTATAATAACCTATTTATACATTATACATGAGCATGTATGTATGTCTTTACATATGTAAATAAAAATTTAATATTAACAAATGTAAGAAATCCGATGTCAATGATGATGACATTTGCAAAATTTTTAATTTGGCAATATTTTTGCGTAATTTATTAAATCACTTTTAAGTAAGTGTAACAAATCGATCTGCTATTATGTATTGTTGAATATAAATATACATATATTTACAATATTTTAAATATATTTGACAGCTTGGAATACTTTCTAACAAAGATCGTCGTCATTTTTAATTTTTTTTTATCAAAAAACGGCTTTTTAATAATTAGTTAAGGATTTAAAAAGCTCCGATCATTTAACATTATTAAGAAAATAATCATTAAAATTTTTTTTATACCTTAGCCCATAAGTAATAATTACGTGTAATTTTTTTTACTCTCTTTTAATATTCACCACTGTTTTCTCAATCAAAAAGCTGCGGATTCGCTTGGAATTCACTAAGCCGCTAGTTACGAATCCGAAATTGTGTTTTTAAAATTCAAAATGTTGGCTCCAATATGGCGGTGAAATTTTTTAAAACTATTAAAATGACTGAAAACTAGTTACTCGAGAAGTTTTTGAGGTCGCTGATTAGGAATTTAGTGTTGATTTTGCTAAATTCAAATTAAAATTCAAAAAATTTAATTCAAAAAAATTACAAATTTCATTTAGTATTTAATTATTATGAATTATATATATACATATTAAATATAATACAAAAAATAAATAAATAGTAATAATGAGTATCGTCTTGACAAATTTACGTTTTGAAAAGAAATTGAATCAATGTAGCAAATTTTATAGTGATTTTTCATAAGGTTTTTAATTTTTAACTTGATTTTTTTTTAACTTGCATTCACTGAGTGCTCTCATTCTTCTATTCGTTATTTTCTTCTTGCAAATACCAGCAATTTGCATTCTTACAAAAGTCGTTAACGGCTGATTATTCTGGCTACACTCCATAGTCGTAGAAAGGTGCCTGGAGTTTTATTTTTAACTAAAATGATAGGCGGTGTTATCAATAGCCCATTCCTACTTAGTGACCTTAACTTTACTATCCCTTTAAGATCATCTAGACACTTTAGGCCCCTTCCATTGTGTCCATGCAGAAAAACTTTGAAATGTCCGAACCTTTTAGGCCTTTGTGCAACAGTTTTAATACACATTTCGCCGGTTTCGGGTTCAGGGCAGTCCGGACTGTCATTAGTTTTCGGTTACCTCTCTGTTGAATTTGTCGATTATACATCAGACGCGACCCTCGGTCGGTTGGGTGGGAGATGGGGAATGCTGGGTTCGTCGTAAAAAAATTTATCGACAATAGCAAACGGGTATTCCACAAGCAAATGAAGCATATATATTTGGTAAAACCCAAGTGCATACCTCTTAAAAGAGCCAACACTTTTAGGTCGGTCAGTGCATTCGGAATGGCATTTTTTCAATTGATAAACAGAACCGATTTCAAACTAGTTTTGGAGGAATCAACAAACAGTCGCTGATCCTCAGGGTTGTGATTATTTTGTATCGTTAAAAATATGCAGCGGATATTAATGTAATAAGCCAGTGAATTATTCTAGATAGATCAGAAAAAGCTCGACGATGACCATTGATTGCTTCGACTAAAATCCAAAAGTTTTAACGGCTGCCGGGTCTTTATACCGGAACTACCCGGATTTTTATTCGGCTAGGGGCTGACACTCCGGCGACATTTCCAAGAAACTACTGTGGGGAATATTTGTTCGGCTACAACAACAACAACAATATTTCGTGACTTCAGTATAATTGCCCGAAGTGGTGACATTTGATGGTTTGCACGCAGATACATTTGTTTTTCTAGTTTCCAGGTGTGATATATTCTTCTGTTGGGTTTGACCTCCTCGGAATAGGAGTTTGTGAGAATGTGAGAGGTACTTCTTCTTCTGTTTCAGGGCCCAAAGAGTTGATCTAGTGACTGATGCCTAGAGTATACTGGATATATGGAAACAAATAAGTGGTGTGTGTCGACCGGCGAAGAAGTGGTGCAATCATCAGCTTCTTTACTAAAAATATATGGTGGGACGAAAGCATGCCCGACGATTGTAAGCTATACCTAAGCTTGTCCTTTTTTATGAAAAATCAGCATTTTACCATATATTCACCATCCGCCAAATCTTAGAAAAAAACTGCGAAAAGAGGATTAACATACACCACCCCTTTATCGATTTTAAAGCAGCGGAAGCTGTCTGCCGTTATAACTGAATGTTCGATACCAAACGAGGTTGCAGATAGGGTGGTGTTTTCGAAGTTAATACGACATAGTAGGCAAATTCAGTTTGGGGTGTCAATATATAGGACTACTTCGAAGAAGTCGTCCTCTAACTGCTGATCTGATTTTGAATCTGTTGAGTAAACTAAAAAACTGGACTATCGGAAGGTTACATACGCATGCAACGCGGACAAAGTTCCTGAATACCCTTTTTTAACTATGTAGACTTAGGAATACTTGAACCAAGGAATTGACGTCCATTTTGGGGGCTTCAAGTCAGCTTGATTATCTGGTTTACATCCAACCTCTATTGTGTTTATTTTTTTACTCATGAGTATATACCTACATACAGATCGGAAATTGAGTGCACATATATGTCATTTTTGAAGGCACAATTTTGAACAGATTCTGCTAAGTGCTTTCTCTTGTTTATCATGAAAAATCTGCAGCAGTTTGATAAAAAACTAAACCAATCTTACAGAGTTAGTTGCAGTTAAAGGGTATAAATAGAAATTCTCAATGTGATAAATTGTTGCAATATAAAATTGAAATACTCAAAATCAGTTACTCATAAAAAATATCACGCATAAAATGCAAAAAGGTATTAAGAACTCTCATAATACAATCATAATTGAAAAATTAACATTCTGTAACACTTTCAGTTTCAATTGTGGTGCTACTACTGGCTGCAGTGGCCGGTGCCGTACACATACAACAACGCTATCATGGACAAGACATCTATGCCGAACCCGATTGTTCTATTGTAGACGATCATTCACGTATGTTCCGCGACATCTCTGATCCAACACACTACTGGGTGTGCCCTGAAGGCCAGGAGAAGGCCGAATATATACAATGTCCCGATAATTATGCTTTCATGGAGAAGGAACAGAAATGTGTTGTGTGGGAAGAATGGAGATGGGTTGAGCCATACACGAAATAAATAGATAAAGGAAGGAACTTGTTTTCGAAGTAAATGAATAAAATTTGCTGTGCCTAAAATGAATTTGAAAAAAAAAAAAAAATTTAAAACTAATTATGAGAATTTGTAAAAGTTGGGTTATTCTTTAAAGTAAGTTTACTCTTCTTGGCAACAGAGGAATGGGAACATAGCAAAGCCGGCACAAGAGTTGTTGTTGTTGTAAGAGCAGGTCTAGCCACGCTTAGGAGCGGGCAAGATCGGTATAAGTCTTTGAAGTCATCTAACGGGAGGTCCAGGAAAGGAGCCGGGCTCGGACTAGAGGGAAAGAGTTGTTTGTTGTCGTGCAGAGTCTGATCGCATGCGCTATGTCGGGGTAAAGTCTGGATAGGTAGGAATTGAGTCAACTGCAGTATTACGCGGTGCTCTCGTGGTAGCTTAAGCTCTTCGTCTGCAATGGATGGTGGTTTGACTCCAAAAACGCCGTTCACTGGAAGAGAGCTCAAGAAGGTGTTAACGGACTCTCTGTGAAAGACGTTTATAACCTGTAGGTACAGTACGTGTGGCTGAACGCAATCTTTGTAGTTAAGAACTCTCTTCCTGATGCGTCTAGGTGGTGGATCCGCTTTAAGTAAGTGTTTGTTGTGGTGCTCCCTTCGGTAGCTTCCCAGCAAATATTGCTTTTACAGCATAGTATTATGCTCCTTAACACGTAGCATAGATACTTCGCTGTGCAAGTGGAGCTTTCCTGTTACGGTCCTGAAAATGGAGTTTTGGTAGGCTTGTAGCTTCCTCAACTGCATATCGCTAGTCTCTGGCGTCCAGATCGGAGCAGTATAGTTTACGATCGGCCTGGTAATTTACTTTTATGTTGCCAGCAAAGTTTCTTTGTCTTTTCCCAACTCTCACGGCCCATCATATATACATGGGATTACATTATGAAACATTTACAAATAAGTACATTCGAACATAATTTTTAGTTTCGAATACAATGCGCTTAGGTGGAAAGCTAGTGAAGCATAATCCGCCATATTGTGGTTGGTGCCGATACAAAATTTTCCAATCATTTTGAGTGCTCAATGACACATTTTAAAATTGAGTAAAAACTCTTGACTTGCATAAACATTGTTTTCTCAGTAAACATATTCAGTTTAACCCGTAAATGGGATAAGTTAAATTTCGGCTCACCCTAATGTACATACTTAAAGTCATAAATGTTAAATTAATGCATGTAAGCGTATTTTTGTTTCGGTGTTTCAATAAACCGCTGACAGCCAAAAAACAAATCATGAAAATTGGACGCAATAAGTTTTTAACAACCAACGTACATTAGATATTTGTATGTATGTGTGTATGTGTTTTTATATTGTAGATAAATAAAAAAAAAACTTATAAATTATAAGTGCTTTGCATTTGCATTTCTTCACCCACGCATATTCGTTCACCTACAAGTGTTTATTTGAAAAGTTTTCGAAAATTACAATCAAATGACCAAATGCACTCTACGTGATTATACGAGGTACGTAGAGAGATATGCGGTATTTGTATGTATATTTGTATAATTAGTTGCTTTTTTGTACATATGGTACATTGTATTTTTAGGTATGTAAATATAAAGATAAATGAAATATAAATATATAAACGTATTTTTACTGACCATTTTTCCATTTTCATACACCAATTATAATAATATTTAAGCGCCAATAATTCTATTAAGACTTAAATTAATTGTACGAGTAAATAAAAAGACAGACAAAAAATCGAGATCTCTTCAGCTTTTCGTATATTATATTGCAGACAATTTCTTTGACCGACTCTATGGTCAGTGCATGTGTACGTAGCTAGCCACCCACTCCTATATGCTCAGTTGAATAGAAATGCCAACAAAATAGTATAGTTTCTTTTTTTCTTATTTATAGTCCAAATAAAATATATGTAGATATGTATGTACATGTATTTACTAATGGAACTGCTTGTCCAATTGGTTTTGACAAGAATCAATTTGTTTCTGCTGTTTCAGAAAAAAAAAACTTAAATGCAACATGGATGTTAATAACTAACTACAAAGTATTGGTGAGAAGTGGAAATCAAATAAAATATATACTTGTGTATATGGTAGAAAAGAGAATCTACGAGTATGTATGCATGTACGAGGTAAGTTGACCAGAAAATAATAAAATAAAAATTCTTTTTGCATTTATTCGTAATCTTGGTCCTTTTTTATCTTCTCTACATAATCGTTATTGATTTCAATGCATTCCTTAAGCCTATAGATCCACTTCTGAAAACAGTTTTCAAAATCTTGTCCAGTTCAGCATTAACCGCATTAATGATCTCCTCGTTGCTATTAAATACCTTTACTTTTAAATTTTTTTTAATTTTTGGAAATAACCAGAAGTCACAAGGTGCTTTATCCGGGGAATATGGTGCTGGACGTACTTCTTCGATCCCAGAGATCGCAATAAAATTACTCGTTATTTCAGCAGTGTGAGATGGCGCGTTGTCATGATGTAAAAGGTAGCGCCGCAAATCCTCTTTCTTCCAGTTTTCCAACAAATTTTTGAAAACTTTTGGTAAGCACTCTTACGTGTAGGTGTACCATTTGTAGCAGCTACGATTTTAGATTGGGTCAAGTAAACTGACATCATTACTTTTGCTGCTGATTTTTGTTACTTAGGTTTTAGGGGTGGATTTGCTTTTGTTGGGCTCCATACCATGGACTTATGTTTGGTTTTTGGATCGTACTTATAGAACCAAGATTAGTCATCAGTAACGACTTCACTAAAGTTGCTAGACTGACTCTTTTTGAATTTGTTTAGGAAAACTTGAGCAAAATGCACTCGAGCCTCTTTTTGGGCCTCATTTTAAATTCGTGGTACCCATAGAGCAGATTTCTTCGTGTATTCCAGATGATTAACAATAATAATAATAATAATAATAATGTCAATCGTGGGTTTTCGTCGATTTTGGACTTCACCAAAGCTACAGTGACGTCATCAGTAGAAGATTTTGGTCCACCTTCTCGGTGCTCTTCCTATACGGAAAAATGTCCATTATGGAATCTTCGGTACCACTTAGAAGTAATCTTTAAAAACGGTGCAATCGTTCCATATGCAATTTGGCATTCCCTGAATATTTGTATTGGTTGTAAATTACGCCGGAACCCAAAGAGAATTATATGGCGAATTTCTGTTTTCGTTGGTGGTGGAATTTCGTCTGACCTTGTGCTTTCTCGTCTCCATTTTAGCCGATCGTCCTAAAATTTGAAGGGAAGATTAATAAAGTATTTGCAAAGGATTTGGTATTTTTAGATTTAACAAAAACAAATTGAAAGTCACCAACTGACCGAACTTTTGTTAATACCCTCGTATGTATTTAAGCTGCTTTTAGACTCTGAAACTGTTGAGCCGATTTTGTGCCAATTTTCAGGACAGCTTCATTGAAATCCGAAGAGCATTTCTGTGAAGCTTGGATATTTTTGAAATAGTTGTCAATTGTCAGAAATATAAATCTAATCTACTTTATTGTTCGATTTACTTGAAATTTGCTGCACAGGTACCTTATTATGTATAAGTATTGGCGCTTTGTAACCGTTGAAGCGATTTTCGGCAGAGCTCCTCCTCCAATTTGTGGCTTTGCGTGGTGATGTTTTTCCAACAAATGGTTTGAGCTACAGTTTATACTAAATCGCCTCCGAACGGCTATGGTTTTTTATGAGGAGCCTTTATTAGAAAATTTAACTTTATTTTTCATTTAAATTAATTTTCCATAACTTTTGGGTGTTGCTCGTACCAGGATATGAACCTAAATAAATATTGCCTAAATCTTCAGGAAAGTCGATCTTGGACCAATCCAATATCCCGGAAAATCTAATTTATTGTTTAATATACCAGGTACTGATTTCATTGAGGCTACATTTATTTTTATCGCTCGCTTTTGTTAAATTTTTGAACGAAGGTAAGAGTGTAACAGATCGACGAAAATTAGTTTGATGATAGTATATTGCTCCTGGAGTTTTTTTTAAATTTGATTAAGCAACTGCAAACATATCGCTTTCGGATTATTCTTATTCGTTTAACGATATTGAACGTAAGCATTGAGTAGTAGTGGTGTTCGGTCTTTGTAGAGGCATTCATATTAATATTACAAAAATGTTGATAGCTTCAGGTAAAATAATTTAAATATTTTTATATTCGAAAGGCGCATTTAACTATGCACATATATTCACCATACGCTAACTTATTTGTAGATAAAAACATATTTTTGTAAGCGGTAATATTTAATTACTTGTATTTGGTTAGCAATGAACTTAACATTGAAATATTTCGTTTATTTATTAACACATATTTACGCATTTGCAACATTCACAATTGGCAAGACAACAAATTGAATGCATGAATATAATACATACACTTACATAATATGTATAAATGTTATTAAATACGAAAGATGCGCGCTCGTAAATTTATACAAATTTTATATTAAAAAATATGTGCTTGGAACTACTGTAGCATCAACAGCATCGACCAGCGCGCAATCTAACGATAATTGATATCAAATAATGCAACAACAAAAGCAAAACCTTCACGTATTAAGTGAGTTTTCATAATATACCAGCTGGTGGTGATCGCAATTAAATTTGAGTGTCAATAATGATTCATGGCAACTTACTAGTAAGAATGCAAACGATTCTTTGCAAAATAAAGCGATTTTTCTAAGTTAAAAATAATTTTCTTGGCCTACCAGTTATGAAAATATTCGAAACATGACCGGCCCAAGGCCCAGAGGGGAAGTCTGTTTCATCAGGATAACCCCAGAACACACATATCGACAGTGACTGGCTGAAACCTATCAGAGCTTGGTTGGGAAGTTCCTATACAAGCACTTTATAGTCCAGACCTCGCATCAAGTGATAACCATATGTTCCTGTAATGGCGAAGACTGTAAAAATCTATAGCAAACACCGCATTGCTTTGACATTCTAATTATAGTTCTGAATCTGTGAAACACGAAAATTTAAACGTGATTTGCGCAAAGTCTTGTTTTTTAAATTACTCAAAAGGAAAATTATATAGTCGAACCTTTAATTCAAACCTGCGATTTTGAATTCCTTAATATTAGGTCAAGTGAAAAGTTCATTCGGTTTTTGTGATTGATTTTTCAAAATATGATAACTTTGTATACATTTGTTTGATTTATGTCAAATATGCGCCGTTTTGTTCGTAAACTTGTTGCCAACGAGATGCCAACTTCATTATACCCCACTCGAAAGGATGCGTTCCTATTGCCAAAAAACTCGCAGAGCGAATTTTCACAGGCCTCTCTTTAGGCCAACTTCTCACCATTAAGCGCGTTCGCCATGGACTGGAGAAGATGGTAATCACTTTGTGCTAGGTGGGTGCATTAGGACCTCCAATCCGAGCTCCTGGAGCTTCTGGCACGTCACCAAAGACGTGTGTGGCCTGGCATTGTCCTGATGGAACACAATTCGGCCTCTGTTGATCAAATATGACCTCTTCTGGATTAGTGCTACCTTCAAGCGGTCCAGTTGTTGGCAGTAGAGGGCCGAATTGAGCGTTTGGCCATAGGGGAGCAGCTTGTAGTAGATGATTCCTTGCCAATCCCACCAAACACACAGCAAAACCTTCCTGGTTGTCGTAAGTGATCCACTTTTCATCGCCAGTCACCAAACGTTTCAGAAATGGGTCGATTTTGTTGCGATTCAGCAGCGATTCGCAAATGGAAATTCGGTTCATCATGTTTTTATGCGTTAGTTCGTGTGGTTCCAAACGGTTTTCTGGCTTATCAGCAATTAAATAAGTGCTCACATGATGGTCTGTTTCCACTATTTGCACGATTTTATCATGAATTTTCGACGACAAGTCTGCCGACGCGTGGTGCATCTTTGACATCGAAATTACCGGAACGGATTTTGTGCTACACGTTCGTTTATAGTATCGGGCCCATAAACTAAATTAATTTTTTCAACCGCTTTGGCTGCTTTTTCGCCTTGATCGCAGAAAAATTGTAAAATATAGTGAATTTTTTCTATGCGGGTGTCCACCTTTGACGAGCGCCCACAACGTACTGAGTCAATCAATTGAAAAACTGTCGAAGACAAACTTTTAGCGCGAATAAACACGTTTTCAGCGTCGTATAGTATGACTTGATGCGACACGTAACACTAGTACTATGGACAATAACGCCATCTCTTAGATAAAAACCGAACGAACTGACTTAATAATATATAACTTGCGGGAAAACTTGAAACCTTGGTAACAGAAAGAGCAATGAAACCGCAATTCTTCAAAGCAGTGAACACATTTCATACTGAATTACTTGCTAAGAAAAAAGCTTGGATGATGGCAGAATTTTTAAAGAATTTTCTTTTAACTGTTCATAAAGAGATAAAACCGAAAAAAAATTATTAATTTTAAACAATTTTACTGTCCAAAATAATCCTCTAACATTGTACAACGTAGAACTTTTCTGCTTTCCACCCAATAAAAACTCCAACCATTCTATCTTCGACAAAGAACGGCTAAAAATTATGGGTTAACTAGTGGACGGCTATTTCATTGATTGAAGAGCTGTACACACCTAACCATTCCTAACTGCTTCAGAAATCGGGTTTTATTAAAGAAGCTCAGGAAAATATTTCAATAATTACGGATGATGACGATCCAATATTGGAGCCACTAGTTGACATTAGCGAAAGAGTTTTCCTCGTCTTTGTTCTAGCCGATGAAGATGGTGCTATTCTCAGATTGACTAAGCCTAGTTTATCTGCGTCAAATACAAACCAAAGAAGTAACGATGAAGATGTGGACGATGCATCAGAAGATTTTGCAAAGACAACAGTTAAGGAAGCAAGAGCCTCCTCATTCGACACTTTACGAAGCTTCTGTATACTGTGCTTCTTCTGTATATATGCATTTCAAGCACTTTTTCTCTTTAAAAAAGTGATTGAGCAATCTGAGCATCAGAAATGTACTTTGAAGCTAACCAAAATAACATATTTCTCTCGAAATATTAATTAGTTCACAATTATAAATATGTGTACGTTTGTACGTTATTAAATAATAATTTATTATAAACACTCAATAATTCGAAGTTTTATTGCTTTTCTCTCAAAAGTTTTGAAACATTTGATATTATGAACACTCGTTAATTTGTAATACTTTATGACTCCCTTCAGTTTCGAATTAACGAAAAACTTCTGTTCAAAAATACAATTTTCAAAATTTCATGAATTATAATTATTTGCTCATCACAACAACTAAAGGTGCTGGCAATATTTGTATGTCCCTAAATTTTCGAGTCATTTCGTAACAACATTAAGATTTGACGTCTGCATGGTCTGACAGAAAAATAGACCATTTGTGATTGATTGCATTGTAAGCGTGCAAAGGTACACTGGGGAAAATGCTAAAATTGGCATGTGAATGTGTAGGTGATTTTATGGCGGAAAATTCTTATTTTTATTACAAAAGTTTGCTAAGCACACCTTGCTTGTTCATCATAAAAATGAAAGTTAGCATATTGCAAGCAGAATACTGTTAGATATTTTTAGAGAATCAAATCAAGAAAAACAATTTAAAGAAAATCTAAATTCTTGTAGACTACATATATTTTTTAACTTTCTGATATTTCAGTGTTTTTTATTCTGTTTTTTTTTTTTTGTATGTACATTATTTTTAAACCATTTATGGAGTTTTACATTTCCAGCTAAAAGGGCATCTCACTAAGAATTCACTGATTAATGCCACCACAAATTATTGCTAAGTCAGCTCAGACTAAAATGAAATCCTTTCGTGTTTTCATTATTTCCATATTTTATGTCAATTTCACCTGACAAAAAAAAAGAAAAAAATAAAATAAAATAATATAAAATAAAAAAACAAACCGTCCACAGAACCACTATTGTGTAAAAAAAAGGTAATTGGAGTGACTTGAGTTATTCACCGCTGTCATTACTAATGGTTTTTATTTTTTTCTCTTCTTCTGATTACATTGAGTAGGGTCGACCTTCAACAGTGCCTACCTTACAAAATAAAACTCAATTGGCTTTTGACGTCACTGAATTTAAACAAAAAATAAGAAAAAGCAAAAAAAGAATAGCAACACGCACAAAAATAAGTGAGCACAACGAATTAAGCTTTTGCACAAATTTAAGTTAAAATGTGACAAATACGTAAAAATGAAGGATGTGAGTTGAGATTTTCTCCATGTGTATAACAGAAAAAAATCCAGCACGACAAATGTGAACGAAAATTCATTAGAATTTGTCGCTTTTTCCCGTAAATTGAGGTTGTGAGTTAATGATTGTTAAGTATTCATGTTAAAAACGTGTGTTTAAGTTGATCATTTATACATATATACGTATATGTACCTAAATAAAAGTATATGTATTTAGTAATATACAAATACGTTCATCTAGCAAAAATTATATATCTAATTCGTAAAATATTTATTAAACCCTTCTCGGAATAAATTCATTTCTCTATTTGTTCTCTGTTTTTTCATTTTTTCACAATAATCACTGGTCACGAGCGCGTTTCAGTTTGACAAGAAAATAGGAATATTTAGCTAATTACATATTCTAGAAATTAGTTTGAGTGCGACATTGCCCAAGGACATTTTATTTCGCATCGTTCATTGACCTTATCAAAGCAGGTTGCCTTCCACTCTACATACTTTTCAATGTACATTGTTTGTTTTTACAAAAACAAATAAAATTAGCTTATAAATTATGAATACTTTGTATTTGTCTAATGTGAAAAGTGCAATTGCTTGGTATACAGAACTTTAATCTATGGTATATATCTTTTTGTAAACATACATAAAAAGCCTTAGTACTGAATGACTGACGGATCAATCCACAGCCTAAAACACTGCTCGCAATGACCTGAAATTTAGAGGGTTTCTTTTCCGCATGACGTAGGCATTCGATAAGAAATGATTTTCTGGTATGTGGACCTGGAACCAATTCATTCGAAGAAATCCAAATTATTTTTAAATCGTTCGATTGACATGAAATTTGATACAGAAGTAGTTCTTTGCCTTTGCACATACATTGACATGGGACAGATTTTTTCCTCCGGCTCTATAGTTTGGTTTTACTTAATATGTGGAACATTTGAAGGTGGCTCTTTGTCAAGTTTAATATGTGGAAAACTTTTCTTTATTGAAGCGTACCCGGGACGGTCTTTTATTTTTTGCTCGATAACTTTTTGCCATTGTCATAATGTCATTATGCCTCCCTCGTAGAAACTCTTGCCTCTATTGGCAAAAATTTGGTACAATTGGATTTCGCAAGCTTCTCTTGAGGCCAATTCTTCACTAGAATTATTTATTTATTATTTAAATTATTTGATAGGAAATGTTGATTATCACTACTGACTAGTGACTATAAAGTGGATGGATAAGAACCTTCCAACCAAGCTCTCGGCGCTTCTGGTGAGTCAATATCGATGTGTGTGGTCCCGTCTTATCCGGATGAAACACAATTCACCTCTTGTTGACCAAAGCTGGGTGATTGCTGGTGTCCATTTTTGACATACGCTCAAACACTAATGAGCTACGTGATCAACACTAGATGTGTACAAAATATCGTCTTCGAACGCCATCTAGCGTAGTTCAATCGAACTCAAAGAACGCGAGATACAGATCATTAAAGTCAACCATTCTGTTGTGCGTTTCGATATTAGATAATTACTTTCAGATATATTAATGTTCTTCCAATTATGTACACACGCAAAGGTAGAGCTAAAGCGTTTCTGTGCATGCTCTGCATTCAGCCGATTCCAACTTACCTATAACAGGGGTAGATGTCCCGTCAATACTCCTACAAGGACACTAAGATCTCGTCGTTAGTGAAACATCGCCAGCGGCGCCACCGTGAGTCAGCTCATCTACCTTTTTCATAATGTAAGGACCAACGCATAGAAAAAGAAAGTACCGTTCCATTGTACAGCTGCAAAATATTTGATCGAAATAAGCTGTAACCCTTTTTTGTTGCATTTTCGTTTTTAATCAAAAATAAAATATTTAAAAAATACTTAAATATACCAGAAATAAATAAATA
This sequence comes from Ceratitis rosa, assembly GCA_037013455.1. NCBI lineage: Eukaryota > Metazoa > Arthropoda > Insecta > Diptera > Tephritidae > Ceratitis > Ceratitis rosa. The sequence continues at coordinate 36,104,532 of JAWMAG010000006.1, read as the reverse complement.
ATAATTTTCAATATTAAAGAAGTTCAGTCCGTTTAAATTTTTCTGAAAACTTGTTTGGTTCACCTCTTACAGGCTGTTAAAATTTTTGATATGGGTCGAAGTTTCAGCTGTGAGCCACTGTTTATGTTGCTTGCGTATAAAGCGTAATGACTGCAGAATTCTTTTAAAAACTACAAGTACTTGCGTACTTAGATGAAATGAAGACGCAGTTTAGTAATGAATAAAATTCCTTCAATACAATTCTCATACTAACACTGGTCGGTTACCAACGTCATCAAATCCATTAGGCCCAATCTTGTACATACATACATATGTACGTCACATCTCAAATTGTAATGGTACTATATATGTAAGTATGTACATATATGCGAATGTACATATGTACATTTGTGGCAGTATATTTAGGCATGTCAATTTGTTAAAAGCACATTAAAACAAAATGAACAAAGTATTTACTGACACGCAATCGAAATGAAAATCTGCGCTGAGCTGAACTCAATTGAACTTAACTGCGCCTAAGACAAAATAAACAATTAACGGTTATGTGGCGTGGACTTACTAAGTACAGGTATTATTTCCATTGTATATATATATTCTTGTTTAAATATATATGTACATGTAAATGTAAATATACTTTAACATCACGCACTGACATACATACATACATACATAAGTACATATTAAAGCAGCAGCATTTTTTCTTGCGAAAATGAGCTCTGAAGGTATTTTGCTGTGTCTTGCTTGGTTTGAATTCGCATTCTTTGTATTTGTATGTATTATTATATAAACATTTCTATTTGTCGTAAGAAATTCTATTTTTGCATAAAAATCTGCATATTTATGCTTTGACACGTGTTTTTTTTGTCAAGAGGTTTTTCGCACATTTTATGATAAAAAATAATGAAATAAATATGTAAAAATCCTGCATTAGGTCGATCCGTAAAAACGCGTTGGATTTTTTTTAATTTTGCTCGCCTTTATTCCTAGTATCTTTTCAATGTCCCCCTAAATATATGCAACACTATATACTGGTTTCTTAATTATTATTAAATAATGGCAATTTAGCCATTTTTACAATATAGCTGATTTGAAGGTTGAATTATTTGCATTTCAAAGCTCAAGCGAAAAACAAGATGTTCAATTGCTGGGATCTATTATGTCGTCTGCACTATAGTTCACATTTTTTAAAGTTTACAAAGTTTATTACCAAAATAATGGTTCGGTTCATGCGACGTATCCAAAAAGCGCGCAGCGAAGTTGGACAATTCGCTCTCTAGTGGATAATGTGCATCCTCAGAAACGCGACTGATGTGAAGCAGAGTGTCGAAGAAAACCCAAATGAGTCCATCCAATGACTAGTTGGCCACCGATCTTGATTTTCACAAGAAAGTTTTGTTCTGCGATTAAGCTCACTTTTCACTGAATGGAGTGATGGTAATCCAAAACACTGTTTGGTGTGCTCAATGTGCAGAGAAAATCAGCGATTCATATTTCTTTCAAAATGAAGCTTGCCTTAATGTTACAGTCAGTTAAGAACGCTATAGAGTCATGATTAATGACTTTTTCATTCCTGAGTGGGAGCAAGGTGGTATGGACCTAGATAGTGCGTTGTAATTCAGCTGGATTATTTTTTATTGGATTGTGTGAAGTCGCTTGTCTACGCAGATAAGCCCAAGACGTAGCTCGGATGAGATTATTCGGGTCGTTATTGCTGATATACCATCCTAATTGAGGCAAAATGTGTGCCGACAATTGAATTTTTTCGAGCTAGTAGCGAGCTGAGCTTGTGCTTGAGAAGCTGACCCACAGGGATAATGCTAGAAAATTCTATGAAGAAGTTCTTGGACTTACAGAAGCTTGAAAGGCTGGAACATACTCACGTATTAACCAAAGGGGGGGATCTGGCGACTAATTCTCAGAATATACTGCATTTATGGTGAGAACACTTTTTCAGAGCTGAACGTGGAGTGCCGGCAGAGCTGTTCAAATTCTGAGGCGCAGATCTGACAAAGTACTTGCATCAGCTTATTTGCAGAATTTTCTTTGACAGTTCGAAAAAGAGATACCTCTACGCTGCTATGTCCGAATTTGGTATCCACGCAAAACGATACAGCAAGATAAACTGCCGCTTATTATTGTAAACACCAAAAGTTTCGACAGAATTTGGAAAGAACTCTCCGAGCCGTTCGGTACCAAATGAAGTTTCAGATTAGGTGTCTTCTTATTACGCCACCTTTTTTACATAATGCTGGAGAAATTGATATCAGTACAAGGAAAAATATCTTCAATTGTCAAACATCTATCTAGGAACCAATAAAATTTTATCCTGGAAATCCAACGCAGAGTCACTCTTGCCTGTATGAAAAAAATCTTTTATCCGATCTTTGATGTGGGATATTAGTATTTTTTTTTCTATTTATTAATTTCCATCCATGTCTGGTATGCTAAATGCGGATAATTTAGAGAATATTACTTTGGCGAGCGCAGTGCGTACTGCCCTTCGAAAGGCCATTGGTCAAATCCTGCTACGACCAACATCCAAAAGTTATAGAAAATTAATTTAAATAAAAAAATAAGTTAAATTTTATAATTGCGGTCGCTTCTCGGCAGAGAACTTAAATAAAAAAACTTCTCATAAAAATTCGTAAGCCGTTCGGATGCAGCTTAGAATAAACTGTAGGTGCCTCCATTTGTTGGAAAAATATTACAAAAAACACAATTTGGCCTCAGGACTCATTATCTAGATTTAATATTAATTCCAATGACTTAATCAGAAATTATCGTTGTTGTACTATATGTCAATAAGTGTGGTGAAAATATTCTCCTCAACAATGTTTCTCCTCCAGCACACAAAACGTACTTCAGGGGTGAATTAACAAAATGAATTTTCCATTGCTATCACTCAATACCTACGCGAACTGTGTTTCTATAGGACAGCAACAACAGCTGATAAATGATTACAATGGAAAGTTCAAATACTAATGCAACAATAAAGGCGCTCATTCCACTTTCAGGAAATTCCAAAAAAATTTAACTCCTCCACATTGTAAGCAACATTGGAATATTGAGTATCCAAAAGCAATTCCAGTGAGTAAAGAGTACTTGTTTTCCAACGTGAGCGCTCACAAAACCAGAAAGTAACGTTGGAATTGCTATCACCTCAAACTCTGCACGAAAATTGGAAACTTTCTAAACAGCCCCAAAGTCACACAGCTGAGTGTCAAAGGACGAAATGGGGATATGCGCTACGCTTATGACAAACCAACAAGCTCCGCCTATATTCCGCGCATTAAAAGCGCTCAAAACACTTGTGTTGGTGTCATTGCTTTTGTGTAAGAGCATTTTGGTATTTTGTGTTCTTGTAATGGGGCGCAGACCACTCCCACGCAGCCATATTTGAATAAAATACAAATTTGCTCAATTCTTGTCCAAAACCCTTGACGTCGTCATCGTCGTCGTTGCGGTATAGACCAAAGACGTCGATGGTGGCGCTGTTTGAGGAGGTGACATGACAGACGGTCGATATTTCTGAGTACACTTGTCTTTTGGTCGTCCCAGCCGCTTCGCTTTATGTGCTGGCACTTACCTTAGTTTTGTGCTTTTTCGGTTATTTGAACACAAATTTAAGGCAGGATACGAACATTAGGTGAGCTGAAGGAACAAAGTGAAAATTGCTGAAACATGTCTTACAAATACAAACTTACGCACATACATAATGGTATGTACATATGTACTATATAACGCCATTGCAATAAATTTAGGTTAGATTCTTTGGTAGTGAAATATATATGTATGTGGTGGTATCTGTGTGTACATTGTTCGGTTTATATACTTGCTAAAACTTGTATGTACAGTGCTTTATTTTGCTGCAGGAAAAATAGTAGTTGTTAGCTAGAATGTAACTAGTTTACATTTGTACACCAACTAGTTCATCTTCCATCTATTTTCTATGTGAGCATCTGGACTTTGTCAGTTTATGCATCAGTTTCATACTAGTTTAATACCAGTTCATATATACCAGTTAAAATACTGGTTGTTTCATAACTAGTTTACCTCAGACATTCCAAACGGTTGAACCAATTCTCATGAATTTTTTTGTGTGCTTTCAGATAGATTTGAGAATGATGTTAAAAACTCCTTTCACGGGAAATTTACTAGCGACCAACTTATTTGAAAAAGCACACTTATTGTGCACTTTACTTACTTGTTTTTGTGCGTTGTTTCTTTCCAGGAAATTAATCAGATATCGATCTATGTATTTGAAGCGTAATTAGGACTGTTCATCCTTTTTGTACAATAGAACAAAATATAAAAAATGTAGTCGAAAGTCGTATAATGTCGTTACTTATGAGTCCTGTTTTTTGTTTTTTTTTTTTGTAAACGATATGAATTTGTCCACAAAATACTAGTTCATATACTAGAATTTTTGTAAATTAGGTCAGATTTTACCGAAAAATACCAGTATAATTCTAGTCCATGGCAAACTAGTATATTTTTGTCCTTTAAATACTATTGTCCTACTTCTGGCTTACAACACACTAGTATGATTTCGTCTTGAAAATACTAGTATTTAACTAGAATTTTTTCATATATTTTCCCTGCAGGGTTACTGCTCAAATGCACACATATACCTATACATATGTATGTATGTTTATACGAACATACATATATGTACGTGTATGTATGCATAAAATTTATAGTCAATTGTCTCTATGACAGGCCAACATTATAAACACATACATAAGTCAATACTGCATATATTTTTTCACAAACTTATACATATGTATGCAGAAAAAAGTTGTACTTGCATTTAGTGCGAATCGCGTTAGAGCGGTTGTGTGCTCGATTGGGTGGACAGCAGGTTGGCAGGTTTGCTGGTTGACAGGCAGGTAGGCAGGCAGCATGCAGAGTGCAATTGCCAGGCAACAAGGATGAAAATAAAAGCAAAACTGATTTCATACTCTCATATCAGCCGTCAAATATTGTGTTGTGTTGTTGTCAGTATATTTTGTTGCTACGTTGTATTCCCCGCTCAATACCTATTTCATTCGCTTTTACATGCAATTCCGGCTGCTGTGCGTAGGTCGAGGCATTGAAGGCAGCTGCTGCTGCTGAGACTGACACCAGCACATGTATATTTAGGCATTTATACACAAATACATATGCATATGTACATATGTACAAAGACACTTTTAGTTGACTCTGCTCCTGTTAGTACCACCGTAGAAGGTCATCGAAATGTCAGAAGTTGCATTCGCAAATTAACAGCAATTTTGTTGTTGTACTGCATGATGATATGTTGGATAAGTAAATACCTATGTAAGCATACAAGAATAGTAACTGAATACATATAAATGGAAATATAGGTATGCAAGCATTGCTTTCAGCATTTCCTACTCAGTTTGTTATTTTTTTTTTTTTTTGTATTGATTTAGAAAAGCATTACAGAAATGAATATTTGGGTTCCTCATATTTTAATATACGGGAATCGAAATATTTTTTGTGGGTTGGTATACTTGACCCTGAAGTGAATGTTAGACTTTCAGTTATTTAAAAACTTTTAATTAAAATTATGAATTATGCTAAACATTTCTATGGCGAGTCTGTTCTCCAGACTTCCGGACCAAAAGCTAGACAGTAAGTATTTTTTTGGTATAATGGGCTCTCTGCAATTGTTTGGGTATTCTTGGAGCCTTCTTTTAAATGCATTTTCTTTACATTTATTTTCGAAACCGCAAAATTGATAACAATGTATAAGCGTTTCCAAGCACGCTGTGAATAGATTGAAGATAACTAACGCCCTGGACGTCCCTGGACATCAACAATCGATGAGAACGTGAAAGATCGGCGAATACATTTAGAGAAGTCGCTGGTGATGTTGTTTAAACAATTGGATCATGTCATGACGTTTTTATGCGTATTTAAATTGTCGTCCAAAATAAGTAAGTACTAGAAGTAATAGAGTCAAAATGATAAGTCCGTCCTTACGTCTCATTTTACGCAAATTATTATCTCAGTTTTTGAATTTTTCAGCAAAACTTAATAAGCAGATGCACTGGTGCGTTAAACGATTGCTTGTCGGAACCAGTCTGTAAGACAAATAACGACCGATTTTTCTGATTTTATATTTTGTATCATAAATTTGTCTAAAAAGCACCTAAGAGCTTGGAATTCAGTATACTGCTCTGACGGATAACAAATTTGTGCCGAAAATTCTCGAAATCGAATGACTATAATATACAGAATCCATGTGTACCCGAGGTTTTTTGTCAAAAAAGTATATACAAGTTTGAGATCTTATATACCAATAAGCATTTACACCGAATATTATCGAAACCGGAAAGCTACATCATTAACTCCCTCCAACCGAAAAAAATATGAGAATTAATATTTAAAGGTATAAAGACTACAGCTTAGCCAGAATACAGCTGTTATCTTGCTTCTCATGTTTTGACAGCAAAATTTCTTCCGAATGAAAATTGTTCAGTAGTCACTGAGCAAAATCAAAGGCGACGCAGAATTACTAGCACGTTCTAACACATGAGACAGAAAATATATTTTTGGATATAATTCTGGTTCGCCAAGAACAAAAAGACCTCGACAAGTGCGGTCATTCCTGAAGGTTATGCTAACTGTGTTTTTCGTTTTGAATGGTATAAGAGTGGTGCATCAAAAGGTGTATAAGATTAATGATTCGCTGGAATAAAGCTCGGATTTATGAAAAAACAGTTCACGCCTTTTGGATCATGGTAATGTATCTCCTAGCATTTCAATAATTGTTCGTGAATTTTTGGCCAAAAAGCAATACTATAATGGTATTATATCCTCCATACTTACCAATGAAGACTTTGTGTAGCTTTTCCCTATTTCCAAAAGTAAATATAACATTGAAGGCCTTCGTTTTAAGCCCATAGATGTAATTAAAGGCTCATCGCTAAAAAACAGGAAGCTATCTCTGATATTGATGCTGAGAAATGTTTTGGGGATTAGAAGGAACACGTATTTATAATTGTGACTAATTTTAAAAAAATCTGAATACTTTTCAATCACACTCTATACAGCAATAAAAAATACTTAAAATCTCGATTTGAGAGTCTTCGTTCTTGAAAATTATTAATATATATAAAGGCATTTACTACATATACGACTATACACCGAAGTGGTTATATGTATACAACTGTAAAAATAATTTTCATACGTTGTCTTTTGTTTTGTTAAAATACAATACTATATACGAGTATTAACCCGAAAACTAGAACTGAATTATTTAAAAAAATGCAGCAGCTTCCTTTGTATATTTGAATCCACTTTTTCGCTATTGGAAATTGTTAAATTTGCGTAAATAATTTTTTCTGTCTATACTTAATATTGTGTTTCTTTTTCAATAGAAAATTCGATAATTAAACCAATTTTCTGCTGATTTTGGCGGCGTTACCACCCGTTATAAAAATTGAGGTACGATCAAATGTTACTCCGAGCAATGGATAAGGTTCATGCTCTCAACTGATTGAACTGCGATTGCGCTTAATCCGTAAATTATGTTATCCTTTACGATAAATAATAATATGGCAAAGACACTGAGATTTCTATTTTTCTTAGGGTTTAAATAGTAAATAGGGAGGCGGTATCAGGACGCGTTAAATACACTAGCTATACGTAAGTAAGTGAAAAGGTAAAATTATTCATTAATGTTTAGTGAATATGGAAGAAAAAGAAAGTTCCATATCAACGAAAGTAGCTCTCCGCCCAGGTTGCTTCGCTTGTCGGAGCGTATGAGTAACCTACAAAAAATATTGCTTTCCGGAAGACAATCCTTCAATTAAGTCTGCTTTTATATTAATAATTTTTTTTTATCATAAAACGAATATTTGCTCTTAATTTTGTACTCTTATTATAGCCACAATAGCCGAGGAGCAAGCATTGCGTACTGTCATTCTGAAAGCCAGGGCTGGTCGAAGCAGTCAAAATCCAAAATTATAGAAAACTAATATTTTATAATTGCGGTCGCCCCTCGGCAAGGAATGTCCAGCCCTCCGAGTGCATTTCTGACACGGAAATCAAAGTTCCTCATAAAAATCCATCAGATGTTTAGCGGCGGAGGTGGCCGACGAAAAATTGCTTTAACGGCTATAAGGCAATGTATGTATACAAGTATCGTGTATCTATCTTTATACGTGTATGTTTGTATGTAAATTAAAAACCCACAGCAGGATATTAATATTATATTCCACGCATGTTTCGTAACTATTAATCATTACCGTTGCATCGATTTATTTAGCTTATACCAACTCGGCACCTTCTTAAAAGAGACCCACAGGCGCTTGCGCCATTAAAGGCAGTAAATAATTGTTTAGCGATTGTTTTTTGTTTATGCGGTTATATATTATATATATCATACACACGCATGTATATGTATGCGTATGTCAAAACAAAATTTATTGTTTTGGTATTGTATTATGCATACATATAGACCAATAAAATCTCATAAATTATGTGCTCACATGAATATGTACATGTACACACATATCGTATGGTATACTCATATAAATACGAGTATATATTATAGACTCTCACACACTTACGCCCTTCTACAAATTTATCAGCTCTTTAGGCTACCATTGATAACTTCCATTTTAGTTTACTACCGTTTCACACTTTCAGCAGCCATTTTGCTGTTATGGTATAACATTTTGCTCTTTATTTTATTTTCACATTTTGTATGTGTCGCCTCCTCCACATCTCCTATTCTGTAGACACCAACACAAGGACGTTCATTGTTTGTCTCCGCTTTGAGTGCCAAATGCCAGTCGTCACAAATTCCACCACTTCAATGTAGTCAAAGCTTTTGTTTGGTTGACATTTTGTGTAAACACACATACCTACAGATATTTTGGTGGGATATACAACACATACCGTGATATGTGTGTATGCATTACTTGTAGGGATGCATGAGAGCACAGATTTTATCTGAAAGAATGCTTGCGTAATTATGAGCAACGCAATGAAAATGTCTAAGTGGTCAAAGTGAAAAAGTTTTTGGGTCTTTCATGATAATTTACTTGCTTTTTGTTTGCCCTCTTATGTACATTATGTAATAATTTATATTTTCAATGAATACATATATTTATATATTTATGTAATGAAAAATTGTGGAACACGCTTATTTAGTTATTTTAGGCCTTCAATATACAAAAACTACTAAATGAATAGGAACATATTATATACTCATTTTGACTGGAATCCTGATAAATATTTGTCAAACTTTTTGTAGTTTGCTAAAGTTTTTGCTTATAGTTTATATTATTCATCCTTAAATCTGACATTGTATGTAAGTGAAAGCTGTCTATATGAAGTTTTGGCGGAATAAAAATCACGAATTAAATGCATTAATGCTTTATACATTGTCATACATATATAATTGGTGCTTTGTAACCGCAGAAGCGATTTTTGGCCGGGCTCCTCTTCCAATTTGTTGTTTTGCGTTTTGATGTTTATCAAAAAAATGGAGGGACCTACAGGCGGCTGGTTCTTTTATGAGGAACCTTTATTTCATGTCAGAAATACACTGTGAGGGGCTAGCATTCCCTGCCGAGGGCGACCGCAATTAGAAAAATTAGCTTAGTTTTTTATTTAAATTAAATTTCTATAACATTTTATGGACATTTATATGACAGCAGGCTTTGGACCCGAGCCTTCCGAATGGTAGTACGCAATGCTAACCACTCGGATACCGCGGCCGAAAGAAAAATCGTAGTGATAAATTATTTAATTAATTATGAAATGAAATGAAATGGCCATTAAATAGTTTAAAAGGATTTGAGTGATGTCATTTGCATTTTTTAAATGAATATTGATTTTTGTAAAATAATACTAATGGAATTCAAATTACTTCATTAGTACATAAACATACAGCAATTTCGATTATCTATATATTGTACATAATGTAATATATAAAAATGGGAAAAACTGTATAGTAATTCATCAATTGAGACTGCCTGGGCTGATTTGGCGTATTGGCCATGGAAAATTTCTGGGAAGTGGATAAGAGACGAATAAAAAAAAACTGAATCAGAAGTTTACTTGAAATTTGGTTTATAGTTTACCTGTGGTAGCTTAGATTACCTTGTTGAACGCTCTGCCATGGAACTGCTCTATATGAAAAAAATCATACTGAAGGTTCAGTTCAGTTAAAATTGTCTTTAGATGATTGGAAGCCCAGGACTAGGATTTAAAAGAATAATCTTTTTCCGAGTAATATAATATCTACAGTAGTAGTCGTGGTGAAAGTAGTAAAAGTAGTAGTAATAGTAGAAGTAGTAGTAATAGTAATAGTAGTAGTAATAGTAGTACTAGTAGAAGTGATAGTATTAGAAGTAGTAGTTGTAGTAATAGAAATAGTAGTAGTAGCAGTCATAGTTGTAGTAGAAGTAGTATCAGTAATAGTAGCAGTAGTTATATTAGTAGCAGGTAGCAGTAGAAGTAGATGTAAAAGTAGTAGTAGTAATAGTATTAGGAGTAAAAGTAGTACTAGTAGCAGAAGAAGTAGTAGTAGTAGAAGTAGTAGCGGTAATAGTAGTACTAGCAGTATTAGTAGCATGAAGTGGAAGAAGTAGTAGTAGTAGTAGTCGTCGTAGTAGTAGCGGTAGTAGTAGTAATAATAGTAGTAGTAGTAGCAGTAGTAGTAGTAATAGTAGTAGTAGTAGTAGCAGTAGTAGTAGTTAGTAATAGTAGTAGTAGTAGTAGCAGTAGTAGTAGTAATAGTAGTAGTATTTAGTAGCAGTAGTAGTAGTAGTAGTAGTAGCAGTAGTAGTAGTTAGTATTAGGAGTAGATGTAGTAGAAGAAGAAGTAGTAGTAGTAGTAGTATTAAAAGTATGTATGTATGTATGTATAAAGTATGCTCAGAAAAGTGAGAAGTTTTAAACTTCGTGGCCGTCTGATTCCTCAATTTTTTTGTGGTTTTCACTGTTGACTTTGGCTGTGATAGCCGCTAAGGTTAGGCGTATATTATAAGCACACGTTTTGCTTAAAAATATAATTGAAGTAAAACAGAGTGTGTGAAATGTCAACAAAGGCATAAGGTGAGTCTGTTTTCGAGAAGATATCCAACGGCCGGCCAAGGACGCCTCAGCTCACCAACAACCGACGAAAACGTGAAAAAAGTGAAAGAAATGGTTATGAACGATCTCTGCTTACAGAAGTCGCTGATGTTGTTGTATCAACAGATCATGTTGTCACAATTTTTCCAATGTTTTGGGCATGAAACGCTTGGCATCAAAATTTGTTTCCACATTTATGAGCTTTAAACAAAAACGACGATGCAAAATTACTGAAATGTATTATAACAGATGCCTTAACATGTGTTCATGGATATGATGATGATGATCAAGCCGTCGCAGTGGATATATGGCTCGCTAAAAACGAATAAAGCTCGACAAGTGCGGTAGTTCATATGGTTATGTCCACTGTGTTCATTGCTTGTTGTTGAGTTTTTGACCAAACCCAATATTCTAAATATCTTCAATATTCGCCAAATATGGCTTCGCATGAGTTTTTCCCATTTCAAAATATTTACAACCTTAGATGGTAATAAAGGTGTATCGCTGAAAGAAATAAAGGCAATCCCAAAAATTTTGATTGGGAAGTGTATGGTGGATTGGAAGAAGCGCCACTAACAAGAGCATAATCTTAACTGAAGACTATTTCGAAGTCAAGTACATCAATGTAGACGAAGAAACAAATAATTTGAAAAACATAAAAATTTTCGTTATCGTTCGAGCATTTTCGTTGAGCATTTAAATGGGATTCATAGGGAATACCAGAAGTTACCGTCTCCACGCGACCACAATTTGTTAAGATCTAATTTCAATATTCAAATTAAATGTATGGTATTTCATTTTAGGATATATAATTTCGAAAAACCGCAACAAAAAAGTACTTCTAATGGAAAACAACAATAAGATGCCTATTCTCACTGTTACCGGTAAAGTAAATTTTGTTACATTTTTTTAAAATCCGAAATTTGGTTTGAACTTTGGCAGCAGTGCTTTTTTCGACCATGTCAGTTGCAAAGAAAAAGGGAGAATATTCACATAGAAATGGAAGGCAAAGTTATTTTGATTCCCTAAGTTTTATTTATTTGTTTATTAAGTCATAAATGATTGAACCTAATTATGGAAAATATGCCAGGACGACAAAAAAAGCTAAATGAAAACGTTATCTTCAAATTTAAAAGGGTAAAGGGCAAACTTCTTAACATGCGTCTATTTGCAATTTTTTGTTCATATTCAATGAATTCTAGACGTAAAATATCCCTATACATTTTGGTTTTTAGTTTTTCTCAAATTAACGACATAAAATCAAACTCCTATTTCGCGGGTAACAAAACTTACAGGATGACAGAATACGAAATAGTAACAAAATTTACTGAATGGTATATTTTAATATATAAATATAATTTGCACTTTGTAACCGCTGAAGCGATTTTCGGCCGAGTTCCTCCACCAATTTGTGGTTTTGCCTCTTGATGTTTTTCCAACAAACGGAGGGACCTTACAGTTTATACTAAGCCGGCTCCGAACGGCAGATGATTTTTGATGAAAAGCTTTATTTCATGTCAGAAATACACTGTGAGGGACTTAGCAATCCCTGCCGAAGAGCGACCGCATTTAGAAAATTTGGCTTATTTTTTTATTGAAATTAATTTTCTATAACACTTTGGATGTTAGTACGCCACCAGGATTTGAACCCTAGCCTTCCGAATGGCAGCACGCATTGCTAACCACTCGGTTACCGCGGCCGCCAAATTAAATACCAAAGTAAATTTTATTATCTCGACAGAATAGACCTGTAAAAGTTTACTTAAGTCAACCAATAAATTATGCAATCGAATTTACGGTACATTAACATAGTATCATTCGAAAGCGGAAATTTGGTATCAGCTACAGGGAGATGTGCTGTGACAGGTAACATGAAAAAGCATTTACAGTTATATACGTACAAAATTTCTCAACACACATATGTTCATACATCGTTACCGTTCAAGGACGGTGGAAAATGTGTGGGAAAAAGGAAAATAAAAAGTTGAAAAAAAAATTCTTTCTCACAGCATACAAAAAGTTTACAACTGAGTGAGAGCTTATCAAGTGAATTGCAGATTCTGAAAATGATTGAAAAGGCAGGCATCAGCTGTGTTAAAATAAAAGCAATGATTGTATGAAATAATATGGTATATGTATGTATGCATTAAATAAAATTTATTATAAGGTTCCGCAGTTCCTTTTGTGTAGGTAAAAATCGAAAAAATTGCGCTACTTCTTTAATCTAATATATATTAGAACAATAGAAGAAAAAAAATTCAACACCCAGAAATTCGGTTCATTTCATTAACAGTGAGGATTTATATGGTCATTATCCTTAAATATTATAAAAAGAAACCCCCTACATGTATGTTTGTCTGCCTGCTATAAGCTCAAAGGCTACTGAACGGATTTTCTTACAGTTTTCACCAATATACAGAATAGTTCTTGGGAATGTAAACAACTTGTAAAATTTTTTTGCGCATTTTATAAAAACTTATTTTACCATAAATCTACACTATGAAAATTTTAATTTTGAATTTGAAGAACCAGAAATCACATTAAACCGTTGTTTTTTTCTGGATGAAATGGCAGCTCATGAATCTCTTCTGGTTGCTCTTCGTCCCAAATGCTGAATAAAATTTGTCTCGAAAACCACGGGTCTTTTTGGAACTTTTTAAGAGTCCATAGAGCGAAGCGATGCCGCTTGGAAATGTCTAGCGGCTTCAGTTCTTGTTGTAAGCCAGAATTGTACTAGTATTTTTCGGGAAAATCTAGACGAGTTTGCAAAAATTCTAGTATTTAAGCTAGTATTTTGCGGACAAATTCACACAAGTTTGTCGTTTTGAAAAAAAAGACCTCATAAGTAACTAGAAGCTCCGACCACATATTATTAGACTTGCCGCTACAACAGCAACCAAAAATTATTGTGATTTTTTATATATTTTTTTTAATTGTAAAAAATGATGGACAGCCCTAATTAAACTTAAAAACATAGATTGATATCTGATCCACATCTTGAAAAGAAATAAGGCAAAAAAATTCGAGTAAAGTGAAAGTGCGTTTTTTTCAATTAAGTTGGTCCCTTATCAATATCCCTGAATATAATTTTTCTAAACATTCTTAAATATACCTGAAAACTGGACTCAATCGAACAACTAATGCAGGCTGGTCTGAGGCGAACTAGTTTTCAACTGGTATGAGCAAACAACTGCTTTAACTGGTATATATGAACTGGTATTTAACCAGTATGAAACTGATGCATATACTGACAATTGACAGTTCGTAAGACATCGCCGTTTTAAAAATAGTTAGTGTACAAATGTAAACTAGTTAAATTCTATTTAGCAACTAGTATTTTTCCCTACAGGGTATGTATGTACATATGAAGGTATATATATACACATATACAGTTTCATACTAAACTAAAATACATAGGAACATTTTGCTCAATGCTAAAAATAAACCGATTACACAGTATAATCCAAATAAACACAATTCACAATATTTTCTTCACAACAGGACCCCTCACCTGCCACCAATGAGCGAACTAAAAAACCTAACGGTATTGGCATGTAAGAGTAAGGAAAAAAAACGAATATCAGGCGTGAACTATACTACCTGACGTCGCAAAACCTTCAACCCTATACGAGTTTAATGACAAAGTGTGAGTAGAAATGTGTATACACAAACACACACACGCACACACACACACACAAACATCACACGTAGAAGGGATTCTAATTTTGAGAAAATCGATTTTTCGTTGGTAAATTCGAATGTTTGCTTTTTCGACGGTCGCGACTGTAATATTATTTTAGTTACAATGTAAAATTGTGTGCATGCATGAATGTATGTATGTATGTGTTTTGTTAAGGTGAAAATGCGCAATAAAATTTCGTACATACATATATACATACATGCATAGAAACGGAACAATTTCAAATACATATACATACATACATACATATATATATATAGAAAATAACAAATTCAACCCCCAAAAGTTCTCTGAAAACAGATGCGACAGGCAGGCAAAGAGTGGAGATGGCAGCAAAAGTCTTCAGTTTACAACATTAATTGCCAAAAGGCGCGCATTAGCTAGGGAGCGTCACCTTGTTCACCTTCCACCTTTTTGAGGTTGTCTGCATACTCCTCAGGCTTCCACGAAATTTGCTCACACACACAGTTTTCGCTGGTTGTTGTTTCAACTTTTGTGTTTTCGTCTTTTCTTTTTTTGTTTTTTTTTTTGTTTTATTTATAACAAGTATTTCTTAACGGTTTTATTTTACTGTTGTTATGCCTTGGTTACTGAAACGTGCCACTAACTTGTTGGGGGTGGGGGGAGTGCTGGCTGCAGGTTAGCAATTTCTTGGTTCGCGGTTAATTGACGGTCGTGGTTCTTCAAAATTTTCACTTGAGCTTGATAGAAAGACAGCATACACACTCACATACAAACATACATATAAGTAGGAGTTTCCGTTAGAAATATCTTTGATATTTCTTCGTCAGATCGGACGTTGTGGTTTGTTAAGAGGAAAATTATAATTGAAAATAAACACAATTAAATTAGTATTGCATTTGCCTATGCACGAGTACATACATGCACCTACATACCTACATACCTACATGTACATAGGTGTACTGTGTACATATAAATTATTTGCAGGTTTGTGTATCTAAGAGTGTATTTGCGTGGGTTGGCAAGCGCTTTGCAGTGAAATGCAAATTTTTTATCTTCTGAATGTGCCCAGCCGTTGCTATGTTTAATGCGAGATCTCGCAGAGTATATACATACGTAGATATGTACATGTATGTAAGTTTGTACTTACGGGTATTTAAATTCATCTTAACAAACAATGTGCCAATTTATTATCGCCCATTGTGTGTTTAAACTTAATTGTCTGCCCCTCTGAGTCTATAAACACTGAGACGTGTTGACTTAGTAGGTCCTTAGCGGTTTCTTATACCATTTAAATACAATTTCAATTAAGCAAATTAATAATTAAATTACCGCGGTATTGTGTTGTGACTTGCTTTTTAAACTTTCTTAACACCAACAGTAATATTTTAATGTGATTTCGTTTTCCTCGGTGAGCTTTAAAAATCGTTTTGAAGAGGAGAGTATGAATGAAGAATGCAGCTCAGCTTTGCCTTGATCTCTGTACCGATTTTAGGATTACCCATTACCTAGAGGACTTAAAATCTGAGGTGAAAAATAGATAAAAATTAAATTCGTGTATTTCTCTGTTATCTTTGAAAAAAGAAGACGTCAAACATATATGTTAAACCATTTTCAGAAATTACACCATATACATATATCATATTACAAGTGTCTTGAAATCCTCTCTCATGAACATTTCTTTTGGTCATTAAAAATAGTCCTTATCTGCCGCTCTTTCTTTTTTACTTTTCCTTTTACTTTTAAATTTTTTTCTATTTTTTCGTTTCGTATTTATTATTAGAGTTTACCCGAAACTTCGTCCGCATGGAATTTTTTTTACTCAAAAACTGGTCCGGTCCTCTTATCTGAAAACTCTTATTTCTCGGTCGTTATATGAAGAACCTCCATATTTTAGGTCTCTACGTTCAATGGTTTAGGCTGTGGGTTGATAGTTCAGTCAGGACAAAGCCTTTTAGGTATACTATCTATATACATAGATTATATATTCATGCCCCTGGATTGGAAAATAAGTGTGCCGGCCCAGTTACCGTGAGATAAACCTTCTCAACATCGCATATACCATAAGATCCTATTGAGCATTGTTTGTGAAAGATTAAAGACCACCATAAATTTATAATTGACCAGACATTTATCATGCTCCAAATCTTGAAAATGACCAATAAAAAGACGATCAACACACAACGAAGATTTTAAAGCAACATTTAACAGCAATAAAAGGGGCTGGCTCTACATCGCTTTGTAAGAATTTTTTATCCCCGCACACATATACCGCTAAGTAAACTTACGTTGAGAAACATCGTAAGCTCTGACAGCGTTGATAATGCCCTATCTTAGATGTAAATAGAAGCGGTTCTGCATTCTCCAGACTAGATAAGGAGGTGAAGTTTATGGGTCTGCTATATAGTGAGGAGGTATGTACGATGAAGCCGAAGAAGAAGAAGAATATTATTTACTTAAAATCTGAGTATTTCTTTTTCCTTCTTTCTGTTTGGTTTTTTTCGTAAAATATTTTGATTATATTTGCTTTCCTTTTTTCAAATTCTTACAATTCAGAAACAAAACTCAACTGATTTCATATATTTCATTGGACAAAAAATCATCAGCCGTGATATTTATACTTTTAATAATAGCTATATAAATGTAAGTTATCTGAAAAATAATAACTGAATCTTTTCGTTAATTCTTTTTACTGATTAAATTAATTAAAGGTTGCAGTTAAACAGAAAATTATATAGAATGGCATGGATATTTTTTTATTTCCTACATTTGGGGCATATTCATAATAAATATAAAATTGTAAATTTAAATAATATTCAAGCGAAACAAAATAATTGGAATTTCTATGTAATTAACATCATGCAAATATTAAAAATTAAAATTTTTTGCACAGAAGCTCCAATTTGTATAATACTTGAAATTACTTTGCATTTCTGAAGTTAATTTTGTGGCCGATAAGCAATAAATAAAAGATCTACTATGAAGATTAGAATTCAGCAATTTTCATGATTTTACAATCGTAATAAAGTAAGGAATTACAAGCGTCTACAGAATTTTCCAAATGTCTGAATATATATAATATATATATATGTATTTTTGTTTACTCCATGGCTGGAAAATTCAATAGAAAAAATGAATAAATGTAAGTAAATACGTATAAATACAAATATAATATAAAAAAATATAAAGAATAAATAAAGCTTACCACAACTGCACTGAATACAGATCCACGAGAGGCGGCTGATAAGTTCGCGGCCTAAAGTACTTAATTAAACAAATTTATATGTTTTTTTTATTATTCTTTATAGACTCACTTACACTTCTCTCATCGTGAATACAATGGCTTGATACCACTGAACAAATCTTCTTCAGATTTTTCTACAAAATGGTTTTCTACGGTCGGTTTCATATCACTGTCGGCTGAAAATCTTCATATCCCGTAAGTCCTTTTTTTAAAGTTGATAATCAATGAATCAATGAATGAATCCCTGGCTATCCCAGAAAACTTTTCCACTTAAAATTTTTCCACTTTGAATTTGTTTGGTGGCCTTTCCCTTTTTTTATTCACTGCATCGACTCCTGTTTGAACTCGGGGTCATACTGACGCATCCATGTTTCATCAAATGTTACAATGCTGTTGCAAATTTAATCCAAAAAATCTGCTGCATGTTGAGCGGCGTGAGCATTCGCGGTACCCAATGCGCATAATTTTTTTTCATATTCAAATGTTCAGGCAAAATCACTTCAACTCGT
Source organism: Ceratitis rosa (assembly GCA_037013455.1). Lineage (NCBI taxonomy): Eukaryota > Metazoa > Arthropoda > Insecta > Diptera > Tephritidae > Ceratitis > Ceratitis rosa. Next base: position 36,086,021 of record JAWMAG010000006.1, on the reverse strand, counting down.
TCTTTGTTAATTTGTAATAATTTCATTTTTCGATCAGACAGTACTAATTTTTTGACATTCTGAACATTTTCTTCGGTCACGACCGTCACTGGGCGCCCATGGAAGAAGATGCCTTTCGATGCTACTCCCTACCAGGAATTCGCCGACTTCTTGGCTGAGAAACCAGGAAGTGATATTCGTTGAAGCTTCAGCTTAATTTAGCGCTTGAATAAGTTTTAATAAACTGAGAACTACGGTTCGAAAGACCAGGTTTCGAATCTTGGTCCAACAAACATCCAGAAATTTTAGAAAAACAATTTTTCTAAATGCGTTTGCTAGCCAGGCAGGAATGTCAGACCTTCCGAGTGTTTGTCTGGCTTGATAAAGAAAGCTCCTCATAAAAATCCAGCGGCCGTTTAGAGGCGGCTCTTCTGTTTATTGGCAAAACATCAAGACGTATACGACTAATTGGCAGAGAAGATCGATCAAAAATTGCTTTAGCAATTGTAAAGCGCTATTTACAAAAATGAATAAATGAGATTCTTCTTCGTTACTAACGTAGGCAGCGCTTACGCGTATATAACCGAGGTCTTCCTCTTCCTCTGCTACCCACTGTGCACTGTCGAGTGGTATGCGGCCCCGCCTTGTTGAAACTGTATATTGTCCAAGTCGGTTTCTTCAATTGCTGGCCAAAAAAAAGTCGGTTATCATACAACCATAACAACACTTCCGGACTAAAGAGTGCACCAGATAATAAGTAATAGCCTCTCTTCAAATATTTGAGTATTCTCGGTATCCCAAATATGGCAATTTTGCTTATTTACTTATTCCCCAAGTGAAAAAAGTGACTCGACGCTGAAGAAAATTTTGTTCCAAAAGTCGCCGTCCATTACTTGTTGTTCAAATGGTTAACTGGCTTCAGTTGTTGTCGGAGCTAGACTTTATAAGAATGTAGGGGTAAGTCCAAGTGCCACAATGTGCCGTAAGAAAGTCCCTGTTCTTGAAAGCGTAGACACTATGACGTGGAACGAGCAAAACGATAAAGCACAGGCCTTAAAGTCTTCTAAATTTTCTTTAAAATTTTTATGTGCACCATAATCTCCTCTTCAAGCACGAAGAGTGGGCACTTTTGAATCACCATTTTTGTAGCACATTTTAACAATTTTAACGCGTTATGCGGTTGTTAAGCGATCCTTTTCATTACAACAAAATGAGCATGCTTGATTTGACAGTTAAGTTCGGCAGATGTTAAAATACAGCTCTATATGTTTAAAACACGAAATGGATAATCCTATATTATATGTTATTTTGGAGTTTAACACATTTGCAATTTGATTTTTGAAAATTTTTCCATTTATTTTTTCCAAATGTTTATGCTTTTAAAAAACCTTCTTTTCCTCATCTCACCAATTAAGTTGTAGCAACGCACAATTGAGAGAGAGTGCTTCAAGGTCGATCCAGGAAAAAGTCAACGACACCGACCTTGTTATTTTTTTCAGTACTATTAATACATACACGTATATATTAGCTCGTTTCGATTCGTATTCATGTAGTTAAGCTCATTAATTATATATAATTGGCGCTTTTTGTAACCGCTTAAGCGATTTTCGGCCGAGCTCCTCCTCCAATTTGTGGTTTTGCGTCTTGATGTTTTTCCAACAAATGGAGGGACCTACAGTTTATACTAAGCCGCCTCCGAACGGCTGACGGTTTTTTTTTACGAGGAGCTTTATTTCATGTCCGAAATACACTCGGAGGGATGGACATTCCCTGCCGAGGGGCGACCGCAATTAGAAAATTTAATTTAATTTTTTATTTAAATTAATTTTCCATAACTTTTGGATGTTGGTGGCACTGAGATATGAACCCGAGTCTTCCGAATGGCAGGACGCAATGCTAACCACTCGGCTACCGCGGCCGCCAAGCTCATTAATTATAAAAAAAAAAAAAAAAAAAAAAAAAAAAAAAAAAAAAAAAAATTAATACCAATACTCAATAATTCTCATATCGAATATATTTCGTTTTTTCTATAAATTTCGGTCAATTTTTTTTATGCTTATAGAGAACATTTTTTATGTGCAAGTACATTTTCTATCACATATGTATGGTATGTATGTTTCTTAGCCTCTTACTTGCATTTTTGTTAAGCAAACTCTTTCAACCATACAATTTTCCAACATTTCTCAGACTTACAAGCACACTTGAGTAATTCATTGCTATGACCTGTAATTTGTTAGGAAAAACTAACCTTGTTTCATTCACTTAAACTTAAATGGCTAAAAACGCATAAAACGCTTTACCAAATGTCGGCCACACTCACACATACACGTACAGGGCTCCTATATCATTGCATGTGAACAGCACCACCTGGTCACCATGGCACATACCATATACGTGTACGCATATACATATGTAAAGCCACATATGCAAACTTACAAAACTACAAGCTAATAAAAATATTTTCGTTATTATGTTGGAGAGCACTTGCAAAAGGCTTGGAAGGAAAAGTATGAGTGTCCTTTAGATATCGATCCATTTTATGTTTTTTTTTTTGTCTTATTTTTTGAGGCTATAAGTAAATAGGCATCCTTGCTGAGGTTGTGCACAAAAGCATATGCCATACAGTACATACATATACACATAAGTGTTATCACACATATTTATCTGTAAAACTTATGTAAAATGTGCAAGCAAAAAATATTGAGCAATCGATTATATTTAGAAGACATTGACTTGATATGAAAAAATATTTTTCTGTTTTTTTTTCTACATTGTAGAGAAATAAAAGTGGTATGGAGTAGTACTCTTTAGATTCGTTAAAACATTCTACTCTCGCCGTATTTTTCTCCGATTTTATGGAAGTTATTTCCTTTTAGCAGCGTACTATTATTAACTACTTATATGGTAGTCGATTATATCGTACACAATGGCAATATGAACATTGCACAGCTATTAGTTTTCCATAACAGCAATCCCCGCAACAACTGGAGCTCTGCCCATTCACTTTTGGAAGATTGTGAAAAGGATATTGGTTTTCGGGCTTACAAAATCCAACTAGTGCAATATGGGCACCCATCATTTTGTACAGCGATAAAGCTCACTTTTGGTTGAATTGGTCGTTCGACATTCGGAGTGACGATATGTAATCCACAAACCACTGTTGAGAGGTCGTTACATATTCAAAAAGACACGGTTTGTTGTGCTCTATGGGCAGGGTAATAATGGGTTCATATTTACGGTAAATGGAGAACTCTGTAGTGCTATAGAAGACCTTTGGTTCCAAGAAGATGGCGCTGCATGCCAACGAAACAATAAATTTGTTGAAGGAAACTCTTCGTGAGTGCATTAACTCGGGTCACAAGCCTGTGGCGTGGCCTCAAAAATCATGTATGGTATTTTAAAACCGCGAGACGAATGACGCCTTGAAAGCGAATATTCGCCGAGTTATTGCTGACATACGACCATACGTAGGCTGCTATATATTTCTGGCCTAATAATGAAAATACGAATATTTATCAACGAAAATGGTTTTTTTTTTTTGTGGATTTGGCTCGTCTTGGAAGACCCACAAGGTCGATTGTTATTTTGTTTCGGGCTCATACGCATAGATCCATGATTCGTCACCTGTGACGATCCTATAAACGTCTTTTGAAGCACCGCGATCGTATTTTTTCAGCATTTCTTTACACCAATCCACACGAACCTTTTTTTGAGTGATTGTCAAATTGTGCGGGATCCAACGAGAACAAACCTTTTTTATGGCCAGGTGTTCATGCAATATCGAATGTATGCTGGTGAGAGAAATGCGTAGGCATGCCTCTATTTGAAGGTATGTTACAGGACGGTCCTGTTATCAGTTTACGTACGGCTATTTTTAGACGACCTTCCCGGAATTCGTCTTTGAGCGAGCGTCGGCCACGATTGAATTCGTTGTACCAGTTTTTCACAGTGCTATAGGATGGTGCTTCATAGCCATACAAAGATTTCAGTTCATCGATGCACTCTTGTCGTGATAATCCACGTCGAAGGTTATGAAAAATGATCGCACGAAAATGTTCACGAGTTAATTCCATTTTTTGGCCGAGATGAATTTTTTAATTCCCTGTAAATAAAACAATTCACGATTAAATGACAAAACGTTCTGAGTGATGTTATGCTAAAAAAATGTCAAACTTTCCAATGGAAGTGTCAGATTGCACCTGGCAACACTTAGTGTTGCCTAGGCCAGACCTATAGGCTGCTATCAGCCTACGTAATTGCTGCAAAAAGTGGTAGAAAAATGAACCTCTCGGCTGGAATTTAATCGAGCCAGCCGCAGTGGTTACATTTGTTAATATAATGGCTTTCAAGAGGAACATTTAGGTACAAATTAGAGAGAAAATACCAAATTTGATAATTATTAAAAAATAAGAGGTAAGTGTGGAACGTTTCATTTCGGGGGAGCAATTTTTTATTTTTATTTTTTACGCGAAGGCTCCTGAATAACAGGGTGCACTGGCTTGCTACTTCCTGACATTTATGCACTTCTGCATTTGGCGCTTAGTCCTTATTTACAAAAAATGAGTTCAGTCGATTCTCACAGGCTTCTATTGAGGTCATTTCTTCACCATCACATAAAAGTAAAAAAATTATTCAACGCTTAAATAAGTATGAAGAAACAATAAAAATATGCTAATACTGATTTTCTCACTTAGCCATATATAAGAAAATATGCCAAAATAATAATAAATATTATTTATCTAATCATTTATACATATAATATGGTATATGGTTGACGGGGCGTATGAGTAAATAATAAACAAATTAGAAGCTTAGGTGTTAAATATTTAGTGCATCAAAATACGTGGGAAGATCCTTAAGGTTGCAAGTTAAATAAGAAAATAGCTTGATTTTATGTATCTTTTAAATGACCGTACAACTACTGGTGTATGCAGATGATATTGATGTCGGAGGCCTTAATAACCGCGCCGTGACCTCTGCGTTCTTCACTCTTGGCAATAAATCGAAGTGATTGGATCTGGTAGTGAGCGAGGGCAAGATGAAATATCTCCTATTATCAAAGAGACTGTCGGCGTCTTGGCTGATGTCACTATTGGCAGTCCTGGGTTCAAGTAATTTGGTCTATTTAGGGACCAGCATTAACACCAATGATAATGTGAGCCCTGATGCTCCAGGAAGAATTACTCTTCCCAACAGGTGCTACTTTGACCTAAGTAGGCAATTGAAAAGTAAAGTCCGTCTGAAAGATTTTTATTAAGTACTTTTCAACAGAAATACATACGTTGGTGTTAAAATTCCTTGCCGAGGGTCGATCGCATTTAGAAAAAATAATTATTTAGTTTTTAATGTTAGTTTGTTTGCCAGGAACTACCAAGTGATAAAACCACTTTTTGTACTTACAGCTATATAAATCGTAGCATTAGTGTGAACAGTTTGAGCGAATTGATACTTAATTGTTAAAATAAAATGACCAGCAATTCAACAAACATTTATCTCAAAGAATCCTGAAGGAAATTTAATCATGATAAATGTTGTCACAAACGCTACTCAAGTGACAAATTATACCGGAATTGGCAAATTATGGAACATTTGTAATACAATTTGTGCAAATCTACAAACACATATACACCCACACAACTATATGGACTCGTATATAGTATTTACTATATGCGAGTCATGGCCAAGCGACTCGAGCGACCATCGATATTATAGTTGTGTGTTTGGTGGTTAAAAGAAGAAATAGACAAAAAGAAAGCTATGTTATGCTATACATAAGTTAGGTTATGTTCGACCACAACATTAATATGTATATATATACAACTAAATAAGCTTTTACATAAAAGTTTCACTTAAGAGAAGAAAAATAATTATATTAAATACTGTATTTATGTAAAGCATATAACTACATCCTCGTGTATACCCATTTGTATAGAAGTAACAGTTTTATGTGTATGTAGATCTGTATATGTATATAATGTATGTATGTATGCATGTTATTTATGAAAGTGAGTCTTATATACCTGTATAAGGACTGAGCTATCTGGTTTCCTTTTAAGTGTTTTTTTTTTCTTCAGTTATCCAACTTATCAATTGGCGGCCGCAGTAGACGAGTGGTTAGCATTCGAAAGGCTCGGGTTTGAACCCTGGTGTCGTACTAACATCCAAAAAGTTATAGAAAAATAATTTAAAATAAAAAAAAATTAAGTTAAATTTTCTAATTGCGGTCGCCCCTCGGCAGAGAATGTCAACCCCTCCGAGTGTATTTCTGCCACGAAATAAAGCTCCTTATAAAAAAAACCATCAGCTATTCGGTGGCGGTTTAGTATAGCCCGTAGATTCATCCATTTGTTGGAAAAACATCAAGACGCAAAAAACCATAAATTGGAGTAGGAGTTCGGCCGAAAATCGCTTCAGCGGTAACCAAGCGCCAATTATATATATATATTATATAATTCATACTTTTGCATGAAAAACATAAATATACGCTTCATTACACATTATTTGAATGCATTCAATTATTGATGGGAGATATTAAATGAAATGGGTGTATGGCTGAGTCTACGTTGTGATTATTCCTCACTTTCCCATTCAACCTACAGTTTAACCCATTTTTTGTAAAGAAATAATTCTCCAACTACGTTTTACGAATTTCTTGCGAATTTTAAAATATGACAAAAAAGACACAAGTAAGAAAAGTTTTAGTCACAAATTGAGACAGACTAAAAACATAAGATAAAAAATTTGAGTGACCCTTTAGTGGGCAAAGAAAATGGTAATATCTGGATTTCATAAGGATAATCTTCCATCGATAGGTAGTAAAAAATTCAGTCCCATGAATGACTTTTTAAGTCAATTCGAGCCGACCAGTTGTTATATCATAATGCTCATCATCTATCAAGCCATGTTCAGTTCCATGAGGGAAGGGAAATCACAACAGATGGTCCTACTGCACAAAGAAGTAGTTGTTTCAGCAAGCTTTGATCTACAGCAGCAATACTTTCCAATGAACGCATTGTTGTATTTGAATGTGAAACACTAAAGCGAACTCGGAACACAAATTGATCCGCACACTGACCCGAAAACGAGTGCGTAGTTTTCTGGTAGTTACGGTTTGTGAGTCATCTCATTTTGGAAGTATGTAAGTTTTCAATATTTCCCACTTTTTTCAAGCATAAACTACTCCGTAAACATTTGAAATCGAGAATGTTATTGAACCGCTTTGCTTAACGTAACCGCTGAAGCAATTTTCCACCGGCTGATGAGGAGCTTTTAATTTATGTTAGAAATACAGTCGGAGGGCTTGACATTCCCGACCGCAATTAGAAAATTTTTACTTAATTTTTTATTTAAATTAAATTTCTAAAACTGTTGGATTTTGGTCGGGCTTTCCGAGTGGCAGTTCGCAATGCTAATCACTCGGCTACCGCGGTCGTGGTGTTGCGACAACTTCAATTAGTGCTTTCCAAAGCTGCTGTGAAATTGGCGAAAAAGTGGTGATGTTCGATTCGTTTCTTATTAGTTATTTTTCAAGGTTTCGCGCATGGTGAATAACCGAACAATTTTAGATTTGTCGGCAGTGTAGCCACACTGCTAAGGTCAAGGTCCACACTGAAGCAGATTTTAAGGTTCACCTTTTTGGTGAATTTGACCGACCACGATGAGATTTGAATCGTAGGGCTTACTTTCGACTGAAAAGAAATTGATTCAGGCACGTTGAAAGTTCTTTGCCGCCACTTTCTCAGCTGACTCGCGCTGCTTCGTTGCTCTTTATTGCTATTCAGAAAAATATTATGCAAAAGTTTTATATCTTCAATTAAAACAATTTTTCATATAAAACTGGTTTCTAAACAAAAACTATTTAAGGCCTTTCAATGCTAAAGTGAGGCATTATCAATTGAGCGGATTATAAAAGAATTGCGAAGGTGTAAAGAATTATAATTGAAATGCATTACTGCTTCTCCTACTCCGACATCGCAATGGCAGCGATGGAGTGAAAAGTGTTAAAAGCGTAAGAACTTTTTTTAGTACATTTTCTTAATTTATGTATGTATAAATGTTGTCATGTAAGTGGGCAACTTCGATACTGGCGCATAAGGAAATACATCAAATCGAGATGAATCCAATTGCACTGAATCGAATTTGTTTGAAATGAAAGCAGCAGGATTCGCCCATTGATGAGCACATTAACGACTGTAACAACAACAACAATAACAACATCAACAACAAAAGGCTATAATCAACACCAATGCTAACGATGAATATATGAACATTGAATATAAGTATGTATATACATATATGTATATATAATATGTACATATATATGCTCAAGTAAAAATTCATATAAACACATGCACATTTACATATATGGTATATGTATGTACATTACATACATGCATACATACAAAAATGCTGAAGGATGAGAATACTCTGCTGTTCTGCAAGCAATAAAAATGCGCTCAGCCTGAGCAATCTATACCAATTTAAATGCGCTCAACCAGCCGAATATAATGTGCATGGGAAAATCAACAGCACACACTTAGCAAAGCCAAGCCAATTGGATGGACGCACGCATGGATATAAGCTCCCACACACGCTTGTGCACATATATGCACACATCCAAAGGTTAAAAATTGTATAGAGGAACAAATGGAAAAAAGCTAAAACGTCAGGATGCGCATGCCTCATAGAGGAGCCCAAGAGAGAGAGAGAGAAATAGCCCACAAGAGTGTGTTTATACTTTAAAGTGAGCGTCAACTAATTTCGCATAGTGTCATACACATACATATGCCTTCAAGAAAATACCACAAATGCCTGTTTGATTGTCTGCTGAATGCGTTGCGCTCCTTGGAAAGTCACCTAACTCAACTGGATATACGGTGGGCGGCAATACCTTCTGCTCTGTGGGTGGTGGGTTACTTTGTCAGCTTTTTGGAGCATATACAGGCACTGACTGGCACTGGAATTCCAGCCTGAATTGCGCTACAAACGCCATCAAGGTATACATAGGCATGTTGGGTATGCGATGGACGAGCGCTGCCAGATAGAAGTTACCTTTGCTCTGGCCTGGACGATGCACGGTGGTCGTCTGGTGTAGCGAAAAATATTTTCCCAACTTTTCAAGTGTGTGTGTGCAGAATTTTTTCAATACAAAAGTATACATTTTGTAAAGTGAAAATTTCAAAATAAAAAAAAAAATAACTGAAAATTTTTATTTCAAATTTCAACAAAGTACGTTTATTCTTTGATAACAAAAAAATAATAATTCAATTTTGCCAAACAAGTGCAGTAAATACATATAAATAAACTTGATTTGCTTGCAAGATTCTCGTGTTTCAACAAATTCCGTTAAACAAATAGAAAACTGCAGTGGTTTTGTCTGAAAAAAGAAAACAAATTCCAGAAAAAATTGCAATGTTATAGAAAATATTTTTCAAATACATATATTTAATATAGCTAAACGCTACGGTGTGTAAAAGTTTTCGCCCTTGTCGATGTGTAAAGAAAACTCTTGAAATTCGTGTCACGGAAAGTGTAACAAATGAAAGAAAAAAACTAAAATTTAGAAAAATTAATTGCATATAAAATATGTAAATATTTGCGAACAAAAGTATTTATTACAAACAAAAAAAAAAGAATTTATTACCGTTTATCTAACTACGAAAATAAATAAATAAATAGATAAAAAATAAATTAAAAAATTTTTAGAATTTAATTGAAAAAGTGTTTCGCAAATCTTCCACTCGCTAACGAAATAAAAACACCCAAAGACAGTGGCGTCGAACGAGAATACCAACAAGAGTGCTGCTGGCAGTGCAGCCGATGCTGGTGGTGCTGGCACAAGTGGTGAATCGGACGCGCTGTTCTCCAAACTGCGAAGCTTCTCCATCGGCAGTGGCCCGAATTCGCCACAACGCGTAGTCTCAAATCTACGCGGTTATCTAACACATCGCCTCAGTAATATCACACCGAGCGATACAGGTGAGTGTAGCTAAATTCAGCTAGCCAGTGCTAGTAAAGCAGGTGTGCGCAGGAAATTTGCAGGATAATTGTAGAAATAACTTCAATGCATATACATATGTACATACAGTTATAGGTGAAATTGTGTATGTGTTAATAAGAAAAAAAAAACGACTTGCAGTTTGTGGATGAAGTCATTTATCTATATATATATATACATATAGGTACATATATTATGACGAGTGCTCCTCACGAATGCATTTAAATGGCGTTGCAGTGATCGTTACAAAATAATCGTTAATTGAAAATTATACATAAATATATACGAAGTATATACATATGTAAATATAAAATATATATACTCTTATATATGTATGCATATGTGCTTATATAATACTTTTTTTCTGAGTGTGTGTAAATCGCGCAGCTATGAAGAAAAAATGCCTCTCAGGTGTTGGTTACATAAAGTGTATCTACCTCTGTTGTATACACAAAAAGTTATCACTGAATTTGTGGTTTGGCCATAATATTTTTGTTCCGATTATGTAACTGTTGTTATGTAACCTCATTTATTTTTTTTACAATAGATAAAATCCAATGTTTTAAAAATTAAATAAAAAGTTATTTATTTATTATTTAAATGAAAAATAATGAACAAGAATTAATTTTCATTAGTTGTTTTTGTCTTTGAGTCCATTAATGAAAGGTGGGGATAGACAATTTCTGGTCTATTTCCGAGAAATTCATAAATGTGTTGTGTCGCAGCAGCCGAGTGGTCAGCATTACCATTCAGAAGGCCCGGGTTCAAATCCTGTTGCAACCAACATCCAAAAGTTATAGAAAATTTATTTAAAATAAAAAAAATTAAGTTAAATTTTCTAATTGCGGTCGCACTTCGGCGGGAAATGTCCAACCCCTCCGAGAGTATTTATGAGATGAAATAAAAGCTCCTCATAAAAAACCCATCAGCCGTTCGGAGGCGGCTTAGTATAAACAGGAGGTCCCTCCATTTGTTGTAAAAACATAAAATTTTAGGAGGAGCTCGGCCGAAAATCGCTTCAGCGGTTATAAAGCGCTAATTATATACGTGTATATACTTAAATCAGTGGCTGCTAAGATTAAAAATGAGAGTGGATTAATGAGTGTCAAGATCGAATGGATTAAAAAGTAATTAGTTATATTATATTTAATAAATTCTTTAAAATGTCTTTTATTGAATACTAGTTTTTGCATTTTACCGTCAAACAACATAATAAAGATTTCCAACCATTAAAATCATTTAAAAATATAAAACACACCTAAGAGAAAAATAATACGTGTGAATCACATGCCACAATTGTGTTATGCAATGAAGACCAATTATGTATATGGATATAAAGATATCTTCGTACAAAAGTGCAACCTTACTGAACCACAAATATCGTCTTGGAAAAGAAAATATGTAATGTAACCTCAAGTAAATCGCAGTAGTCGAGTGCAAGCATTGGTCGAGTATTGGCAAATCGAATAATAAATACGATTTTTTAACAAACATTTGTTACCTGTTCAACTTCGCGCAAGAAAAGCTATTGTTTACTTTAAACTAAGCAAACATCTATCTATACCTCATATTTATAGGTAAATCTAATCAGAAGTGAGACTTTTTTCAAATCCGTCGTTTTCTGATCAACTTACTACTTTTTTCTTATTCTTCTTGTTTGGCTAAAGACCAATTTGATGCGAATTGGCGAAATCGGTCCAAGCGTTATTTAGTTTTAAACGTCGGAACTAACATCGCTCCCTATTGAATATGTACATATGTATATTGATGTAATACTCAAATTTCTTATATATACCTTTTCAAGAATTTCTATGTTTTTTCTTGAAAGCTCTCAAATAAATTAATAAAGTAAAAACGTAAAAATAGGAATTATACAGATATGTAGCGAACATTGAAAGTGTCCTGATAATAACTCAATCTCGTGTTGAATCGAATTGGTTAGATATGACTTGAATCCGCTGAATTATTTCAAAAAAAAAAAAAATTAAATATTAATTTACACAGAAGGCAGTCATTCCTATTATTTATTTTTTATTTTTTCCAAAATGATATTCACATTGATTTAAGGGATCAGGGGTAGTCAAAGACATGTAAGTATTAGAATTTTCGATATTTATCGTCATCTTTACATCAAATTTGAAGAAAAAACTTAGTTGTAAAAATTTACACTGTTTGCGCTGTTTGAGCCTTACAATGGCCAACACGAATCTCTAGAGATTCCTCTATAAGCATTAGGACAAAAAAACAAGTTTTTTAATTGATATTCTCGAGCGAAGCTTTGATTTAATTAACAAAATGGCAGCCACAGAAAATCTTTCGCCAGATTTTTAAGAAGAAAAGAAACAACATTTAATTGTTTATAAAAAATCGAGATGGAAAAAAAATTTTTAAATTTTTATACTTGTTTTTTTGCGTCAATACATACTACAATATTAATGTTTGTTAATTTTATAGTGAGCTAAAAGGCCTGGCTTGTTTGTATGAATTGAATATATTTTGTTATACAACAAAGAAAAATGGTAGAAGTTAATTAAAATTTGTTATTTATGTAAATTTAACATTTCTCCCTCAACATTTTTAAGGATTAGCTGGAATACCTCGTCCTGTAAAGTTGCTTCGTTGAATTTGAGTTACAGTGGTCACTTGTAAAAGAAACATAGTTATGAGGGAAGCGCAATTAATGTTTCACGCGATCGTTCAATAGCCTTAGTAAATTATCGATTAACTTCAAAAATATTTGTGGTATGTGCTTCAAATATTTGAAGATTTTTATTAAAAGAGTACAAAGAAAAAATTGTAACTACTCTCATCGCCTTGAATAGCAGAAAGATATATAAAGTTTCCGTAACAACTGAGTCTCCACAAGTTTTATTTAGAAAAATTTTAATATATTCGACATAAGCTCTGACATAAAGTTTTTTTTTTTTGAAAAAAGAAATAGAGTAAATAAGCTTTAAGTGATTGTCAAAACTAAATTTTCTCAAATCTTTTCAGTTTATAAAAAAATTTATACAGCATTGTTTGTCACTACATTTGATGCAGAACGTTCCTCTCCCACAATAAAACTTCTCAATACCAATCTGCGAAATTTAACAGAGACGCTGCTTTTGAGCCTCGACTGTGCTTGGAAGTCGCGATTAAACGAACGTTGATATGATATTCTTAACCACTTTTATGCAGAATAGCTTTATTATGAGTTCTGCTCGTTTAAACTGTGCTCGTTACATCTCCTCAGGGTGTGCCACCTTTCAAGTCGGTTTGCAAATAATGAATAATTTTGACATTTCTCTTGCGATTGACTTATTTAGACCCATTTTGGAAACGTCAGTTCAGTACGATTTAGACCATTAGTCTCTTCATAGATATACTGCCCAAAAAGTAATGGAAAGCGCAGCAAAAAGCCTAATATTGCTGAAGTCAATATAGGCGACCACTTGATTTATTACGATAAAAAATTATCCTGGAAAAATGTAATTTTGAATTAATTAAAAAACGAAAGGAATGAAGTAAGTCTTCTTGAAAATTAATACCAACAACGGAGTCTCATCCAAATCTGCATATTCTTTCGCTTTCAATGCTTTATAGCCCAAGCCTTGGAACAAATTTCTTTTACAAACCGAAGATAATTTAAATTAATAAAATCAACATTCCTATTTGTTGTTTTGCACTCACAATTAAATCATGAAAAGTTTGCATAGCCCATAATATAAATTGAAATTTGAACTTCAATTTTCGACAGCCAAGAAAGATCAAAAACTGAAAGCAGTTCGTAATAAGGTCCAGTTTATTAGATTTTATATTATTTATTTATTTTTTTATATAAAGTATGAAACTTTTATCGATCTTTTCGCTTTAAATAAAATTGGTCGAAAATAATTCATTATAATTAATATATTATGAACTGGGAAGCATTTAGATCGAAATTCGACCACACCCAATCGATGCAAAAAGTGGTCGAAAATTAAACTGTTGGAATTTATTCGAGCTGCGATAACTTGCCTGCGAACATTTTTAAAACATAATATACATAAATTATATGCGTTATATTTCTTCGTGAAAACCAGAGGTCTATAAAAAAACACCCTTTAGATTCTAAATATAAGATCAGAAATGTGAAGGAATAGCCCTTTCAAAAAATAAATATGTGAAAGCTGCCCATTTCGCCCATAACACAATACGAACATAACTCTAAGAGAATATCTTTCGCGACAACTTATGTTACTTTTTTGGGATAACAATAAAATGAATTTCGGACTAAAAATTACACTTACTTCACAAATAACCTTTGAAAAGTTTTTTACAAAATTGCTTTCATTAAAAAATTACTTATACTCAAAGTGTATTAAGTTTATAGTAAAAAGATTTACTAATATATAAATAATTTTATTTTTCACATTACATTTACTCCACATGTTTTATCTATGTTTTTTGTAAGGAATGAATCAACAAGCGGTTCCAGAAAACTTTTGAGATATAAACAAATAATATTTCACAATTTAATAGGCATGAAATGCAAAAAATATAGGCGAAAATAAGAAAACAATTGACGTAATCTTAGATAATTAGCAGCAACATAATGACAATAAATAAATAATGGTGTTCGGGATGGTAGTTGTTCTATTGACTTGTTCTAAACCGCAAAACAAATTAAAATTCGTATACCTTACGATTGATTCACCGCTTTGCGCTGTGCGGTGCTAAATGACGTACTGTTAAAAAACGTATCGTATTTATACTATATATCACCGACTCCAATAAGTAAAGCGCCGTCTAAGAGATTGCCAAAAAAGCAAAACGCCGTAGAATTTAAATTAAAGTACATAATCGAAATTGAACTTAATTGCTTTCTTATCAGCGTACAACAATAAACTCACGAGTTATTTGCTTCACAGGTGAATCAATAACAAGTACGTTTGTTTGATAAGGAAACAATTGAAAAATTCCATTATGAACCGGAAATAATTCAATTTATCAGATAGTAACAAAAAATGTAAAACTTTTGAGTCAAATTTATTTATTTAAAGAAAAATTTTTTTGTTTTATAAATAAGTGAATTATATACTTATGAATGAACAATAAAATATAAAATAAATTAATTAAATATATAATCAGCAAATGAAAGTAATTGGTATTTAGAAAAGGCGTTTATATTTATTACTTTAACTATTTTTAAATTAAAGTGTTTATGAGTATGCGAAAAGCTTTACCCATACACATTTGTACATATGGTGATTTGGCTTCCAGTGATTTTTTTCACTGATTTTCAGTCATGACTTTTCAAGATTAATTTCATTTATTTCTTAGAAATATTTCAGCAGTCAGAGGTAAATGAGTGTTCGCTTGGATTTTTGAATTATAATAAAAAAATTTAAAAATATAAAAAGTTATAAAATAAACTCTAATATAAAAATATTTTTTCGGTTATTTAATAAAAATTAATATTTTCAATTTTTTTTTATCAACATACTAAAACAATAAAGTTGATATAACGAGTTAATAGTTAAGATAACAACACATCATGCATTTTTTAAATTAGTTTATTTAATGAAACCCCGTGACAGTTCAGACTGCGCTGAATCCTGAAAAGCTACAGATTTACTCATTATGTATAATTGGCATTTTGTAACCGCTGAAGCGAATTTCGGCCGTGCCCCTTCTACAATTTATTATAAGCGTCTTGATGTTTTCCAACAAATAAAGGAAGATTCCTATTTATTCTAAGTCATCTTCGAACCGCTGATGGTTTATTATGAGGAGCTTTATTTCATGTCATAAATACACTCGGAGAGCTTGGCAATCCCTGCCAAAGATCAGTATTTAGAAAAATTAGTTTTCTTAATTTGAACTGTTGATCGAAACCAAACCCTGGTCTACAGAAAGGCAGTACACAATGCTAACTCCTCGGCTATTTAGGCCGCTCATTAGCTGTTATAAATATCATTAAATTACTTATAGATTTAAAACTCTCAGTACGTATTTTTTGGTACGGAAAAACGAATCTATGCTTGGGTTAATTCAGTCATAAGGCCAATATGTCTATATGGATTACAATTATGGGACTCTCCTAGCGCAACTAATATTCTGAAATCCTATCAGAATTGATTTTGCACCGATTTTGATTGCCAGTTCAGAATCGAAAAAATGTTCTGCATTTCTATCTGAGTTGAGAAATGCAAACAAGAAGTAAATCAAACTGAAAGCGTCAAAATTCCATAGTTTTTTGTTCTTATCGGCGGACTGCTGACCAATAATAATGGATAATAATTCTTACCAGTTGCCGCTGAGCCATACAACACAAGGTCGTAATTTAAAGGAATGATGTTAGGAATGTTGAAACAAAGAATTATAAAATTAATGAACTCAGTTTTTGTGTATAATTTTTCTTTAATTTAATTTAATTTAAAAAACCAGACTCAATCCGGCGACTAAAACTTTTTCGGATTTTTTCAAAAAATGTAAATACCTACAAAAGCCAAATTCGTTGAATGATTGGATTCGAACACACATTCCGATAAACTAAAACCGATAGGATTTCAGATAATACAATAGTTAATGAAATTACGATCGGAATAAATTCCCTGAGAGGGGGTATATACGAGTACATGGGGATCTTGAATTACCACTGGTAATAGCAGAGGCGGCAAATACATGACAAAAAAAAAACTGCCGAAACTGAAAGATTATTCTAACGGACGTTGTTGTTAGTGAAACCAGACCCAGTTCTTTGCCTTTGCCCCATTTAACCGAATTTTTACTTTTCACCCCTCCATTTGATTCAACATGGGATTTACAATATATGGAATTTATTAACAGAAATCAACCAAAGGTATGGGAGGTATGCTACTCTTAATATTGACTGACATCGGTCCAGAAATTGACCTCCCTCCAATATAACAGTTCTTCTAATTTTTACCTTTCTGTGAACTTAGCAACGAAGATTTAAGGAATTTACCGTGAAGACTTGATCTCACTTGATGGAGATGATAGTTACAGTGAGTTTAATGTAAATATCAGCTTCTTCAGTCATTATTTTATTTTCAATCCCTAGTAATGGTTAAGTAAAGTATCTTCGTATATATTTAGGTATATAAGTAAAGTGTAAAATAAGCCGTAGATATCTTATGAAATCATCCTGCAATGCGGCAAAGATTTAAATTATCAGACATCTGCGGCAAGCTTCAACCTAAACAAGCTTTGAAGTAGGCTGACACTGCGCCATTTGTGCTATACATATACATACATATGTATTACAAAATGCTTACCTATTAACATATGTGCCTACGTGTATATATAATCTCGGTGACAACAAATCCGCTGTGATTTTTTGGTCTTTCTCAATTGTCCCTACAACACTTTAGTTCCTTCTCTCTAAGCCGCTCCAAATGTGTGTATGTGTTTATACGAGTAAGTACATATGTAAGTACACTACTACCTTACAATTTAAGGTGTCAGTTGAACTTTGCCGAATTTATTATTTTTCACCTTGGCTCATGTGTGAATGCTCGTTTATCAATTTTTCAAATGACATTATGTGGCAACACATTTAATTATTTTCCTCTGTCGTGTCACACACACATGCTTGCTTTAGTTATCGGCGCATAAGTAGTCACTTAAATCATTATGTGGGCATGTAATTCGATTATTAGTAAGAATTTATGAAAAGGGGCGACAGCAAAGTAATGAAAGTCTGAAGAAATTAATTAATTTCAAAAAGTTGGTAGTAAAGTCGCCGTGCACAGTTACCAAAGCCAATCTATGCACGTGCCGCTAACTTCCAAATATGTTAGCAGTTGTAACGTAGGATGTGATACAATATGTGTGTATGTATCGCTGGTTTCTGATACACTTCTTCAATACTATTTTGTATCAATTTTCTTCTACAAAAAAAGCTCAAAATTGGTTAATTAAATTTATGGGAAATTCTTTAAAAAAATTTCTATGGAACATATCGCTTTTGAAATTTAATACACAGAAGTAAAAAGGTATTTTTCTAGGGTTGAGCATAATCTTCTTACTTTTTCAAAGCTGCGACAATTTCGTCATTAAACTAATACATAGTTGCACGACCACTGTAGATATAGTTCAAAGGTTCCAATCGAAAACGTTAAGAGTAATAACGTGCGCACCATGGCACATGCGTAATGAAAATATCCATAAAGATCTAATTATACCTACCATTAAGGTAGAGAAATCGCAGCAAAAAAAATACTTAACAAAACTGGGTAACCATCCAAACTCTTTGGCTAACTAACACCTTGCCCCATGCAACAAGTCAAACCCGCCTGCGGAGAAGAGACAAAGCAACCTTCTAAAGAGCAACGTCAAGCCAGCAGCCCATTCCTACTAATGGGCTCTATGTTTTAATTTAGTTTAAGATTGTATTACTTATTGTTAGGCTTCCGATGACGAAGCAGATTCATTAAATAAATATTGACGGTCGACTGGGTGAAAAGTTATTCATGGTCCATACATTGCATCTCTCTGGCTTGGCTTCTCATTTGGCTGCCTCAAGTGTGTGTCATAGAGTTGGCAGATTAAAGTTTGATGTGCGAAATATATCTACTTAGAATTATTCTATGACAGTTTGCTGGCAATATAGTGTATTCTGTGTGTAGTTGTATCAATAAATTCTATAATTATTCATTTTCTTTATCACATTCCGCTCTGAAAAGAATTTGAAAGGAACAAAATTATATTTTTCATGTGCATAAAATGGTATTTTAAGTATGTTAGTACCAGAAGGAGAAGAAATAAACCCATTAAAATTTATACTGATATTATCAGGATGACGAGTTGAACTGATTTAGCCATGTCTGTCTGCCCGTTTGTTTGTACGTTAGATAGTCCCTCTGTTTTTGAGATATTTCAACCAAGCTTCGTATTAAACTATCATTTGCGGAAGCGGTAAGACGAATTATTATAGCATATATGCTACCGATTTTTCAGATTTGCGATTTTGGACCTTTCGTAGGAACGACTTATTGTTCGCAGAATGGGGACTAAGGGGAAAATCTAATTATTTTTCCTTTTCAATATCTACATCTGCCTATCGGATACATTTTTCAATAAGTTTATTTATACCCTCTTAAAAAAAATTTTGATCTCTATCTTCAAAACACGCTGA
Source organism: Ceratitis rosa (assembly GCA_037013455.1). Taxonomy (NCBI): domain Eukaryota; kingdom Metazoa; phylum Arthropoda; class Insecta; order Diptera; family Tephritidae; genus Ceratitis; species Ceratitis rosa. The sequence continues at coordinate 36,066,921 of JAWMAG010000006.1, read as the reverse complement.
CACTGCCTCCTTGACTTCAACATCGGTGTAAAATTTTTATCCCTCAACGCTTTCATTTTTCTTTTTTTAAATTTTTTGTAAACATGCAATAATCACTCGGCGCCAGGTCTGGGTTGAAGGGTGGGTAATTCAAAATATCGAAGCCCGCCTTATGCATGGTAGCCAACTCTACGCCGTTCTTTTAAACGGGCGCGTTGTCGTGCATCGGATACTCCAATTGTGGCGAGTAGTTTCCTTTCCAGACTAGTATCGTTGCGGACTACTTTTTCAACTTATTGCATAAATTCTGGCGTGGCCACCTCGATGCTCCTGAATTGCCTCGGGTCGTCTTTAAGAACATCCCTACCTTTTTTAAGTAAACTATGGTATTTGTAAATCATGGTTTTTCCCAGCCAAGAGTTGCTTTAAACCAATGACTGCCGATTATGTTGCTTGGTAGACAATAGCTTAAAAACTTGTCTAGTTACAATGAAACCTCGTATTTATACTAATTATGAGTCACTTAATAAGCAACGATCCTAATGAGCTTAATCATCATTTGTCAGATTGAAGAACTAATATTGAATTCTAAAATAAAATACCATATAGGTACTTATATGTAAACGGTTTTCCAATAAGAGGTGGTATTTTGAATAACCTGCGGTAGATGTCGCTAAACCAGTAATAAAAACGGAACGATACACGCCTCAACAACGCATTGAAATTATTAAAATTCACTATAAAAATGTTTAAAACCGGGCAGAGACGGTTCGTAAATCGAAAACATTTTTCGGTCGGACCGCTGTGCAGAAAGTGTTGAAGAAAACCCAAGTTTGTCCATTCCCGGGTCGTTCTTTGTAAGTGGGCATTCCACAAACGTCATTACAATGCATTTTGCTCATAAAGTTCAGTTAACACATGAACTCAAGCTGGGCGGTCATCAACAACATCGTCTATGTGCTGATTGGGTCCTTGCATTGCATGAAAGTTATCGGGAATTTCATCGAAAAATCATCTTAACTAATGAGGCCCATTTCAACTTCGCTGGCTACGTCAATTAGCAAAACTGTCGCAACTCGGAAAACCCAAGATTTATTCTCCTTTCTGAACATGCAACTGTTTGGTGCGGTGTGTTTATTGGACCTTACTTTTTCAAAAACCAGTTACGGTGAATGGAAAGCGCTATCGAGTGATAATTAATGATTTTTACGGCCAGAAGTGACCTGGACAACGTTTAATTTCAACAAAACGGTGCTACATGCCACACAAGCAACGCATGCCGAAGAGGTGATCGCAATTCGTCACCGGATCTTGTGATTCAACACCTTGCGGCTTCTTCCTTTGGGTCGACGTGAAAGATAAGGTCTACGCCGATAGGCCAACGTCGATTCAAAACCTCAAAGATGGTATTTGTGAAGCTATTAAGGACATATAATAGCCACTTTTCGATTTGGTGATGGGAGAATTCATCAAAGCGGCCACTTGGCTGATATTGTTTTCTATTATTAATGGCATATCTTGCACTTTATATTCAAATAAACACCCGATCATATATCTTCAAATATGTCACATATCTTTGAATATCAAAATAACACTTTTTATTGGAAAATGGATATGGTCATGAAAGGTATAAGGTCTTCGAAGACAGCTCTTTTTTCTTTTTTGTATTACAATCTTAGTTAAAATTTTTGGTCTCGTTTTTTTTTTAAATAATTTTTGAAACACATATAAATTGAGTCGAGTGTCTAATTAAACAGTGTAACGGAGGGACCTACAAATTATTTTAGCTGCTCTTAAACGGTTAATAGATTTTTATAAGGAACTGTTCGCTTCTTATCAGTAATACACTGATATTCTATTCCAAGAAGCGAGCCTAATTAAAAAATCTTATTTTTTTTAATTAATTCTCTAATTTTGAATATTGGTCTCGCCAGGGTTCGAACACATGACCCTCTCATGACGAGAACGCACAGCTCAGTTTTTTTCTTCTTTTTAAATTTATTGCTTTGATTTTTTATTTTCAATATTATTTTGTTGATACAGTATACCTACTTCCAATCATCCTATACGCTGTGCCGAACAAATATAATAATATAATGATTATTATGCAAACCAGCAGCGCGCGTGGTATCACTCACGCCACGTACATATGTAGGTATGTATATAAACTACATACACAAATAGCATTAAAAGCAGCAAAAGCAGGAAAAGTCATAAAAAAATTTCGTTCGCTTTCTGTTTTTACCAAATCACCAGAACCATTAACACGAAATGGTGAAAATGTTTTTTTTTTTATTTTTTGGTTTCGCATTTACGCTGATATTGTCCGAATGTAACTTTGCCTTGATGGAAAAGAAATTTTACTACTAAGCGAAATCAAAAATCAACCCTCTTCTCATTGTACCTATCTAGGTATATATGTACATATGTTTGTGTGTACTTAGTCATTTACATCCGCATAATGTTTATATGGAAGGAAGGAAACAAATTTCCTCAGGATAACATCATATGACAGCATCTCCCAAGGAAAGATTCATAATTTTTTTCCTTTGCTTGTAGAGCATTTCACCCCCACTCTAGTCCACTGGCTCATTGGCGATTATGCCCCTTTTGTTTTGACATAAAACCGCTATGAACACATCAAGATAAAAACACCAAATGCCTTCTAGCCATTGCGTATACACACGGGTACATATTGTACAACTGAGCTTGGTTGTGGGGTAAAATGAGAAGTTGGAAGTTTGAAGCTGCACACGTTCACAAGCAGTAAAGTTTACTGTTTGCCAAGGGAGTTGGGGTTATGGTTTTTTGGGGGATGAGCTACTTGTAGAAATGCTGGTAATGCTAATGTTGATACTGTTCTTTGCACTATTGTTGTCAATATTGTTGTTGTTGGTTTTGTTTTTAGTATGCAGCAGTGAAATGTATATTTATTGCCTTTGTCATTTCAAACAAAATTGAGTTGTTAAGGTCTGGAGGCGTTGTGAGCCTAATGATCTTGCGGGTAGTTATACACATACAAACGAGTAAATACATGAAGATAAACCCTGCAGGGAAAAGCCGAACTAGTGTACGAAAATTCTAGTTAAATACCAGTATTTGAAGATGAAACCATACCAATTGTTTGTTTGTGTAGCAGTTCAACAGTAAAAGAAGTAGTAATAGTTTCTATCATTATGTGTAGTATTATACCAGGTGTGTTTGTTGAAGTGTGACGGTTTTACTAGAAGATAGATTCTATGATGTGGCATCTATGTAATTTTTTTCTATTGACATTAACCTACAAAAATACGTAAGTCACATTCCGCCAAAATAACAGCGTCATATTTGTTTACCTCAGTGAATATGTCGAGTTTCGTTCCAAGTAAATCGTATTTGTGGCATTCGTTGCTTTTCTTATTTCATCAAAAGAAAAAAGCAGCTGAAGCTCACCGGTTGCTGGTAGAAACTTATGGTGAACATGCTCCAGTGATTAGAACATGTGAGACATGGTTTCGTCAATTTAAAAGTGGAGATTTCGATTTGACAGACAATGAACATCTTGGTCCAGCGAAAAAGTTCGAAGACGAGGAATTGCAGGCGTTATTGGATGTTGATCCAACCCAATCACATGTGACTCAAGGAGCAATTTGCCAACGTTTAAAAGCCATGAAAGATCTAGAAGTATGGTAAAATGGGTGCAACACCAGCTGAATGATAGACAAATTGAAAATCGAAAAACCGTTTGTGAAGTGCTACTTCAACGATTCGAAAGGAAATCTTTTCTGCACCGAATTGTCACGGGGGACGAAAAATGGATTTATTTAGAGAACCCGAAGCGAAAAAAATCATGGCTTTCCCCTGGTGAAGCTGGCCCATCGACTGCAAGGCCAAATCGCTTTAGCCGCAAGACAATGCTCTGTGTTTGGTGGGACCAGTGTGGTGTGGTGTACTAGGAGTTGTTAAAACCTGGTGAAACGGTGAACATGGATCGCTATCGACAACAAATGATCAATTTGAATCATGCGTTGATCGAAAAACGGTCGGAATGGGCCCGAAGACATGGCAAAGTTATCTTGCAACATGACAACGTGCCGTCTCATACCGCTAAACTGGTGGAAGATATATTAAAAACACTTAATTGGGAAATATTATCGCACCCGCCGTACTCTCCAGACCTCGCGGCCGACTGTCACCTTTTCGCATCGATGGGACACTCCCTTGCAGAGCAGTGCTTCGCTAATTTTGAAAAAGTCGAAAAATGGCTCGTCGAATGGTTTGCCTCGAAAGAGAAAAAGTTTTGTTGGAATGGTATCCATAATTTGCCTGAGAGATGAGCGAAATGTGTAGAAACCAATGGTCAATACTTTGAATAAAAAAATTTTGAAATTCCTCTGAAAATTAAGTGTTTTCTTTATCGAAAAACCGGCAAACTTCAACTAACACACCTGGTATATTAGAGAACAAATAGAAATATTAATTGCCGAAGATTGCTTTGTTGTTTTTTAACATATTCTCCACTGAGATATATACACTTTTGTATGCATTTGGAACAATTGTCGAAGCTCTTTCCCCACTTTGATTGAGGTATCTTCAAAACATGCGTTCTGCGCGCATCAACCGCAACTTCAGGTGTCGAAAATCGTTGACTTCTCAGTTTATGTTTTACATACTGGTATAAAAAGAAGTAATTTGGTGCCAAGTCAAAACAGACTGCCATTTGTTTGGAAGTGCTTCGTTGGCGAACAACTTTTGTTGGATTCGACTCGTTTTTAAACATTTTATACAGTCGATTGCTGTTTACTTTCAGACTCATACGAGCCGTGTTTTGAGCGATTGACAAATTGTGTGGGATCCAAAGTGTGAAGCAATTTTTTTTACACTCAAATGTTCATGCAATATTGAATGTATGATGGTCCCACTAATCTCACAATAGATCACATGACAATCTTGCAATATCAGTTTGCCCACGTCATCAACAGTTTCCGGAAAACAACAGATTTTGGATGACCTTCACGAAATTCGTTCTGAAGTAATCTAGGACTTCGATTGAATTTAACATACCATTAATAAACACTGATCTTTGATGGAGCTTCATTGACAAAAATTGAATTAAGTTCACCGATACACTATTGCTGAGTTAATCCACGTCGAAAGTAGTAAAAATAAAATCGCGAGAATAAAATTACGAGATTTAAATTCTCTTTTCGCGTCTTAATCATCTCCACTTGGGCTTTACCAACATTTGCATTTTCTTCAATTCAAAAATGAGAAGAAAAGCAAGACATTCTGTCTCTTGGGCATATTTTATTTTAGTTATAACATTTACGACAGGAAAAGCAAAAAATAATTTGAGTTTACAACGCAAGGCTCAAACGCACTATGCGTATTTATGTATGTATGTAAGTGTGTGTTGAATATCTGAAACTTAAATAAGCTATAATCACACAAATATATTTAGTACATTCAATGTGACATTCGTTTAATGGAAGGCAATGGATTTTCCTTCTTAATCCCCCAAGGACATACAAGGCGTGTGCTTGAGTAGCTGTACTGGATGTTATTTTTACGTTAAGCGCTCTTTGGTAACAATGTTTTTTGTTGCTTTTTTTTTTGGTTTACCTACTACCAAGGTTCTCTTGGTAGGAAAGGAAAATCTTAAGTAAATTTACGCGAACACTCATACTGCGTATGCATATGTGAGTATATAGTATATAGTCTACAGTATATGGGAGTATATATGGTACATACACGTATGTATATTCATATGTTTTGTAAACACGCATGCACGTAAGGTGGAAGTATACATATGTATATGTATGTATGTATTATATGCTTGTAATTTTCCATTGTCGTACGTGTTGATTTTGGCATCTGATATGACAACCAATGTACAATGGAACACATCACATTCCAAGGATAAACGCGTTTATTTCGCGCGTGCAAATCAATAAAATTTACAAACACCATAAAATCAAGACATTAACTTACAATGTCACGTAAAACTTGTGATAAGATATTTTTCCTTGAATATTTTTACTTGGGGAAGGAGCTAAGACGCTGACGCTAGACAGGAAAATGATGCTGTCAGTATAGAAATTGTCTAAATACTAAATTACAATAAATACTTACTAAAGATATTATATTTATTTGATGGCAGATTAGTATGTATCCAAACAGTGTGATGTACCTTCTAAATTTATAGGGCTGGAAATGGTAAAATTATATGACCACTTTTAGCAGTAAATTTCCTATAGCAGCAAGTACCACGTGGTTCGCTTTTATAAAAGGTCCGATTTATGGTAAATGTGTACTGTTTTGCTCAATAGCTATTTGCCATTTTGAATGTAATGTTATTATGCCTATCTCAACCCTTGTCCCCCCATTGACAAAAAATTTGGAAAATCTATTTTCACAGGTTTCCCTTGAGGCCAATTCTTCACCATATAAATCATTCGCCATAAACAAGAAGAGATGGTAATCACCTGGTGGGAGGTCCGGACTATAAGGTGGATACATAAGAACCTCTCAACCAAGCTCTCGAAGCTTCTGGCGAGACATTATCGATATGTTGGTGTTGTACTGCTGACACACAATTCCCCTCCTGCTGGGCACTTCTTGGCGATAGCTTCCTCCAGGGCTGATTTATGTATTCAACCTTTTTCAAGTGGTTCCAAACTGATTTTTGTGCAATGTATAACTCCTGGGTAATCGAAACAATGCTCGCATGATGGTTCAGACATTTTCGACAATTGGCCTTACACACCGTGGAGTATCTTTTACATCAAAATTATGCATGTTTGACAGTTACAGTGTCCTTTCGTTTTCTCCTTTATCGAAGAATATAATAGAATATATAGGTATTATTTCTCTTTTTTGATGTCCACTTATGACATGCGCTCGCCTGGTTTTTATTATGATATTTTATTTCACATTAGAAATACAATCGGAAGAGCTTACATTCCCTGCCGAGGGTCGACCACAATTAGAAAAATAAAGTTGGCTTAAAATAAATTTAATTTTCTGCAGTTTTGAATATTGGTCTGGCCAGGTGTCAAACCAATGACCCTTTGCAATGCTGGTTACTGTGACTACTGCGATCACAGATGCGCTATTACCGTGCGTTTAACTTCTGCTTGCAATATTTCGGTAAAATTCGTTCTAGAGTTCTAAGACACTTTCGAAGAAAACAGCGTAGATCTAGCACTCGTGTATACATGGCTACTAGCTTTGCGATTTAAGTTAGGTCCTTGCGTAAGTATTTCCCTTCTACTAGGCAACCGTTGCACATATTCGTATAATGATAATCAAAAGCAAAAATCTGGGCTCGCTGCCCAGTGGGTCTCACAGTGCGACCAAACTGTGCTGCTACACTCCTATTGCTGTTCCTTTAGCGAATTTAAGTAGTTGTTCTGGCCTCTTGGCCATTGTTAATTGTAGATCTTGTGGTATTTCTGCGCCAAGTATGCATAGCCTTTGTCTTCCGAAAGTCGAACATTCACAGATCACGTGCTCCACTGTCTCCGTGCATTCCTTGCATTTCCGCAGCCAGACCTACCCTAAGCACATGAGACACCAGAAGGCAATGCAGCAGCCTTGAGTCCTGTCTCTTATCAGACAGTACAAACTTTGTCAGTTTAGTATTGAATGTTTTACACATAGTCTTCGCGATTCTGTAGCCCTTAGCTCGTTGCTTGACGAAGTAGTATTACTTCTTGCTTCTTCTTCACTTCTTTGATTGTAATTGGAAGGTTCGATGCTGCGTCCTGTTCTAAATGGCCACCTTTTAGCAAGTTCGTCAGATATCTCATTACTTTCAATGCTCATGTGGGCTTGCACCCAGTAAATGTACACTCTTCTGTTTTCAGCCAGTGCTTGAATCACTTCTTTACATAATGCGACCACAGCTGACTTCATGTTGGATGATACTGCAATGGCTTAGCAGCTCATAAGTCTTCCTTATTTCCAGTTGGACGCAGTAAATTGAAACCGGCCATTTGCCTCTAATGTAGCTGAAACCAGCTTCCTGAAATTCAGACGCGGGATTACGTTGTCTACAGTTAAGGGTAATACTATACTACTATGTCCAAAGGTCCTGAATTTCAGCTTCCGGGAAGCATATAACCTTGCAGCAAATAATTTGCTGGAGGAATGCTCAAATTCGCAAGTAGCGCTGCGGATGGTGTTGTACTGAGTGTCCTTGTGATGCTGATCATTGAAAGTCTGAATACCCTTTCCAGCCTATCCATATATGTGATTTTGTCCAGAGTTTTCCACCATATCAAAGCATTCTAGGAAAGTATTGGCTTAACAACAGCAATGAACATCCAATGTAAAATAACAGGGAACATAGTTTAAGTGAAGTAAAACATCCTTTTGCATGTATATAGGGCCGCTGATGAACTTTTCAATAATCGACGGCAAAAGTCTGTGTAATTGCAGCATTATAAATATTTAATTAATTTTTGTATGACCGCGGTAGGCGATTGTTCAGCATTGCGTACTTACAATCGGAAGGCTCGGGTTCAAGTACTGGTACCACCAACATCCAAAAAAGAAATGGAATTTTCTAATTTCGGTCGCCCTTCGGCAGGGAATGTCAACCCCCCGAGTGTATTTCGGACATGAAATAAGGGCTCGTCGTCAAATCTAAAGCCGTTCGACACAAAACCACAAATTGGAAGAGGAGCTCGGCCGAAAATCGCATCTGCGGTTAAAAGTCGCCAATTATATATATAATTTTTGTATGAGGTTTGTTTCAGATTTCTATTACACGCTTAAAATTATAAAGGGATCTTCCATTTTAAGTTGCTTCCAAACAGCTGAGAAATGTTTACTTAGACCTGGCATTTTATTGATATTCTCCGAACCACTCTATGGGATATGTTCCTCCGCTATATTATTCACGGATGAACTGAATTTCTTTTAGTATCTCAGCTTTGGCGGTCTAGAGAATGGGTAGTAAATTTTCAAAAGGACTGGCAGTATCCGAGTCAGCAGGACTCTACGGGTGTGGCATTAAATTACCAAAGAATACTATTCAAAAATCAATGAAGCGGTTATGAAACACCGATAATATTCTCATACACACATACACATAACACTAACACGAAGTGAAAGTGAACACAAGTGATTGACAGTACCCATTAAGTCCAAACATAATAAAATTACAAAATATTAGCTAATAGTAAAAAAATTTCTAAAAACCCACACACCCGTGCACTCCACTTGCCATACTCAAAGCTCATTAGTGCTCCAAATGACTCGGAACTAATCGAACCCACAATACATGCGGGTGTAATGAGCTGTATATAGTGTTAGTGAGATTATCATAATTGCAAAAAAGGCATTTCTATGTAACATACTTGTTGTGGTAAGTGTTGCAAGTAGAAAATGTTTAGCAAATCCTTTTACTATGATTTGTTTCGTTTCGGTGCCAATATGAAGCTGTGCATCAAGTATACGAACAACTTCACAAGTAAACCCCCTTTTAACGAAAATCCCATAAATTCACCAACTATTTCCAATTGTGCATTCAAGCGTGCTAAACAACACCCTTCAACAAGCGTGTGCCGTCCGATCATCTGTCCGTCCGTTTTTCACCCGCTTCATGGTAGCTCATTAGCGTAGGCGTGCATAATTCCCCCCTTAACCTTGAATTTATTTTGTGTACGATTTTCTTTTTTTTTTCAATTCGACTGCACATACTTATGTGTATTTGTGTTTGTTCACAAACCACTTTACCATATTCTTTGGTATGTTTCTTTCGAGTGCATCCCCTTTTAACGAACACTAGTCATTGCAATGCACATCCCTTGCACGCTGTTTAGTTGTATGGACGTGCTGTTTTCACTTCATTCAATTTTTTCTTATTTTTTATTTTTTATTTTTATTTTTCTCTTTTTTTTCTTTTTTTTCTGCTGCATTATATTTTTGCACGCTTAATTTTTCAATGCCTTTTCCGTAGCCTCTACAACAAACAAAGACTTGACAATGTCGAGTAACGGAAAAAAATTTCCGTTAATTCTGCTTTTTATTCTTTCTTTTATTTTGCAATTGGGAGCATAGGTTAAGCTTTATTTATAGCCGGCAGAGAGTACTTCAACAAGTTGCAGCTTAAATGTATTTTAAACAATGTGTGTATGAAAGTACATAAACTTATGTACGGGTATGTGCGTTCATATGTGTATTTAATTTTTTTTTAACATAAGTATGGTATATACATATGTAAATAAATTTTTTGTATTTGGCCTTTGTCGTCAACTATATACTTGTATTTTCGTTTAATTACTAAATAAGAATATACATACATACGTACAAAATTATAAATGTATAAATATGTGTTTAAAGGGTGTTTTTTTACACTTGTAGTTTACAAAAAAAAGTGGTTAGCAGTGCGTACTGCCATTCGCAAGCCAAGGTTCGAGTCCTAGCCCGACTAAAATCCACATCCGATATAGGCCCCTCATAAAAATCTTTCAGTCGTTCGGAGGTGGTTTAGTATAAACTGTAGGTCTCTCAATTTGTGGAAAGAACACTAAACGCATAACACAAATTGGAGAAGGATCTCGGCCGATAATCGTTTCAAAAATGATTCCTCGTCGAGGTAAGCCTTGCGTCGGGATCGAATAAACTCCAGCCGAAGGGCCCAATCTTCTACCACTTTGGCAGCAAAGTCAATAACGCGCCGAAAATTCTTTTCCAAGGTGTCAATCGTCTCCAGCATATCTGCGTAGGCAACTCACTTTACATAAACCCACAAAAAATAGTCCGACGGTATTAAATCAAACGATCTTGGAGGCCATGCCACAGTACCACGACGCGAGATGATGCCCTCACCAAAAGTTTCCTTTAATAAATTGATTGTTTCGTTGGTTGTATGGCATGTAGCGCTGTCTTGTTGGGATCAAAAGTGGTTCACATCAACATCCCCTAAATTAGCAAGGAAAAACTCATAAGTCACGACTCTATAGCATTCCCATTGACTGTAACATTATGGATAAATGATTCCCTCTGCCCACCGAAGACTTCTGAATAATGGCTTGTGTATTATCACTACTCTAAATGTGACAATTTTGCTTTTTATTGTACCAATTCAACCAAGAGTGAGCTTCATCGGTAACCATTTCGTTTTGGGTACATTTCTTTGCATCTTGAGGCTTCAGTTCTTGCTTAGATTTAGTTAGTCCATAATGTGAGATCCTTTCTCTAAACCTTCCATAAAGTGCATGAATAAAGTTCCAATTGCTCCGCATGATGGTGGAAGGTGAGATGCAACGTGCGAACCGAACCAATATTTTTGTAATAAGTTTGCAAGATTTGTAAATGTTGTTCAGGAATAAGGCTATTCTTTATGAAATGGCAAAACCAACTGAATATAAATCAAGTAACAGGTGGATAAAACAATGCCTCATTGAAAACCACACCTCTCAAACAAAACACCCTTTTGATTTTATGTAAGCAAACACGTGCGCTATAGAGAATTTAGTCAATTACCCTTTAACATGGTTTAAGCTATTTTAGACTTTGGCTTAAAAGGTTTTTTCGTTACAAAGTGGATGCCAAAATTATCCACAGTAGAAATATTTCGATATATATTCCTTGCAGGAAAGCACAACTTGTTACCAGAGACGATCTCCTATGGGGAAACCAAAAAACTCACCAATGATCTACATATGTATGTATAAAGGTAAGGGGAAGTGCTATAAGCCTGGGTCCCATAACTTTGATACACTGTCATCAAGACCTTAATTTTTTTGCTATTGCTTTTCATTATTAGATCTGAACCATTTAGTGGTTTCTATTACCATAAACTAATATCCGAATCTACTTATGGGTTTCAAGGGTTTCATGTCAAGTTTTTGGGAGAACTGAATTGATAGGCGGAAAAAAATTTAAAATTTTGAAATTTTTAGATTTTTGCAATCCACTTTGGATCTATTGGTGTAAAAATGAAACCTCTCAACCTTTCACGTCTAGATAGAATTTTCGCCTGGAACCAGCAATTGAAATCCCTAACGACTTCATGCATAATATAATTTTTCTCCTCGTAAACCTGACCTTTTGAATTTGCTTATGGGGAAGCTCAGTTGCTTTGATTTACTTGCTCATTTATTCAAGTTTAGTTCTCACCATATTGTTATTAGACAGCATTTCAGAATCCGCGCATTAGATATACATGCTCGTATGAAGAAGTGCCTCTGGCCTCGGTCGATATTGAGAGTATCAAGAGAGCCTAGAACCATCTTACAGCTGCTAAGAGCGCAAAAACTTATCAGTTGCACATAACCATTAAAGCTGGTACAATTTTTAAATTTTTGAATTACTTTCTAATTTTTCCAGCCGTGGCTCATTAGTTCTTTCGTAGATGCCTTTAATTTTAATATAGATAAAAATAAAGATATATTAAAATTCTTGATATGTGCATGATCAGCCTTTCTCATATCTAAAGGCTGACCTAGAATTATCTCTTCAAAGTGATGGCTTGAGAGCACTTTCTCAAGGTTGCATTAACTTTATCTATAGGTAGATGAGTCTACGACAGCATTCCTAATAAATATGAATATGAAAACCGCCTTCATCTTGTAAGGTCATCCGCCAAATTTTTCACATGTATAAACAGAAATTATTTGAGTGCTTATTTATTACCATATCAATAATGAAATAATTACCTGCTACTTGTCCTACAGGGTATATTCCATCATACCGTTAATTGTATAGTTTCCAAGAGCTGGTCATTTTCAACAAAGCCGTAAATAAATAACTGTATATCCATGGCATTCTGCTATTTCATTTTGTTTTGCACAATGATTCTTTCACGCTAGAATTTCAAGTGCAGCTCAATGCAGGCGATTACACGCGCCAATACGGCGAAAGGGGGTTCAATTAATTGACAATTTAGTACTTAATGGGAGCTTAGCCAGGTGTGATGACTTTCAACAACACTTTTGTACATTTACGAGTATGTATTTGTGGTATTTTATTTGTACTATTTTATTGATTTTTTAATATACATATTGTACATATATATTTTAGCAAGGTAGTACAATAATCACATGTTGGGAATAAATGTGCTTACTTGCTTTATTACTTAAATCATTCATTGAAGGTTAAACAAAAGTCACAAAAATGTCTTTAAAATTTTTTTATTCTTTTTTTATTGTAAATTAACAAATGCTGTTTTGTGTGGTGTGGTTTTCAATTAGGCAATACTTTTTCCGAGTTGGTCTTTTTGGCAGCTGCTACTTGATCTACACTAAGTTTGGTTTGCCATTTTATAATGAACAGACTTATTCCGGAACAACAATTTTCAAAACGTGCAAAATTCATTACCAAAATAACGGTTCGATTCACGCGACCCATCATAAAAAAATTCTGTTCATCGATGATGCTCACTTTGGGTACGTTCATAAACAAAACTTCCTCATTTGGTCTGATCAACCTAAAACTGCTTGTTGGAATTTAATTTCATATAATTGTAGAAATATAAATCTCCATACGATTGCACTCATTTATCTGTAATTTGATTTCTGAAATTAAATTTCTAATTGCTCTTGCTGCACTAGCAATTTTTTATTTCTCTTGAAATCGCTGTAAAAAGTTTTGAATATTGTCAAAGAAAACATTAGATAAATGATTGTGAAATGAATAATTTCCAGAAACTGAAATTCGGTTTTCATGATATTTTTTATGCTGAATAAAAATGCTTGAAATTAATCCTTTCGACATGCAGGCTTTATATCCAATTTGAAATTAATTATTTGTTACGTCTGACCGCACCTTAAGGTATTTAACTTAAACTATTATTTAGGCATTTGATTTTTATGTTTTCATGTGTCAACTAATTTATGCATTTATTTCAACAACATTTAACTAGTATATTTATGGTTTGAGTACTTTACTACACACTGTCGATATTTACTTTAAACTTATTATTGGGCCAATAAAAAAAAAATCCGTTGTAAAACATTTATTTGAGTGAGATCAGTTTTTTAGTGAATATTAATAACGTTGAAAATGGGTAAATAACATTTTAAGGCCCTAATTTACTGCTGAATGCAATAACTTTTATGGTGTTAAATTTTTATTTCATGTACATTAGAGCTATTCTGCTACATACATATATATATATTATTTGATTGGTCCTATAATATTATCCATGATACAAAAAACTAAGTTAAGATTTTGTTAACCATATGTTACACATTTTAATACCTATTAACTTTGGTCCGAAATATGTAAGTACCAGAAGGAGACCGTCTGTTCGTCCTTTTATTGGCAAATTTGTTCCTCCGCTTTTGGGATATTTGAGTTAAACTTGGTGCAGAGATGCCCTGGTGCATTCAAAAAAATTCTCATGGGAACTAACCAGATGAAACCACAATAAAATATAGACAACCGATTTTTTAGATCAAAAATTTTGGACAATAAACTTGGGATTCTGCTCACCTATGGCGGATAACATATTGGTACCGGAAGTCAACGAAATCGAAGGACTATAGCTACTGTAGCTACTGGCGCTTTGTAATTGCTGAAACGATTTTTGGCCGAGCTCCTCTTCTACTTTGTGGTGTGCGTCTTGATGTTTTTCCAACAAAAGTAGAGATCTAAAAATTATACTAAGACGCACACCGGACGCCATATGGATTTCTATGAGGAGCTTTTAATTCATATCAGAGTGCTTGACATTTCCTGCCATGGGGTGACCTCAGTTAGAAAAATTAAATTTTGATGCGGTCGGACCAGGACTCGAACCATGGACTTACGAATGGCAGTACGCAATGCTAACCACTCGGCTATTGCGGCCGATGCAACTGATTTTTTAAGATATGAGGCTTTGGTCAAAAGTACGTCAACAAAGCATCCAAGAGCATAAAATTTGGTATTATACAGGGTTCTCAATTTTGAAAAATAAAGTAATAAAAAATGCGTCTAAAATAATTTTTTAATGAAATGTGTATGGTAAAACTACATTATTCAAATAACCGCCTCGCGATTTTTTGCAAACTTGGTTCCATTAGTCCTAATTTTCGACCATTTTTCGACACAGCCATAGCTGGACGAATGTTGGTATTCAAATGTTCAAGAGTCAGGGATTTCTCGGCGTAAACACGATCTTACGCATAGCCAAATAATAAAGCCATATTCGTCCTTATTGTGTGGTATGTGGTACCACCTTTTTGAAACTACATGTTGTTCAAGTCCTGTTCTTCAATTGCAAACCAAAAATAGTCGGTTATCATACGACCATAACACTACGAATTGACAGTGACAGTCTCGCCGTTGTCGTTTTCAAAGAAGTAAGGTCAATCAGGACAATAATTTTTTTTTTGGATATAAGCATGGCTCTTGAATTATTTGATGATACTCGGAGCCCCAAATGCGACAAGTATGCTTACTTACATATTCCTCGAATGAGAAATGTATCTAGATATTGTTCGAAAAATCGCCATCTAATCGACGTATGCACGGCGTTGTGAAAGATCAGCTGGCTTCAGCTGTTGTTTGGCTGAGAAAGTGCCAGCGTCGAGGAATAGAGGAATTCGGGTCTTCGGCTACACTTTAACATATAGTAGCGATATTTAAGGTGTAGCGAGCAAAACGATGATGCACAGGCCTTACAATATCTGTAACCTTACAGTTTCTTTAAATTACTTTAAAATTGTATCAATTGCTTGGGTAGTTGGACGATTATGTGCGTCATAATCTCCTCTTAAAGCACGAAACGTGGCCACTTTTGAGTCACCATTTTTGTACTAGGTTTTATTTAACAACTATGCTTTTCATAAATGCCTGATTTTTAACAACTAAATTTGACATTTAAGTTTGACAGATGTCCAAATACAGCCCTGTACTTTTGAAACCACGCAATGGATAACCGAACATTTCCGTATACTTAAATAAACATCGTCACCGAAACTCATCGAAAACGGAGCCACTACACATATATCACATAGCTTTCATGCAACCGATCTGTTGAGATATGAAAATTATTATTTAGGCTTAAAATGCACTATCATAAGTTTTATATGATCACGAAAAGTGTTTTAATTTATTTATTTTTACTATTTTACAAAGTTGAAAATCAATTTTTTACTAATAAAAAATTGGTAGCACAAAAATAAAGCAAAAGTAAAAAATCTAGTTTAAGTCGAATAGTTAATGAATTTCAAAGAACTTTAACCATCTCCTTTTGAATTTCATATTATTTCCTCTAAAGTCTTGGTTCTAACTGACGCTAGCCGATATAGACATAGGGATCTGTAGGAATCTTCTTTTACATGTTGTAACTTGTTATTTTCAACCTGTTTGAAATTGTTTTTATGGTACTTTAATTTTCGACGGCCGCGGTAGTCGAGTGGTTAGCATTGCTTCCTGCCATCCGGAAGACTTGGTTCATACCCCGGTGCCATCAACATCTAAAAGTTATGGGAAATTAATTTAAATAAAAAATTAAGTTAAATTTTCTAATTGCGGTCGCCCCTCGGCAGGGAATGTCCATCCCTCCGAGTGTATTTCGGACATGAAATAAAGCTCCTCGTAAAAAAACCGTCAGCCGTTCGGAGGCGGCTTAGTATAAACTGTAGGTCCCTCCATTTGTTGGAAAAACATCAAGACGCAAAACCACAAATTTTTGGAGGAGCTCGGCCGAAAATCGCTTCAGCGGTTACAAAGCGCCAATTATATATATATATATAATTTTCGACTTCAAATATTTTTATTTTTCATAGAAGCTGTTGTTGAATAAATTTTATATAAAAAGTAAAAATTTAATATTTTTTAAGAAATATAAATATATTCATATGTACATGTGTATGTATCTATAGGCTTCATACTTAGCAGACTATGCAATGTTCTTCCCATGCAGTTTGCCTAATTTTTTGGTCAATTCAGATTCATGTGTTTGAAAGCATAAATAAATAATAATAAATTTGTGCAAATATTTTCCTTAAATACGGCAGAGGCTCAATGCTGTATTTCTGTTTATGCTCTTAACTTTTTCGCAAATTTCTACTTATTTATTATATAACTTCTTCATGTTGATCCATACTCGTATACTCGTATCAATGTTGACTTTGTGTGCCTATTTTTATTGCCAAATCTTTGCTCTCTGGTCTACTTTTCCATCAAACTTGTCTGACTTCGAATGTCAAGTGCCCAAGCGAGTGTGTCTGCTTGTATATTTAATTTTTTTTTTTTGCTCTTGTGTTTCATATTTCTCTTGGCTTTGCGGGGTACAAACTACAAACCCAGCTGCGAAATTTCGCCTTGTTATTTGGATCAAATAATTTTAACGTGCTCAGGTGTATTTTTTGGTATACTTTCAGCTTTTATCTATTGTATGTGAGTTTATTTTCGCTTTCAAGCACCGCTTTCTACACTCTGAGTTACGAGTACATCATTGCGTATCCCACTTTGCAAAATACAAAAGAAAACAAAAAACATTCTTCACTACTTGAAACATGACTATTTTTGGTCAAGTGTTGAATGCTTGCATTGAGTTTTGCAACAACGTTTTATGTACGAAACGAATTACGTAATTGAATTGAGTTTACCGTAACATTATTTTGCAGCTTTTGAAATGGTATGGAGTTATGGTTACGCAATATATTTGGCTATTACAAAAAAAAAAAAATAATAATAATAATAATATTTTGTGTCCTTCCTTTTTGTTGCGAATAAAATTATTTTTATTTATTTTATTAACTGAAAAGCTTTTACGGTAATTCGTTTATTAATAAAATTTTATAAAATTGCTGATGTGACACTCGCGCTCCATATTTACTTTAAAGTATGTATAACATCTTTAAATCTTAGTCATTGTTGTGTGTGTTTTAATGTTTTTCCAACAAATGGAGTGACCTACAGCTCACACTAAGCAGCCTTGGAACTAAATGCTGACATCACCGCCGTCCAAGAAGGACGATGAATAGAACAAGGATGTAAGCGTATAGGTCCTAGTAACATTCACTACAGCAGTTGGTGAAAGAGAGCCTTCGTCGCCGAGTACTGGCACTCAGTCCGGAGGATGAACGTCTTGCCACAATCCACATCAAAGGGCCCACTCTTCGACGAAATAGAGGAACGATGTGATCAAGTATGCCTTTTCTTAACGTCTTTAGGATTCTTACGAGCCCGCTGCCCCCTCCCACGATGCAAAAGTTGTGTTTGAAGATTTCAACGCAAGGGTGAGCAAAGAAGGTATCTTCAGCACAATTGTCAGAAAATTCACTCTCCACGACGATACATCCACATGTCTCCAATGTTATTGATATACATACGCTCCGAGGACCTAACATAGTCTCCTACTACTCTCTTGTAGCAACAAAGAACGTTCGTCAAGGAACGGTCGACAACGAAAAACTTGCAGACAGAAACAGAAGGACGTCGACATGTTTGAGTTTGAAGAGCTTGAGAAGCTTGCCTACAAGGGTAAAGCTCCAAAATTATACGAAGTTATACGGCGACTTACAGAAAGTTTCAAGACCGTAACAAACTCTTGTATGACCAAGGCAGATGTTCTAGCGACATCGCCCATCCTTGCCGTCTTACTTTATAGTGGACAAACTTGAACTTGACAACATCTAGTGAGCATATGACAAAAGGTGAATACCCCTGACGATGAAAAGAAGGACCACATGATGTCTCCAATTGGTAACGAACATGCTGCCATAAGAAGCGTTATGGGTTCAAAGCCTAAATATTTGTTCTAATTTTACAATTCTTTACTTTGGCTGGGAATGTCAAGCCTTTCAACTACTTTTCTTTCGGCAAGACTATAGGTCCCTCCATGCGTTGGAAAAACACTAGGCCTCACATTACAACTATTTCTATAGCAACAAATATATTTTTTACTTGTATAAGGTAGATGCAAAGCAGACATACCTCTCTTCTGGAATTTTTGTATATATATTCTAAGGGCTTAATATGCTTATAATATATTTTTAGATTAAAATGTAAATGTCTGTAGAAACTTTTTTTATATGTTATTCACTCCCCTCGTTGTAATGACATTTAGACGTAGGTGGTAACTCAATATTTTGACAAAACTTGCTTAAATTTATATGTACACATACATATGTATGGTATGAATGCGTGAAAAATACTGGTACACACCCAAACAACACGCTTACACACCTTAAGGGATACAAAAGTTTTTCGCCTCGAATTGCATTGTACGTGCGATGTAGCTTTTATTGTGAGAATTTTTGCAGCAGACACGTCGCTCGCCTGGGGATATGCTTCATTCTCCCTTTCGCCACGGCATTCGGTATTTTCCTTTTTTCAAACCAACTTTTCGTCAGAGGAAGGAAGCGAAAAATTCCGTTGTTTGTACAACAAGGTTGCTTTGAAGTAAATGTGAAAATATAATGTTGTTTGTTGTTTCGTTACGCAGCGTATTTTATTTCATAGCAAAGGTACATGACAGTTAGACATACACACAACTGCAGTTGATATATACTTGTGTATGTATATACAAATGTATAATTGCAAGTTTGTTAGTTTATTATTTCACTACACGCAAAGAAAGTTTTGTTTGTTTTACTTTTAGTTTGCGGAGCTCTTTTTTCACTGTCTTCCAGTCTCTTTAAGTCTAAAGCCTCTTCCGTTTGTTGTATTTTTGTTTTAGCGCGAATGTATAGAAAGTTCAAATTGGAAATTTACTTAGTTTCTAGATGCATAGAATCTTTCATATATATGAATTTAATTATTGTACTTAAGATTCATTTTTCGAAAGTTGTAGATTGCGCTTCGAATGCTTTTTCAGACGACACACCTAATTAATGTATTTATGTACACACGTATATATGATTAAAATTAAGATCGTTTCGTTAAGATCTGAAATATGCACACATATTTTAAATAGCAGTCGAATGAAATAAAACATTCTGAATCTGGCGTTAATTTCTTGTTCTTCCCAGTCGTACACACCGCTTACGCAATTATAGCCGAATCAACAAGAACGCACGATTCGTTCCTTTTTTTTGCTGTTTGGTGCCAGTTTGAAATACCAAATGAAAACAGGTCACTCTCCACCTGATCCTTTCGGAATGAAGGTCTTCCTCTGCTTGCACTGCATCCAAAACTTTCAAACTATGTTGATGTCGACACATACCTCGTACAGCGTAAAAACTTCAAATATACCACAAAACCTCTTTCCTCGATAACTCCGCTGCTTATCAGATATTGTCATCTGACGACGGAATCTCTCCCACCACAAAACCAATACCAAATTTGCACTCCATTATATTTCCTGTTGACCTAAACGGGGTTAGGTCGCCCCGAAGGTCCCTCCTCCACCGGAAGGAGTTTCCCTAACCTCGCATGCCGATGATTGCATGATATTGGTGTCTGGCCAGGATATTGATGACCTATGGTATGTTCAAAAGTGAACGGCTACATCGCCGATCTCTCCTGTTTCTTCACTGCAAGACATTTAAACATCCAACCGACGAAATCCTCGGCTACCCTCTTCATCAGCTGGACGAAGGAGTACAGGCTAGAACTCGATGAGAAAGTTGATGTTCAAAAAATTCCAACTGTAAACAACCCTAAGATATTAGGGGTCACATTCGATAGCCGCCCTCCTTCACTCCGTACACGACCGCAATTGCAGCAAAACTCCAGGGCCGCAACAAAATACTCAAAGCGCTAGCCGGCAGCACATGGTGTAAAGACAAAGAAACCTTGCTGGCAACCTACAAAGCAATTGGCCGGCCGGTCGTAAACTATGCTGCACCGATCTGGGCGCCGGGAACGAACGAGACGCAGTTGAGGAAATTACAGGCATGCCAGAACACCGCCCTTAGGACTGCGACAGGAAACCTCCTGATGTCGCCGGAGCATCACTTGCACAGCGAAGCATCTGTGCTACGAGTTAAGGAGCATAATGCTTTGCTGTGCAAGCAGTTCCTGTTTGGATGCTACCGCAGGGAGCACCCCAACTGGCACCTTATAGAAGCCGAACCTCATCCTAGGCACATCAGAAAGAGAGTACTCGACTTAAAGAGCACCATCCAGCAACACGTGCAACAACCGCTGTACAGGACGGCGTACCAACAAGCACTGAACGCCATTCACCCGGAGTCGGTTAACACCTTCAAAGACTCCCTTCCCGTGAATGGCGTACTCGGAGTAAAACCACAACATATAGCAGACAACGAGCTCGAGCTGCCTCGAGAGACCCGCGTGACCCTTGCACAACTTAGATCTGGATACTGTAGTAGATTAAACTCCTACTTATCCAGACTCGACCCACGTTTCCTGGACCTCCCCTTAGATGACCTCGTGGACTTATACTAACAAAACCTGCCCTAAGCGGGGTTAGCCAGCCGCTACAACAACAGCAACAACAACTCCTTTATATCGCCACCGTAAGAAGCTTCACAAGGACCCACCTTCTTCCGTCTTTGTCACCTTCACGCACTTTTTTGGACGGCAGTGAGGTCAACCTTTGGTTTTATGAGGACATTAACTAGCACCAATTAAGAGAGCCGACATTCCATGTGCATGTCCTCAACTCGTGATTGTTCAAGTATTTGTATGGGTCTTCATTAAATGGGGTTCTCTCATCCTTTGTCTAAACCCGGAAGTCGTGAGCTGCTTGAACTATATGTAAAATACTCGTTTTTAGTCAATTCTGCGCGAATAGCAGTGGAAAACTTTCCTCACTCATGTAAACTTCTATACATGGTCCCATTGTCCACATCTACTTTTATAAGTCTTAGATGTAACAATTTATATTATATATATATATATATATATATATATATATATATATTTGGCGCTTTGTAACCGCTGAAGCGATTTTCGGCCGAGCTCCTCGTCCAATTTTGGCAAGCGACATCCTCTCCCCGCTACTGTGGCTGACACAGAAAACTTAACGCCGGTTTGCTATAGGGATGATCTTGCCATCCTATCTTCGGTAAAACATCCGAATCGTCAATCAAAGGTAATAGAGAGTACATTTGAAATATCTCAGGACTCACTGTAAGCTCAGAAAAAGCTGTAGTCTTCCCCTCCACGACATCCACGGTGTGTCCCAAAAATAACCGAACTTTTTGGATATAAAATAGTAAAATACACATTATATTATCTTTGAAAGTTATTATTTATTCAAAATAGGTTCCATTTGACTCAACACAACGTTTGGAACGATCAACCAGCGCATGCATAGATTTTTTTATGTCATTTATAGAAATGTTCTTCAGTACCTCGGTTACGGCTGCTTCATTTTTTAAAATTTTTTTTTAATTTTTTAAACTTCAATTTCAATTTTTTTCAGGTTTGACACAAAATTTTATATTTGCTCTTTGTTCCATTTTCTTTTTTTGGAACCATTAGCACACTTTTGGTTTTATTGAAATGGCTATCACTTTTACATCTGTCATCCGACTTACATGAAGTTAGGTGCATTTGAAAGAGGATGAATGTAACTTTTTTAATGTTGCAAATTATACATGGCGCTCTATGTTGTATGATTTAAATATAAAGTTCGGTTATTTTTGGGACACACCGTGTATCGGAGTAATTTTTGATAAAAAAACTTAACTCGATACCTCCTGATTTTAGCAGGAGAGAGGATGATAAAGCGTAGTACGAATTGAGAAATAAAATAATTTAACATTTATATTCGAATAAATTCATCTTTTCCAATTATTCGCTTCAAATAAAATTAAATATTAATATTTTATTTCTTCAAAATTTCTTACCAACTGTCAACACCCACTTCAGTCTACCCTCTGGGTACCACCACAAATCGATATAATCACCTCCGGCCGCTGAGCAGGAAACAGGCAATGCTATTATAATTTTGTTTGTGGCACTTTCTTCTTTTGTTGCCTTCAAGGACCTTTGCGCAATTATATATTCCAGCTCCAATTTATTTATATATATATATATTTTTTTTTTTTGTACTCATACATGCACATGTTATTTATTATTTCCATATGAAAACCTTATTATATCTTCAAACAATTTATACAATTTCCATGCACGTGATCTGAAGCGCACTTGAGAAAGTCGTGTCACGAAACGGTGGTAGGTACACACATAGGTATATACATACATACATACATACTGTGAACATACGAGTAAACACCACCACCGGCTGGTATTGTGCATTGGAAGGTCGAGTAACCACCATGAAATACTAAAATTATAAATAACTTGAAACTTTGTATGGGTATGTATGTATGTGTATACATATATACGCAAATTTAAATTGGCAAAAGCATATTTACGAACACTTCAAAAAGGTGCCTTAAGCATTGCAAGTGTAATTATTATTATTGCTTTTGCTTTCAAAGCTCCACGCACACTCCTTTGCGATGATGCAAATACATATAAATACATAAATATACATATGTACGCATATAGGTATAAACATAAATATGTATGTATGTGTATATTAAAGCTTCCACCTTCACAGCGATTCACTAATGAATGGACGTCCTTGCGCGAACGGATGTGGTGAATGTCCGTAAAAATGTAACTTATTTATCAAAGTAGACACAAACGTCCACTTCACTTGCACGCAATATACACATTTGTATAATTTGATGCATACAAATAGCGGCATATTCTATATGGACTGAAAAAAAATACCGTGACTTTTTTTTTTAATTTTACATCACCGACTTCGATTTCGGCTTCTAGTTAAATACTAGTATTTTGAAAACGAAATCATACTAGTTTGCCAAGCACTAGTATTATTCTAGAATTTTTCGATAAATTCTGGACTAGTTTAAAAAAATTCTAGTATATGAACTAGTATTTTGCGAACAAATTCATACCAGTTTGCCGTTTGCAACAAAAAAAAAAACCAGAGCTCATAAGTAACTAGAAGCTCCGACCACACATTATTAGACTAGCCGTTACAACAACAACCAAAAATTATTGGGGCTTTTACATATATATATATTTTTTTCAATTGTAAAAAATTATCGGCAGCCTTAATTAAGCTCCAAACATAACATAGATCGATATCTTATCCACTTCTTGGAAAGAAATAATGCACCAAAATTCCAGTAAAGTGAACCATAAGTGCGTTTTTTCAGATAAGTTGGTCTCTAATCAACTTTTCGTTAGAGGAATTCTTTAAAACCATTCTTAAATCTACCTTAACACCGGAGTCAGTCGCACTGGTTTTTAACTAGTACGACTACTACTACGATCACTAGCAGACTTGGTCTGAGACGAACTATTTCCCAACTGGTATGAACGAACTAGTATTTCAACTAGTATATTTAACTAGTATAAAGCTGCTGTATAAGCTGACAATTGACGCTGTGTCAAAAATACCAGTTGCTCACATCGAAAATAGACGGAAGATGGACTAGTTGGTGCAAAACTGCATACTATTGTAGTTGGATTCTAGTTAACAACTATAGTCCTTCCCTGCAGGGTAACTCCACTACCGCAACATCACTAGTCTCGAAAATGCACACTCTGCGCTTGTGTGTGTTGGAAATCTCCTTCCCTGACCGCATACCCATTACAGCAGATGGGTGGGTTGTTCGGTTGGCTAGTAGCAATTTGCTAGCCGTGTTATATGTGTACCATACATATAAACATAGCTCATGCATCGGCGATGATGTTAGCAGTGACTCGAACTACGTTGCGTCATTAAATTTTCATGACCATGTCGTGCGCTCCCTTTTGTATTTGCTCTTGATTTGTTTTTGTTGTTGGTTTTCATTTATGTTTTTCTGTTTTTGGTTTTTGAATTTAGGTTTACTTAGAGCTCGGTGTTGTGCTTATTCACAACTTTTGGCCAGTGGCTGACTGCGTGTCCGTAGAAATGTCAGTTGGTGGTGGTTGTCGGTTAATGAGCTTGTCGACCCCAACGTATGCCATGCACTTGAGTTAACTATGAAAATTTATCAAGCAGGTGAGGTGTACGATATACGGAATTTTTGACGCGTTAAGTTCTCGGTGTGGAGTTGCTGTACCCGTAAGAATAGGTATTCAGTTGTTGAAGTTTTTGCTAAGGAATATTTGGATAAGTGAGATTTTGAACTATCTCGCACAACTCCGACTCCCGTGAAAATTTGTTCAATAATTTAAATATTAGGGAACCAATTGCATACTTTGAAGATTAGACTCTAGGGATAGTTTTTCAAGACTCATATTGATTGAGTAAAGTCCTTGATTATTCAAGAAAGGATTTTGAAGAAATTTCTATAACGTCTCAAATCAGATCTGAATAGATTGTTCCGCGTCTGACTACCGAAATAGTTCTGGCAGCTACAATCTTTGCATATCTTTATATATGGTTTTAACTACGAGGACGTAGTTTACTGCCCCTGACTGCAGATAAGAAGACAATTAAGGTTTTTAGATTGCCAAGCCACTGTAGTAGCATACAAATCTTGAGTTAATTTTGGGCCACCATATATAATATAATAAAACTACCGAGGAATCTCTAAAGACAATACAACGAAGAAAGAACTTCAACGTCACCTCTCAACCAAAGCACTGGAATCCCATAGAACCTTGGTATTGATGGTGGGTGGTATTGATGGTGGGACCAATGGTATGGTTATCATGGTTCTGTGGTGACTCCAACTGTATGAGACGACAAACATTATACTTTAGTGATAAGCTTCAGTTGGTCTTTTTAACGAAATATATTAGAAACTGCATACTCGTATGCAAGCAATTTTTATAATTAAAACTATTTGAAAGTTATACTTTTAGCCATCAAAGAGACTGCAAAACGAATTAGAGTTGAATACTTAAAAGGATATATATTTAAAGAAGGACTGAAATCTAAAGAAGATTAAAAAGTATTCTAATATTTTCACTTCTCATTTATCTCCTGTTTCTCTCCTGTGGATAGAAACATACTTCTTACATTTTTAACTTGTCTGTATCAAATAACTGAGGTCAGATGGAAGATTCAAAGAAATTTATTCGCAAATCTCGATGAATGGATAGCTAGAAGAAATGATCTTGGTATAATTATGGGATTACTTCTGAACAAAATATATCGGACGTTTTTTTAGACGTGTGGTTTTCAATGCATATATGTAGAAATGCGATTCTGAAATGTTCAGCGAAGTGATATGGCTAAAGTACTTATTGTTTGCAATGGAATTTGCAGACTTTCTGATCTATTTGCATCTTCCCATCCATGCTCCTGAGAAAGCGATTGCCGTCTGCGCAGGGCCAGTTGCCTCCTATGGCATTGGGCAAAGATTTTTTTTTTTTTGCGACCTCACGACCCCAGCCATAATATTGCAGTTAAGAGGAACGCTATAGAGCCATGATAAATGACTTTTTCTTGAATAAATTGAAGGATTTTGACAAGGACAATCGTTGGTTCCAATAAGACAGCGCTAGATGCCATACAGCCAACAAAACAATCAATTTTTTGAAGAAACATTTTTTTAAACTGCATTATCTCGCGTTGTGTGCCTCTGGTATGACCTCCAAGATCGTGCGATTTAGCACCGTTGGACTATTTTTGGTGAGGGGTTGTGTGAAGTCACTTGTCTACGCAGATAAGCACGAGACAACAGACGCCTTAGAAGAGAATATTCGGTGCATTGTTGCTCACATACCGTTCCAATTGCTGCAAAATGAAGTAAAAAATTGGATCTCTTTGCTGAAATTATCAATGTGATATATCGGTAGTAACCACAACAGAACCTAACCTCACTATTCCTATTCAAATCGGTATAAAAGGAAAACTTTTTTCACAGCAAAAAAATAACAAATAAAAGGTGTCGGTAATATATTATCTGATACGCCAATCTATTTTTATTTGTTATTTTTTTTATATATTTTTTTGTTTGTTTTCAATTTTACTAGTTTTCATACCGTAATTCTGTTTTTTAGGATTTTTGTAACATTGGCTATGTCTTATCCCTATTTATACATATTTTTCAGAAATAAATTAATATCGATTTTTTCCTTCTTGTTACACATACACACACATACAAACGGGGGATAATTCGAATTCAACTCAACTAAAGTGAAGTAAAAGAAGCGGAAACATGAAATTTACTTACTCGACACACCTGCAAAATTTCCCAACTTACTTACTTGCCAAACAGTACAAGCATACATACATATTGTACATATATTTTTCCAGCACTCCCCATAGTGTAACCCCACACACGAGCCCACGTCAATATCAAAGCTACTTTTCACGACATAGTATTCCAAGCACATATATTTATACGTATATATGTACAACAATAATCGTAATAGTATATTTAATTCTTCAATTTTTTGTTGCCCCAGCAAATTGAACATTTTTGTGCGCTTCCACCTTCCTAACCAACTCTACGCTCCAACAAATTCGCTCTACTCATTCACATTCCCATCGCAGTGCCCGGGGTTTTTCGCTGGGCTGTCTACTCGCTTGCTTCCATGGTTGGACCGAATAAAGGAAAAACATTTTTTTACTTGCTCTTCTGCTTTTCACATCACCACCTAACAAAGTACACAGACGAAAATGTGTGTTGGGCCACTTTGTTTTCAGCAGAGGGGCACAGCATTCAGCAGCGTGTTAGCTTATTCAAGTGGATTTGGCTCAGTTTTTCTAGTTTCCCCCGAACAAGCATTTTCATGTTTTTGTTTTGTGCGTTTTTATTTTATTGTGAGTAGTTCCGGTTATGTATTATGCTTCTCTTCCCAGCTATTCATTATCCTGGAGCAATTTTTTTCTGTTTTTGTTTTTTTTTTTTGCTGCTCCCTCCAGTGGCTTGTGCTTGACTCGAGCTTTGTTCTACAACATGCGATTGTTGGTTAGTTTGTTATTATTTCTATTTATTGTTGTATTTCCACTTATTATTGTTGTTACGGCTGGTTTTGTTTTTTATATAGTCAGCGTTATGAACATCTGTTGAGGCTGGCGTTTAGTTTTAGAAAATTGCTCCACTCGGGTTTACGGTAGGGTTGGCAACTCACTAACGCTTATTTTCAATATTTAATGAAGAAACGGGGACTATAATGCTGCGTAATTAACAGGGAAAATTAAGATTTAACTATGCAGGAATCTGTAGATTAGTTTTCACACACTTAATTGCTCGGTGCGGGGAAAAATTAGTTGGGTGAAAAATTCAGCCAAATAGAAATCACTTTTCTAATTATGACGGGAAGCAGTTTAAAGCCAGATGAAAAATTAAGGCTCGAGCTTTCTTCATATACATAAGAATAACATTTTACGTCATAAAATCCAAGTTTTTT
The DNA here is from genome assembly GCA_037013455.1 of Ceratitis rosa. Lineage (NCBI taxonomy): Eukaryota > Metazoa > Arthropoda > Insecta > Diptera > Tephritidae > Ceratitis > Ceratitis rosa. Next base: position 36,038,763 of record JAWMAG010000006.1, on the reverse strand, counting down.
CCCGATTATTCAGTAAAAAATAAAATCTCCAAATTATAAATTAATGTAAGGTCCTTTGGGTGAAATGAGTAAAACATTAGATCTACTAAAATGTAATCCATAATTTTTGAATAATATTGAAGGCTATTTTGAAGGTAATTCCATTATGCGTCGCTCGTAGTAACTCTTTCCCCTATTGATAAAAAAATTGCGAACAATCGATTTTTACAGGCTTCTCTTGAGGTCAAACCATTCGTCAGACTGGAACAGATGATAATAACTTAGTAGCTCGATCCATAAGAACCTCTCAACCGAGCTCTGGGAGCTTCTGGCGCGTCACCAAAGACGTGTGTGACCTGGCGTTGTCCTAATGAAACACAATTCTCTACCTATTTGCCAAAGATGTACGCTTCTAGGCGATTGCTTCCTTCAGAGGGTCCAATTGCTAACAATACCTATACAGGTCCGAGGTTAGAGCTCGGCCATAGGCGTTCAGCTCATTGTGGATGATTTCTTTGCCAATCGCACCAAACACACAACGAAACTTTACTGGCCGTCCATCCTGGCTTGGAGATCGTTGGTGATGGGTCACTGCCCTTCAACCACGACTGTTTTGGTTTAACTTTGCTGTAAGTGATCCCCTTTTCATCACCAGTACCCATACGTTTTAGAAAGGGGTGATTCTACTAGGATTATGCAGCGATTCGCAGATGAAAATTCGATTCTTGAGACATTTTATCGTTAACCCATAGCTATGTATTTATGTAAATAAGTGCTTCCAAATTGTTTTTTACGGAATGACTAGCTCCTGAGAAATCAAAACAGTTCAGCATGACAGTCTGACCGGAAGATAACCATTATATTATCGACATTTTCGACAATTGGTCTTCCACACCGTGGAACATCCTCTACATCAGAACTACCGAAACGAAATCGACGATCCGAAATTGTGCATGCTTGACAGTTAAGGTATCAATACCATAAACATACCATGCGTGTTCCCCTTTATTGTAGAATCTCCACGTCTATCATCACTAATTACATCCTGTGAGTTTTTACTAAGAACAGTTTGACTAAAGAACTGGTTTGTCTATTGCATAAGCCGCCAGTTCACTAGACAAACCAGTTCTTTCAGTATTGCATCTAAAAAAAAACACTGTTAGTTTTGTCATCATACTAACATATACAGGGTTTTCCAATTAACTAACTACTCAAGGCTAGAATTATTTTCTTTTTAATTATTTCATTCACATTGAAATGGATTCTTTTATACAAACACCCAGGTATTGAACAGTGCGAGAAGTGCGATACTCGTTCGTTGCTCAGCTATTCAAAGATTTGTTTAAAATTTTTCAATTTTCAATTTTGTTTGTAAAAATTTCTTTAAACTAAAAACTCATTGAAATGTTTTTCACTTCGTAAGAATAAGTTTAAAATTTAAAATTTCACTCAAAATGCTCGAAAAAGCTAGAATTGCTCGCGCTCGCTCAAGGAGTTTGCGAGTTTTCGTTGCTAAAATGCTCGAATTACTCGAAAATGTTCGAACAAAGCCCTGAGCTCTAATTTACTTATACATATCTATGAGACAAGATCAATAACATTATACTATATATAATGTGTACATACATATTTATAATATATTCAACATTATATGCAAATTCTAAGTCAATATTAAATATACTCTAAATTTAGTTATATCACTTAGTATCTATCAAACAAGCAGCTGTTCTTTTGAATAAATCCTACTAGTTTCAACAATGATTTCGTTTAGTAATTTAAGTATATTTTCAAATCCCGCTTAACACCATATCTCACGCCACGTTTTACTTACTTACATATTAAGTATGGTATATACGTATGTTAACTCGTCTAAAGCCATTTCAATATCGTCAGCCTATTCAAACCATATCGCATTAGTAGTTTGGTATTCCTTTTTATGATTGAAATGTGTGTCAACAGTGGAATGAAGAATGTAAACATTTTACAAATACTGCAAAAAGAGTGTTAATAAATTTTACAGTTGTTGTTGTTGTACCAATTATGTACCATTCAACATGCCACATTTCCAGCAGCACTTACGTGTAATTAAAATTGTTCGCAATTTTGTAGAGCGCCCCAAAGTCAATTAGCTAATTAAACGAATTGTAGGCAACATTTTTTTTTTTCGTTTTAATTTTTGAACAAAAGCAAAGTAAATCAAATAAATTAATTTAATTGCAAATGGATACAGAAATAAAACGCATTAAAATTTGACAAAAAAAAATAAATGGACGTCCTTTCACTTCACAGAAACAACATTTCAATCATAAAAATATTCCTTGCTAGACGCCGCTTGCGAAAGCTGAAACTTTTACGAAATTTTTTCGAACGCAAAAGTTTTTAAGCGAAAATAAGCGAAAATACGAAATTCGAGTGAAATTGTATGCTTTTAACTAAGTAAAACCACAGTAAATAAAAAAAAATTTAAATTAATTGCGAAAAGCCAAATAAAACTTTGAGCTAAAATGAAAGCAAATGAAAATGTACTTGACATTGAAAACTAATGGAAATCTTGTTTCTGTGTCGTTAAAGGTTGTCCAGACGGTTGCCAACGAATCGAGTGAAATGTAAAGCAAAATCCACACCACAAACTCACCCGAGAAGCAAGCAAAGCGTAAAAGCAAAAAGTGCAGAGTGTGTACAGAAGAGAGAAGATAGAAGTGGGGAGAGTGAGATCACAAGGCACGCACAGGCAGAGGAAACCACCGCCAGGGGAGTAAAAGTTTAGCTTGAGCAACGGAAAAAAGAGTAAAAACGTAAACAAACACACACACACACACACACCAACACAATGTGCCTGTTGAAAACAACAACTAAAACAAAAAGGACCAACGCGAAATTCCTTAGCAACACAACGAGAAGAGAAAATGAGTGGAAGTGCAGTAGTTTTGTGTAAAGAAGTTTAGAGAAAACTTTCTGCAGAAAAGTAAATTGACGAAAAACTCGCAAACTATACAACTACTGCAACAACTGCAACAACAACAACAAAACCAATAACAACATCAAACAACAAATAAATTAAAATGCAACAAAAATGTGCTTAAAAGTTGCAAAAGTAATTGGAAACGTTTGGACTACAAATTATAAAACAACTACAACAACAGCAACAACAGTGGCAACAAAAACGTACTTAATTGGGTTTAAAAAGGGATAGTAAAAGCGTATAACAGTTGTAAGTAAAATTGAAGTGAAACACCACAAACTACACCAAACAAGTACAAAGTAACAACAACAACATAGAGCAAAAATTTAACAACTTTCACATATTCAAAGAAGTCCCTCCGTAAGAACCAAAATGGCTGGCTCCTTTCAAATACCCCTAATCAATCTCGAGCTGCGCGAAGTCAAAGAGATTGTTTGGGAGAAAATCCAGGAGCCCGTCAACCAGCGTCGTCTCATCTTGGTTATCGTTTCAATCGCGCTGCTCTTGGACAACATGTTGTATATGGTTATCGTGCCGATTATACCAGATTATTTACGCGAAATCGGTGGTTTCGATGAGGATTTGGCACCGCTGCTACGTGATAATCGCACAGGTCAAATAATACCCGTACATCATGATCATCATGGTCAAGACTCGGCGACTGGCATTTTGTTCGCTTCGAAAGCGATCGTACAGCTAATGGTGAATCCCTTCTCTGGCGGTCTAATCGATCGTATTGGTTATGATTTGCCCATGATGATTGGTCTGACCATAATGTTCTTCTCAACAGCGATGTTCGCCTGCGGCCGCAGTTATAGTCTGCTCTTCTTTGCACGTTCGCTACAAGGTGCGGGTTCTGCATTCGCCGATACATCGGGTTTGGCCATGATAGCCGATCGTTTTACGGAGGAAAATGAACGTTCGCAGGCATTGGGTATTGCGTTAGCTTTCATCAGTTTCGGTTGTTTGGTGGCGCCACCTTTCGGCGGTGCACTGTATCAATTTGCCGGCAAAGAGGTGCCGTTTCTCATTTTAGCACTCGTCTGTCTCTTGGACGGTTTAATGTTGTTGCTCGTAATGAAACCGGTTAAAGATCAAATAAGACAAAGTAAAGAGGTGCAACAGCAATCGATACCCATTTGGCGTCTGCTCATGGATCCATACATAGCAGTCTGCGCCGGTGCGCTGACTATGTCGAATGTGGCATTAGCTTTTCTCGAGCCAACCATTTCGCTGTGGATGGAGGATAATCTAACAACAGACAATTGGAAAATCGGCATGGTGTGGCTGCCAGCTTTCTTTCCGCACGTACTTGGCGTTGTTATCACTGTGAAAATGGCGAGAAAATATCCACACCATCAATGGCTTATGGCCGCTGTTGGCCTGGCACTTGAGGGTTTCTCCTGCTTTATCATACCCTTCTCCAGCTCGTACAAAGTACTTATGATACCCATTTGTATTATCTGCTTTGGTATTGCGCTCATCGATACTGCCCTTTTACCAACGCTCGGCTACTTAGTGGATGTGCGTTATGTATCTGTGTACGGTAGTATTTACGCCATTGCCGACATCTCATATTCGATCGCCTATGCTGTCGGTCCGATTATTGCTGGCGGTGTGGTAGAAGCGATCGGTTTCACAGCGCTCAATTTCATTATTGCCTTCTCCAATCTACTCTACGTGCCCATGTTGCGCAAGTTACGGAATATTTACGATTTCAAGCCATTCGAGAATGAAGCCAACATACTAATGCAAGATCCACCGAATAAAGAGTATCAGACATATGTGATGCATGATCAGAAGCCAGTTGATGGTGATTTCAAAAATCATCTCGAATATGGTCAACAGTATCAGCAGGAGCAGGAGTCCAATGTGGACGATACAAATTATGATTACCAACAACAGGGTGGTTATCAGCAGGCCGGCGGCGGGGTTGGCTATCAACAAAATCAGGGTTATCAACAACAACAACAACAACAACAGCAACAATATCAGCCGGGCTATCAGGAGCAGGGTGGTAACTACCAACAAGAAACGCGACATCTTCCACAACAACGCGTCGCAAATCCATTTCAGCAACAACAACAACAACAACAACAACAGCAACAGCAAATGAATGAAGGCGTTGGCGGGAGTAGAGGAGCACCAGCTGGTCCAGCGAATCCATTCAGACAAGGATTTTAAGATGTTGTCTTACACAAAATTAGCGGTAATCTATGTTTGTTTTTATATCTTTGATTGCATTGTTTATGTATTTCGTTGATTATATTTCCTAGCTAAAAAAGAAATACTAGATATAATGTGTACTTTGTTGTTGTGGCTAATAGTTATTAACAAAATATAAAAACCCATACATACATACATTAAAAAGTAAAGATGGAAAAAAGGCGTTTAGTGAAAATGAAAAAAATATATACATACATACATATACCTATAGCGAACTGAGTATAGAAAATTTAAGTGGAGTGTGCTCTATAAGCAGTAAAAGCAGAAACAAAACACACACACAAGCGTACTAAAATACATGCATCTAAATATATATATACAATATATATACATACATAGATACATATATATATATAAAAAAAATCAGAAGATTAGATAACTGAATTTCAAGAATAGTTAAAAAAAATGCACTGCAAAGAACTTAACTTTTGTATTATACACTGTGAGAAAAATTCTATGCGTAATGCGCATTTATCATAATTAACATAGGCATAAACTGTATTAATACAAAGGGATGTAAGCCAGCAATACAAACACATATAAATTTACGTATAAGTAAAAAAGGACAAAAAGCTAATGTATAAAGTGGAAAGTTGTTGTATATAAAGCTTTGCTACATACTTACTTATATAGAAAACGAATATTTTGAAGCACAAAATCTTGATAAAAATTATTTATTTTTTATAAATTTTTTAATATCTAATAAATGACATTTTTCGTATATCAGTTATAAAAAATTAAATTGAAAAAGCTATTTAAGTTTTTAATTTTTATTTAACAAATATTACAAAATAAAAAAGCAAAACAAAAAGAAATATTGTCCAGCAAAGAATACATTTTACATTACTTATTTATTATTATCAATATATAATTTAGTTGTATTAAAGAAACATAAAATAATTATTTTAATATCCGCACAAAAGTTTATTTTACTATTTTTTTTATTTACGCAAAAAGTCTTTATTTAGAAAGTTTTTTGATTGAGAATTTTTTTGTTTTCTCGCCATTTAAGATTTTAATTAACATAAGTAAATTGAGTAATATTAAAAATATAAAAAAATAAAAATGTTCCCATCTGTATTGTTACTTATTAACAATTTTCCATGAATACAATTTTAATTACAAAATTAACTATTTATTAGAAATATAGTTTTGAGTAATTTTTTTAAACATTTTGATCGAGTGCCTGAGCTTATCGATAATATTCGAACAAAATCTAATAGTTCAACCAGCCAACCAAGCTGTTCAACAAACGTACCAACTCAGCTGATGCGATATATTTTATGAAATGGCCACTTGAAACAATGTCAAAGTGAAGTATTTTCTATCTTATTTTACCAGAAAATAAAACGCAGAATATGCCTCAATGAGTCCGGCGACTAACAGCCGTACTAGGCTACCTCCCAACCAACCAACATACCACAAGTTATCGACGTTACTTACTGCGGCTATATGTTGCCAGTTGCCAGACTGCTTGCATACGTGTACTTATAAGCAAATTTAAAATTTTCGTCAACAAATTTCATAGTTTACATTGTTCGAATACAAACGTCAACCAACTATACATGATCTATATGGTAATAAATTCGTTTAAAAAAGTCAATGCTGGCAACATTATATAATAGCGAGCACTCAACTGTGTCGGTTTTACGGAAAAAACCATCAAATCGCCGTTGGTTCCTACGGGACAAACGACAGTAACGGCAACGGCAAGCGGTGCTAACTTTTTCATTTACATGGCGCTCTAAGGTAGATTGTGACAGCTGAGTCGTTATGTTGTTGGCCAGTTCGGCTATAAACCAAAACAGTTTTTAAAAAAGTTTTGACAATTATTGAGTACTGCTAAAACGGATGTTATAATTGGCACTTTGTAACCGCTGAAGCGATTTCGGCCAATAATGGTGACTAAAATTCGAAGCAATTCATTTAACTCTTTCCAAAAAATATTCACGCCTATAAAACATAAAACGTGGGATATCAGCTGGAGATGCAGATACATATATTTTATGTAAAAACAATCATATTTTAATTTTTTGTTCATTTAGTTTAATTTTTATATATTAATTTTAACTCTTTTTTTTATGGAAAATGTGCTGAAAGCAAACGTGCTTTTTTGCTTTTGTAAATTATAAATGGAAACGTAAAAACATACTTAAATGAAGCTAGTTAAACCAAAGATTACAAAAATAGTCACATTACAATAAGTACATACATATATACTTACATACCATATAAATATAGACTAGAACGAAAATGGAAGGTCGGAGGTTACGAGTAAACAAAATTAGCACATAAGTTGGACAAATTTTCGATTCGCTGCTTATGCGGGCAACAACAAGCACATGACATCAATATCGCTTACATATCAAAAAAGTTGCACAAAACCATTTCGGGTGTCAATATGTGCTGTGTTGCTGCAGCAACGAATCGGCGATTAGTCTTTTTAGCATAAAAAGTAACAAACAAACAAAACAAAAAAAAAAGAAAAGAAAAAATCCTCAGTTCAATTAAGTGTTTAGTTTAAGTTTGACGACACTGGACGCCGACATTACGCCGGTCTACAGCACATACTCGTACACGCTTACATATCAATTTCAAAAAGTTGGCGCGTGCTGTTGATAAAGTCATGGTATATAGTCGGTGTGTGTCAGATAACAACAATTCTTAAACATAAGACACAACCAAGGTAACGATACATATCAGAGTCGTATGGCTCGCCTGTTAAAATTACCACAGTGATATTAATTATTGCTATTTAGCATGTAATATACATATATATATACTTACATATATAAAAATAGTAGTTATATATAATTATACTAAATATATACCTATACTATGCATACAGATATAAATTTATAACTTTATTCATGTGTGAGTACTTGTGTACTTGTGTAGTTGAATGGCTCTAAGAAATTAAGCCTTAGGTTACTTACATACTTATGTATATACATAAATATGTAATAAAAAATATTTAATTTACATCTTTAAAAATAAAAGCATAAAAATTTTTAATTATGCGCTAAATGCTATAGCTACGGTTTAAATGAATACATATACACATACATATGTAATACACTAAAAAGAAAACTATCTATATACATATTATATATATATCATATACATACATATTACGTACATATTGTATCATCGATATCAATTTGATAGTTCTTTTTGTAAATGAGAAAAAACATAATTTTAAAATACTCTCCAATTTTTATAAAAAAAAATATGTATATGAATAAATCTATATTAGGTAAACAAAAATATAATTATTTAGATGTATTTTGAAAAAATATAAAAATAAAGTCAACTATACATATAGCGACATACACATTTAAAGATTTCGACAGAGCAAAGAAGAAATCGCACTGTGTAACAAATTTTTCCTTTTATCGAGGAAATTAAAATTTATTTATTTTCCAATTTTAATTTAAGTGTGCTTGAATTTATCTTGCATTTCAACTTGAAAATTAATCAAAAAAAGGCATGAAATACTTGAGCTTAAACATATTATAATGTTATCTTTACATGGCTTCTCACAGCCAACAAAAATCAGCTGCGCGCAAATAGAAAAATGTTCAACGCTTGCTATGCGCTGACAAATTTAAGCGACCCTGAAATGTATTTTTTATACTCGATTTGGCATGTTGACAATTTACTGTTGTGATTTTTGAGAAAATTGGAAATTTTCATTAGTTTTCGTAAGCAAATAGCTCAAAGAACATGAAAAGGAGGATATTGTCTTATCAAATCAAATTCGATTCAAATGGTCCTCGAATACAAATTCGTCGATCTATCATTGCGAAGTGTAATTTCAAGAGTTCTATCAACGAAACCAAGCTCATCTCGACTTTTAACCCAGTAAATGCATTATCTATTTTCTCGTCGATTTCTCACATGATTTCTCGGTCGACAAAAATCGTCATCTACAAAGGCAGCTCTAATGAAAGAATAAAATTTACATTAGAAGCATATATGTACCTATATGTATGGGTTATAATTTATAAGCTTTGGAAGCTTTACAATGATCCATTGAAAGCGCTAAAAGTGTAACCGGCCAAATATTTCATGTACTCATAGATGATTACGCAGTAGTACGTCCTTTCTGCTGTGCGGGTCCATCTATGACCGTCGCTTATCAGTTTCCATTCAGAGACCTCTTGAAGTCTTACCGGAACACAGGTAGCATTATGCAATCCCATAATATCAATGTGGAGTAGATCCAGGAGGACATTCACGGTCTGAGTAGGTGTACTCTCTACACTCTATGAAATTTAGAGTTTATTTTCAGTTGAAGAAAAAAAATTCAAAGAAATTGTTGCACAGTGCTTTTGATAAATATTGTGTACAAAGACAAAAATTAAATAAAAAAAAATTAAATTAACAAAATAAATACATATTAAATATGTATAAATATGAAAAGAAAGAATAATCATATTTACATACGTATAGTACATACATACCTACCAATCAATTATTATTTGCTTGACTTTATGTACTGCACTAAAAATACTGTGAATATTTGTTAGCAGCGGGCATAAATGTCGATACAATTAGCAAGTTGTACCTTAAGTGTGAACTATTTAATATTAAAAGTATCTAAAAAATATAAGAATTTACTATGTATGTACCAAAAAAGCCTATCTACATATGTATGTATGCAAATAATTATTTATAAATATTTCGGACAAAATATATACAAAATCACTGAAAACGGAAACTAACAGTACTTAACTCATCTGAAAATCCATTGCAACTCGTTCAAAATTTATTTCAATTACAACAAAACCAAACTACAGACCATAAACATACATACATATATTAGTATTTTTAATGTCTTAGGCGTTAAAATTTGTAGTATATTAACAATTAAATTTGAAATTGTGTGAATGTAAAAAAAAAAAGAAACGAAATTTTATATTACATAAATAGGCAAACATATATTCTTAAATCTAAATGTCCTAATAACATCCATATTTTATATTGAAGTTAAATTCTTTAATTTTATAATAAAGAAATTTTCTCTCTCTGCCTATAGTTTTTTGTGAAAAGTTAGAAGAAATGTGATTTTGTTTAAAAAAATTATATACATACATACATACATATGTACGAAACAAAATGTTAAAACCGTAAACATATCAGAAAATACGGCCATTGAAAGGATTTTAGCGCTATATACAAGTATATACATACATACATAACAAAATATGTATATTTATATAAATAAAGAAGTTCTATGTATTAAAAGCAATTATCTACATAAATACATATTTACATATATTACACATCAAACCTATCTGTACATATTATAAAACAAACATATTTTCACACAAAAATTAAATTTTAAAAATAATGAAACTGTAATTCTAATTTCGAGCTTAGTTTTTACAAGAACGTTATCGTTATCATGTTTCATCCAAAGCCATTTGACTTGTCCAACCAAAGAAGTAGTAAAGCAAAGACGCTCACAAATACACTCCACAGTGAACCATACCAGATGAGTTTTTCATAGATCAAAGCGTGAAACATGTGAGGCTCAACGGTAGTTCGTCAGGGTTTCAATTATTATTTCTATTTCCAATGGCTACGTTTATTCTTAATTGTCACTTAATTTCGGGGAATATTTCACAAACCTTTTCAACTTGGAGTACGAGATTCGCCTTATGCATTGCGTTCATGGAAAACAAAAATTAAATAAAGCAGAAACTCCTTTATTGCATTGCTGCACACAATTTAAATTAACTTTTAAAACTACTCGACTTCTGCTAGTTTGCAATTCAGCGAAAAAGTAGAAAAAAACGTCTTTATTTCTGTGACAATTCGCTAAGAACTTGGTATGCACTCCCACATTTATAAGGGGATAAAACAAGAAAGCATTATTTAGAATATCGCAGGGAAACAAACATAGTTTAGAGAATAAAAAAAACTGGCAGAGTGGTTGGACTACAAATCCCTTAACCCCCGAGGTTTGAAAATCACTATTATACAAATTATTATACTCGTACTTCAATTGACGTGCAGAAGATGTCGAGATAAGGCAAAAGTGAAAACACTTCAATGATACTTGTATTGATATCTAAAGCTCCATCGATAATTCATAAATATTTATGATAAGTTCAAACTTTCTTACTGGAGACATGTAAGAAAGACTTCTAGAACTAACTAATAATCTGAATAGTCTGTGGGAAATTGATTTAAAAAAAAAAAAATTGACAACAGAGCGTTTTTCCATAAATATAGGTTGAAGAAGATGATTTCAAGATTTAAACAATCAAATCAAGAAAACAGACATTTATTTAGTATTTGTTTTAAAATATCAAAATTCAAATTCACTGCAGGCCATTCCTGGGCTGAAAGCAATGCGAAAGAAATCAATAAAATTATTTTATTACAATTTTTAATTAAAACACTTATTACACACACATACATCTACAGCTATAAATGAAAGACATTTAAGTAGCATATAAATTACATAAAAATATTGTATATGAAAATGTTGAAAAAAAAACAAAAACAAAAAATATCATGACAAAATCTCCCATCAAAATGTATCAATTAAAGAAAAAGAAGAGAGCAAATGAGAACTAACCGCGAATGTGTATAATATATAAATCTATATATATAAATATATTAAAATTTTATCTTTTTTTTTTTAATAAAGAACACATATATAATTAGGTATAATTGTGTAAACGTGTAATAAAAAAGGTTAATAAATATTTAATTCAAGCGTTTAAGCACTACAGCATAAAATAAGAAAAAACAAAAAAATTAAATATATGCTAAGTAAATTAAAAAATAATAATAAAACCAAGCTAACCTTTCGTTCAGTTCAATATTCACAATTAAACCAAATTAATACTAAAAATAAAAATAAAATATAATAAATTAAAAAAAAAAACTTAAAACTTAAAATAAGAAAAAATTACATTAAATGCGAAATATTTTAGTGTAAATATGTTCTAATATTTTCATATGAATGTAACTATCTGTTTATTAATTAGCTAAGAAATATTTGAATTAATATGTACGTAAAAGGTTTACATTAAATAATTGAATAAAAAGAATTTGAAGTTAGTTATGCATAAAGCACATTTAAAATTATGGAAAATACCCATTTAAAGCAATATTTTATATACGTATATATGTAAAAATTCTATTGTTAGCTACACTTAACGATACAAAGGAGCAAACGATGAACAGGTAAATTTTCAAAATTTTTTATATTTTTTTGGTACTGTGTTGCCAACAACTGGCAAGAAATTCGTGTTCTTCTTCTTATATTCATTGTTTAAACCAAGGACATTGATCGTGACCCAGCTTTCATTTCGATCCAACACATTAAAATTAGCAAATCTAAAACTGAAATAAATAAATTCAAAATTAAAAAAAATAACACATTGAAATAAAATAAAAGGAAAGTAAATAAAAATAAATTTAATTTAATTTAGTTAAAGAAAATAATAAAGTAAAGTAAAGTAAAGGAAAGTAAAATAAATTAAAACAAAATGAAATTTAATTAAATTAAAACAAAATAAAAAACAAACAAAAATAAAATAAAATAAAATAAAATAAATTAAAAAAGAAAAATAAACTTAATTCACACGAAGTTAAATCTAATAAATTAAATTAAATTTAAAAAATAAAATAAAAATAAAGTAAAATAACTGAAATGAAATGAAATTAAATCAAATAAAATCAAAAATTTTAATTTAATTTAAAAAATAAAATAAAATAAAACAAAATCAAATAAAATTAAATAAAATTAACTAAAATTAAATAAAAAAATAACTTAAAATAAACCTAAATAATATAAAGGAAAGTGAAACAAAGTAAAATACAAAAAAATAAAGTAAAGTGAAATAAAGTAAATTGAATGAAATAAAATAAAATATATTAAAAAAAAATGAAAATTAATTAAACTAAACCAAGTTTAATAAAATAAAATTATTTTAAAACAAAATAAAATAAACTGAAATAAAGCAAAATAAAATCAAATCAAATAAATTAAATAAAAGAATAAAAGCAAAAAAAAAATAAACCAAAATAAAATAAAAAAGTAAAATCAACTGAAATGAAACAAAATTAAATGAAATTATATCAAATAAATTAAATAAATATAAAAATATAATAAAATAAAACAAAATTAAAATTGAATAAAAAAAAATAAACAAAAAATAAAAAAACACAAAATGAACCAAAATAAAATAAAGTAACGTAAAATGAAGTAAAGTAAAGTTTAGTAAAGTGAAGTAAAATAAAATAAAGTAAATTAAAACAAAATTAAATTAACTGAAATAAAACAAAATTAAATTAAATCAAATGAATTAAATAAAAAAATAAAAATAAAATAAATTAATGTTTATAAAACAAAACAAAATAAGTACGATAAATTAAAATAAAATATTATAAAATAAATAAAGTATTAAAATAAAATAAAATATAACTTAATAAAATAAAATAAAAAAAAACAAAGTAAAATAAAATAAAACAAAATTAATAAAATAATTTGAAATTAAATGAAATAAATAAAAGTTAATAACATAAAATAAATTAAAAAAGCGAAAGATAAAATAGATGATGTGATGTGATGTGGGACACCCTTCCACATCTCTTCTCTTCTTAAGTGGTACATATCTTCAAGGCCTTGTGCCATATTAGAAAATTCTTTAACACTTGTACAAACTTATGAGCATAACACATATCGGTATTTGCTTGTATACTATTTAAGCATTAAAATTAGTTCATAAAAAAAATTTATAAAATACTATTATAAGTATGCACTGTAAATTAAAATACAAAAACGAAAATATTTTAGCAAATGTGCCGGCAATGTGTAATATTATAAAGACATACTTTTAATAAAAAAAAAACTTAAAATTATGTGAAAAACTGATTAGGAAACACTCGTATGTATTACTGAATATATGCATAGATTATAAACAAATATAAATGAATTATCAACTACATAATATTATACAAAAGTAAAGCATACTGAAAGTGAGTACTTACTGTATACATACATATATATATTATACATACATAATATATATGAGATATGTAGAACATTTGCAAAAAACATTATTGCTGTTGCAATTATTCTTCTTTTTTAGGTAATCAATAGCGACACACTAAATATCATAATATATATATATATATAATCTTATATACGAATGCATGTAAATGTTGATTGTTCAATAGAAACTCATAAATTTAAGTAAATATAACTCTAAAAAAATACGAAAAATTCGTCAACCATTTTTTATATATTATGTTGTTATTATATTGAGAACATTTGAGTAGTATGATATTAAAAATAATATTATTATTATTTCTAGTTACCACTGTCATTACAATTTCACTTTCGTTTGTCACTTCAACTTATTATGTTTTAGAAATAAAAAATAATTTATATAAAATATGGAATATTTTTTATTTAAATTTCACTTATTGTAACAACACAAGTGAAATACTTAAATAAATGTTTAGTATGTGTGTGAGCTAACTAAAAATTTGCTGTTTTTTATCTGAAGTTTAAAATAGTCAAATTGTTCTTGAAATTATAATGTGGTTTAAACAAAAAAAATCTATAAAACTCTTTCCCTAATATGTTAAACTTGCGCAAACAACGTATTAGCCCAAAAATTTATAATTAAGATTTATGAGAAACCTACGTTGAAAAACCTGCGTATATTCTCCACTTTGTTGATATGTTTCATTAAATACAACTAGTTAAATCTAAGGAAAAATTCAGTCAACCATAAAAAAGCATAAAAAAAACTAATAAGTAATTTTATATTAAGTGTTGATGTGTTAAAGTTTCAATTACTTAATTCGTTTTAAATTTATGAAAAAATAAAAATTGAAATATACACGTAAATATCCGAAATGTTGCATTAAAATTTTAGGTAAACAAATAATAACTGACAAATCTTTACAAAATTGCATGCAATAAACATTAATTTATTATAAAAGATATTATTAAAAATTCAGCATTTCAATAAAATGGAAAATATTGACAGTCACGCTACAGAAAATGCGACACTACATCAAACCAAAAAACCAAAAAAAAGTAATAGATATACTGTGTGCATATATATATATAAACTGCAACTCGAAACAATTAAACATTATTCGACCGAAATATATTTAATGTTTAATCATGGAAAGTAAGTAAAAAAGCATACTCACAAACAAAAGGCTAAATAATATTATATATGTATGTACAATACAACAATTTTTCGTTTGAAAGTTTATGAACGCTATTTAAATATATTTTAAACTGTTTAAAGAAAATCACTTAACATAAAAAACGTAAACAAGCATGAATAGTACTTAGATGATGCATTCATATCTACCATACACACAAACACACATACTTATAATTGTAATACAATTAAAAATTATTATATATATATTCAAATATTATAATGCAAATGTTAAAGTGCAACAATGTTCAATGAAAAGCTCTGATATATCATGGCAGGCTTTCCACAAAAAAAAAAAAAATTAAATAAATAAATAATAATAATAAAAATAAATAAGTAATTAATGCCCCCAAAATACGATTGAATATGATATTTAAAATCTGTAATTAAATAATGATGATCTCGTATAAAGCAACTACAACAAATGGAGCAAAACTACTATTAAAATATAATTGTTAATCAAAAAAATAAATAAATAATCAGTGTTTTATTTATTTATCTATTAGCAGTGTAATAACGAATAAACCTTAAAAATTAAATTGTCAAAAAAATTGGGACAACCGATTTTCACATTCTTCGCCAGCCAAATCATTCGCCATAAACAGGAGCAAATAGTAATAACTCGGTGCGAAATTCGGACTATAAGTTGAATGCGCAAGAACCTTCCAACCATGTGCCCAGATCTTTTGGCGAATCTCTAGCGATGTGTATGGCCTGGCGTTGTCCTGATGAAGCACAATTCCCCTACTGTTGGGCAAAGCTGGAGACTTCACACGGTTCATAGTACCAAAATAAAAGTTTGGCCGTAGGGATGCAGCTTATAGTGGATGATTCCTCGCAAATACTACCAAACACACAACAAAATCTTTGTGGCCGTCTATCCTGGGTTGGAGACCGTTTGTGTCGGCTCGCTGGCCATCGACCACGATCATTTTCATATGATGTTGCTATGAATGATCTACTTTTTATCACAAGTTACGATCCACTTTAGAAATGGGACAATTTAGTAACGATTAAGCAGCGATTCGCAGATGGAAATTCGATTCATGAGATTTTTTCTTATTAACTGAAATAGCACCCGAGCTTCTTTGTGTATCCCGCCTTTTTCAAGTGGTTCCAAGCTATTTTTGCTTTTTGAATTGTATAGCTCTTGGATAATCGAAACAATTATCGAATGACGGTCAGACTATACGATTCCCACTGCATATTTTCTCTTTGCTTTTGTGCATCTTTGACATGGGGCTCAAACACTACTCAATTAAGTGATGACCACTTCTCTCGTTATCTTTTTTACTAAAAAAAATATCATTTCTAACGTTATCTAGCGTAATCCAATGACATTATAGAACCCAAGATGCAGATCACTAAAGCCACCTATTGCAAAAATAATGGTTACTTTTTAACTTTAACATTTGAGAGTGTTTTAATATTCTTCTTCTTTACTGCCGTAGACACCGCTTGTAGTGGAATGTGGCCGATTATCTCGTACAGATTATCGATCCATCGTCTTCGTTATTCGCGGATGCCAATGCTCAAAAGACTCAGATGCCAAAACCAAGTTTCGACACCAGTACGGGAATGATAAGCGGCTTGAAGAATATGGTTTTCGTTCGTCGAAAGAGGACCTTAGTTTTTAATTGCTTACTCAGTCCAAAGTAGCACCTGTTGGCGAGAGTGATTCTGCCCTGGATTTCCAGGCTGACATTGTTGTTGGTGTTAAAACTGGTTCCAAGATAGACTTTATCGAAGCGATGACTGTTTGTTTGATGACCGGAGGTTTTTCATAATATCCTTGTTCAGCACCAAGTCTGGAGAAAGCATAACTTACGGGCGGATATTGAGGCCAATAATGACAATGTCATCTGCGTACGCCAGCAGCTAGCTGTACCTTTTCTATTCAACTCTTCAGCTCGTGATATTTCCTCCAGCAATAAATTAAAGAAGAAAGAAAACACACGATAAGTAATCACCTTCTGTAAAACTCGTTCCTTTTCCTTTTTCCCAAGATTTGGTCAATGGTTGATTTATCCGGTCTAAAGCCGCACTGATAAGATCCAATCAGTTTATTGACAAGTGTTATTTTTAGAAACTGAAATTCAAAAATGAAAGTTAAAATTTTAGTTTTATACATCAAATTCAAGCGGAAATTTTCAAGAGATGTGTTATATAATACATATTTAATTGAAAAACATATTTCATGATCCAGCAACGAAATTCGATACTAATGACACGTTACTGTTATTAACGTATGATACCTAAATAATAATAAATGGAGTCGAATAGAAAATCAAACAAAAGAACATATAATTTATGGAAATCTATATGTACGAGTATGTATGTAGTATGTAGAAAGAAGTTCATACTTACTTACATACATATGTATGTACGTAGTGTCCACACTTAGTTACGAGAAACTTCTCAATCGACTCACGTCAGAAATGATGACAAATTGTTCAAAAATACCTAGAAAATCCTAATTGCATCCGTTTTGAAAGATCAAAAATAAAATAAGCAACGGAAATTGGAAAAATCAACATTACAAATTAATGCGCATACAAACAATGAAAAAATAACAAGCAACAACCAAAATAAACAGCTAGAAAAAAAAACAAATACTGCAGAAAATCAACCCTCAAAAGCTTGATAACAACGGATTTGTAAATATACGATATGGTATATGTATATGTGTATGTGCATATATGGTATACTTATATTGTATATATAGAGTGTGGATGCAATAATATTTTATTAAAGCTCAATTCATGTTGTTTACCTTAGTTCGTACGCCGCCAGTGTTTTCTAGGGCGTGAAACAAGTAATTGTTATATACATATGATCGATGAACTATGAATGTTCAGAATTACTGGACCATAAACTTCATATTGCGCTGATAGGATTGCTATTTGACGGAGTAGGGCGATGTGTTAATCAGTGAAGGTGATATATGTTCCAAGCTTGCTTATACCTTGCAAAATATTTATATTATGATTCCGGAGAAAGAAAAAATCCTCGTGGGCAATCAAGCTCTCTATAAAAGACAAAAGCCTCATATAATTAATTCCTTTTCTTCCTCGGTTATCCGAAAATTAGTGCATCAAACGCTTAGGCCCATCAGCGAAGATATCTGTAGATTTGCAATATTCTCGATCTTAAAACATTTAAAGGATATTATTTTTCTTTTGAACAGTTTGACTGCTTGTGAAATTGACTTTCACTAATAAAAATGTAATTGACGTATTTGAAAATAGTCGGTTTAGTGAACAGAAAGCCATTATTGTTGCAAATTATTAGATTACGCTACAAAGCCTTGGAAGGATGATATCTTGTACTAATAATGTGAATTTTCTTCGATAAAGGCGAAAACGCAAGTCAGGCAGCGAAAAATGTGAATAGTGTTTATGGTCCTGATGCTGTAACAGTAATTTTGATATCAGAGATGTTCCACGTTGTGGAAGGCCAATTGCCGAATATTTCAATGAAATAATAAAAATCATCAAATCTGGTTGTCGTGCTTTGATTTTCCAAGAGCTTAATATTGCACAAATATTAGTTTAGAAGCACTTGAAAAAGGCTCAGTACACAAAGAAGCTCAATGTATGGGTGTCTCATGAGTTAGCTAGAAAAAACCAGATGGATAGAATTTTCATCTGCGAATCGCTGGTGGATTGTAACGAAATCGACCCATTTCTGAAGCTGACGGTTACTGATGATGAAAAGTGGATCAGTTACAAGGACGTCAAATGAAAGCGGTCTTGTTCGAAGGGCAATGAACCGACACAAATGGCCTCTAAGTCATGTATGTTTGGTGAGATTGGCGAGGAATCATTCGCTATGTGCTACTCCCCTATAACCAAACTCTTAACTGGGAACTGTACTGTCAGCAATTGCCAAGAAAAGCCCGGGCAATTTTCCCAAAAGGAGGGGAATTGTGTTTCATCAGGATAAGCCAGAAGCTTTTAGAGCTGGGTTGGAAAGTTCTTATGCATACACCATATGGTCCAGACCTCGCACCAAGGTATTGCCATCTGTTCCTGTTTATGACGAATGATTTGGCTTTTGGAAAATCGTTTCTATAGAACGTGATTTACAGAAAAGTAATATACTCGTATAAACATTTTTATTTAATGTATGCGGCCGTTCTATGGTCATCAACTTAGCGGTGTTTTCTGAAGCTTTTACGAGTTCATCTGGTTAGCAAGTAGACAGAATTTAGAGCATTTGCTACTGTCTTACATAAAATTCTTCAGTGGAATCTCGAGCGCCTGGGGTTTCATTTTATTTTCCTTGCTTGATTGAGATTGCTTATAAAAAAATTTAACATTAAATTATTTTAGACTCAATAAAAATAAAGAGTTCTCAAAATGATTATACCTAACAATACATTAACCGGTTATAAAGAAAGAGAGAGTAAAAGTCAAATAATATATTTTATTAGGACTCTTAACTGACCGAAAGTATATGAAATCAAAAACTTCATATTTTTAAAGTTTAGACCTAATGTGTTTTGTTTTTGTTCTTTAGAAGATAACTACAAAAAAAAATTACCATTTAATTCGTATATTATCATAAGCTCATAAGCTCTTCTTATGTAAGTATGTAAGACCATTTCGTGCTTACCTACCATTGGAAACATGTTAAAAGTCAGGCGTTTATGAATATGGATAGCTTAACAACCACACAACGCGTTAAAATTGTTCAAAAATTTATATTTGAAGAAACTGGACCGTTTTCAGATATGGTAAGGCCTGAACATCATCGTCTTTCTCGTTTTACCTCAAATATCGCAGCTATAGGTGAAAGTGTAGCCGAGAATCCGAATGTATATATTTCTCCATTTCTTACGGTACGTTATGGCGGAATTTTCAGATGAATTTACACCTACATCCATATAAAGTTCACACAGCAACTGAAACTTGCTGACCATTCACAACGCAGTACATACGTGTACGTCGATTGGGTGCTTAACTAACCGATTGGGAGCAGTGGACGGCGATTTTTCGAAAACAAAAGCCCGAGTTGACTCATTTCTCGCTCGGGGGATGCATAAATAAGCGAGTATTCTCAAATAATTGAAGAGAAACCATTACATCAAAAAATTACTGTCTGGTACGCTCTTAGGTCCGGAGATTTTATTAGGCCTTGGGCCTGTCGAAGTCTTTATACCATTTATGGTCATATAAAATGTATGGTATTTTATTTTAGGATTAAATATTAATTCTCTTATCTGAACTAATCGGATGTATAAGAGCTATATGATATAGCCCATTGCTTTCAATGATTTTCGGTGACAATGTTTACTTGCATATACGTAGGTATGTATAAATACCAAAGTCCATGCTCTTGGTTGATTATTTAACAGTAATACATATATGTATGTTTGTGTTCACGAATGGTATAAAAACTAAAAATTTTACGCGAAACTTTTGCATAACTGCATTTTAAATACGATACAAATGCACTTTTAAGTGACAGCTGAGTTTTTAATGGCTTTTACATTTTACATGAACTACTCCGGCAGATATTTATAAATATTTATATTTGTGAGTTTCTGACTTAATGCTTTGTATGTGTGTGTGTGTGTGTGTGTGTTTGTAAATGTGGTAGAATGTAAATTTCACTTTAAAATATGCTACAAATGAACTCACTCCCTACATACGTGTATGTATATACATATGCCTAAGTGTACCTTGTCATACCAATAAATTGCCTGAGGAAAAGAGGAAATCATTGACTTGAATCACATCCGTTACGTTCGTCAATTCCCCAGTCGCCTCTACTCTGCATCTGCTTACAGAATGCTGATGAATCGGCAACACTTTAAGGTCAGCACACCCAAATGGTAAGTACAAGACTAGCGACACGTTGAGTAGACTTCAATGGGTCTGGCGTGCTTTGTGTATAAAGTAGGGTGTATGTAGTAAAATTATACGTGTAAGTACGAGGGGATTAAAAAAAGTTCGATAACTTGACCAAAAAAGAAGAATTATTTTTGTATTTATACGTAATCTTTGCCTCCTTTTATCTTCTCTACATAATCGTTATTGATTTCAATGCATTCCTTAAGCCTATAGATCTACCATACGTCTGAAAACAGTTTTCAAAATCTTGCTTTTTAAGCTTATCAAGTTCAGCATTAAACGCATTAATTATCTCCTCGTTGCTATTAAAGACTTTTAAATTTTTTTAAATTTTTGGAAATAACCAGAAATCACAAGATGCTTTATCCAAGAAATATGGTACTGGAGGTACTTCTTCGATCCCAGAGATCGCAACAAAATTACTCGATATTTCAGCAGCGTGGGATGGCGTTGTTATGATGTAAAAAGTAGCGCTGCAAAAGAGGATTTCTTCTAACAAATTTCGTTTTCCAACAAATTTTTGAAAACTTTTGGTAAGCACTCTTCGGTCTACCATTTTGCAGTTATAGCAGCTACGATTTTAGATTGCGTGAAGTAAACTGACATCATTACTTTTGCTGCTGATTTTTGTTGCTTAGATTTTACGGGTGGGTTTGCTCCTGTTGGGCAATACCATGGACTGCTGTTTGGTTTCTGGATCGTGATTATAGAACCAAGGTTCGTGACCAGTAATGACTTTACTAAAGTTGCTAGACTGACCATTTTCGAATTTGTTTAGGAAAAATTGAGCAAAATGCACTCGAGCAGATTTCTTCGTGTATCCCAGATGATTATTTCATATTCGCGCATACAGCCATGGCATTCAAGCCCAATTCATTAGCAATTATTTCTTGTGTCAATCGTGGGTCTTCGTAAATTTTGGACTTTACCAGAGCTATAGTGGCGTCATCAGTGGAAGATTTTGGTCGACCTTCTCAGGGCTCGTCCTCGTTCCATATGCAATTTGGCATTCACTGAGTATCTGTAGAGGTTGTAAATTGTTTACGTTGGTGGTGGAATTTCGTCTGACCTATCCTCAACTATCTTGCGTTTCTCGTCTCCATTTTAGCCAAGCGCTCTAAAATTTGAAACGAAGACTAACAAAATAATTGCAAAGGATTCGGTACTTTGAGATTTAACAAAAACAAATTGAAAGTCACCAACTGACCGAACTTTTGTTAATCTCCTCGTACATATGTCTGTAAGTATTTTTGTGTAATACCAACGTGTACGTGCTTCATCAACGACGTATACCAACCCTTAATGTAACTTTATCAACATATATATTGATATGTATATCTGTATGTATGTATATCTCCAGTTAATGTACAATTTTGGCTACCACAGCAGGACTACTGATGTACACGAACGCATTTCAAACGTCCAGCTTACATTTTCATATTGCAATTTTCGTACCTTTGGCTATTTTTCACCCAGCTCACTAATGGTATATACTTATATGAGTATATACGAGTATGCATATAAAGGAGCTATGATTAATCCCAGTCGAAAAAAATATCTATATCATTTTCTATAGTCGCGCTTGAGGCAGTGTGTGGTGTCTGTTTGTATTTTGTAGGTGTGTTGGGGCTTGCCGCTGTCTGCTGATGCTAATGATAATTTTGTACAGCTATATGTATATATACACACGCATGTGTACAGACTTGTATTGAAAATCTGATGTGCTGGTTGCCACACACGAAAATTAACATTAATTTTTTGCTTTGATTACCTTGAGACAAGCCGAAACCACCACCACTACCACTACCACCACAACCATAAACTTATGTCTTATTTCAAAGTCATGTGGCCACATTTCCAATGGTGCTTTCATACTTTTAAATAAATATCTTATTTATCCTTGTGGCTTATCTTACTTTTTATGCATATATTATATTACCTTAATTTAGCAATGAGCCATGAAAGATGCTCTCTTCGTACATATCGTTCTAATATCTGTGTCACGTTTTATAGTCTCGACGGTTTATTTAGGCTTAATTTGATAAGAAAGTATTTCTTGTTTGCAAACATGTGTGTTATACTAAGCAGCAAGGATTTTAGTGCATTAAATATTCATAATATTAAAATTCTGCAGACAGCCCAGACGTCTCTTTAGCGGTTTGGTGTTACATGGCGTATACTTAATAATCTTATTACCTTCTTTAAATTGCCAAAGATTGTTAAAAAAATGTAATGGAAATGTATTAATGCTCACATTGCTTATCTTCTTCTTCTTCTTTACTGACGTAGACATCGCTTACGCAATTATAGCCAAGTTAACAAGAGTACTACTTTCATTCCATCTTTTCGCTGTTTGAGACAAATGAGTTAGGCAAGAGCAGTCAGGTCACTCTCCACATTATGTTTCCAACAGAGTAGAGGTCTCTCTCTGCTTCCATCGATGGGTACGTCTTCGAAAACTTTCAAAGCTATGGTATACAAACCACATGACCTAGCCAGTATAACCGCTGTCTCTTGATTCCCTGAACATTGTCAATGCCGCCATATATCTCGTTTTACTCGCGGTTACCGATGTGCGAAGCACATTAAATCTTACACAAAACTTTTCTCTCAAAGATTCCCAACGCTGACTCATCAAAAATTGTCATCCTCCAATCCCTCGTATCATATAGTAGGAAGGGAATGATGAGGAACTTGCAAACTCTTTGTTTGTCGAGAGCGGACTTTACTTCCAATTGCGCACTCAGTCCAAACCTGTTGGCAAGAGAGATTCGCTTTGCGAGATGCCGTTTTGGTCGTGTTTACTACCAGATCCATACGCTTCACTTTCTTATTCAGTCGGGAGAAACAGAACTTACGGTGCGGTTATTGGGATCAATGATGTCAATATCATTGGCATATAAGTGTTCTTTCTTATAGAATATTCTTCTTCTTCTTCTTCTTGTTTGGCGTTGGCACCGCTTACGCGATTAAAGTCACGTGTGCCATTCCTCTCTTCTTTTCGCTGTCTGGCGCCAGTTGGAAATACCAAGTGAGGCCAGGTCACTCTCCACCTGATTCTACCAACGGTGTGGAGGTCTATCTCTTCCTCTGCTTCCACTAGCGGGTACTGCATCGAATACTTGCAAAAGCTGGAGTCCTTTCATCCATTCGGACGAAATGACCTACCCAGCGTCGTTCCATCGTTTGCGGTATTCGCCGTTGCCAATACTCAAAGGACCATAAATCGTTCGCAAAACTTTTCTCTCAAAAACTCCTAGAGCCGACTCATCAGTTGTTGATATCGTCTATGCTTCTGTGCCATATAGTAGGACAGGTTTGATGAGCGACTAGTAGAGTTTGGTTTTGGTTCGCCGAGAGAGGACTTTACTTTTCAATTGCCTACTCAGTCCAATGTAGCACCTATTGGTGTTAATGCTGGTTTCTAGATAAACGAATTTATCTACGACCTCGAGGTTATGACTGTCAACTGTGACTTGGGAGCCGAGTCGCGAATGCGATGACTGTTTGTTTGATGACAGGAGATATTTCGTCTTGCCCTCATTCACTACCAGACCCATTCGCTTCGCTTCTTTATCAAGTCTGGAGAAAGCAGAACTCACGACGCGAATGTTGATATCATCGCGAATGTCGATATCATCGGCACCAACTGTACGATAGAGGATTTACCAGGCCTAAATTCGATACAGTACAATCAGTTTGTTGTCGGAACACTGGAGACATGTCGTCTGCTTATCACACATTTGATGAATTCCTTTGTGCTAGAATCTAGTACTAAATAATCACATCTGCTTTCTCGTTCCTTGACGTTCTCCAGAGCCTACTCATCTTCGTCCTTTTATAGTCCATAGCACTTCCTGGAGGACAGTGTTGGGGCAGGCTTACTGCTAACTGTTTGAGCGAATTCATTGAGTAAGTTCATTGTATTCTCAAACTAACCAATGTCTATTTGTTCATCACAAGCGATTTTCGGCCGAGCTCCTCCTCAATTTGTGGTTTTGCTTCTTGATGTCTTCCAACAAATCAGTTTCTGCTAAGCGGCCTCCGAACGGCTAACGGTTTTTTATGAGGAGCCTTTATTTCATGTCAGAAATACACGAGGAGGGATTGACATTCCCTGTCGAGGGGCGACCGCAATTAGGAAATTTAACTTAATTTTTTATTTAAATTAATTTTCTACAACTTTAGGATGTTGGTCATATGATTTGAACCTGGGACTTCCGAATGGCAGTACGCAATGCTAACCACCGTGATAATAGACCATGGTTATTTATAGTCAGCGAGGCTCTACTCTCCCTCTTTCAAGGTAGTTGTGAGATCCTACTCCTCTACCTTTAAGACCCGAACATAGACGGAAGTAACTGGAAATCCAAAATGAATTCCATTTTGTTCATTATTTTTGTGAAGAACCTTGGCATCCGGCAAGTTAACCCCGGCAATAATCCAAAGCTCGTCGTAAATGGCACCCGAGCAGAGACCCTAATTAAATAAAGTGGAGAAAGGACTTGAAATAAATCAAAAGTGATATGAAGCAGGACTCAAATATAATTAAAGACTCCCGATAGAGCAAACGAAAAAACAATTCATTGTTGGGATGAAACGAGAAATATATTCAACACTTTGAAGAGTTCGCTACAAGGCACGACCGACTATCGTCAAACCAAGCTATAGGAGATCACCATCAATACTGAACCTAAAGACAGACCTGGCCCATTCAACTTCTACCCAGCACCACCAACCACAACATCAACTACTACAAAATCAACCACAAGCCTACTCCATCCTTACAATCAATTCCGAGCTGGCGTATGCCGTGGTTATGAACCGAGTAAGAAAGTGGAAACTAAGGTTTGACGGTTTGAAAGACCCCCTAGGATTCTTCAACGGGTCTGATAGCAATTAATAAGGAATATTGTATTATATATCCTATGTTATCAGTAAATAAGTTCCTCGGCAAGGTTAATACATTTTCAGAATAATTATAAAATGGGGCAAGAGAGGATTTTTTTTTATTTTTCGCAGGTCGTAACAGTTGCCATTTGATTTTTTTTTATTTTTTTACCTAAATCTAAGTTGAGAGAAAACACCAAAATAATCACATAAAACTTCAGAAGCAACTTTAACACAGAAAATCATTTTATGTGCGACTGAAATGCTCAAAGTTCGGAAAATAATTGGGCGAAGCGATTGTCTACAAATCCACCGAAGCCGACAAAACCAAATTGAAGTTGTAGAAAAGATCTTTGTGCGTCAATTTAGGACTTCTTTGAAGACTGCGAAAGGTGCACATAAAGCAAAGCCAGTGAAGAAAATTTGGAACAAAGTCAATACCGCAACAGCAGGATTTAACATAAATCTTAACAATAATGCGGAAGCATACCAAGTGTCGGAACAACCATTTGCGGGACAACAAAATTTGCGCTCAAGATTATTGTACGTTAAATCTGCAATGGATTTACAGCTCAATTCTTATGTTCGCCGTGCCACACATACCCGCACTGCGCGCCTCTTGCCGCTTCTCAACGGCCATGGAACAAAAGCCAGGGTAGTAGGTAAGGCAAATACGATAAATGAATGAAACAATGAATGAATGATAGATTGTGCAGTGGCAGAGGTATAGCGGAGGTAGCGGCGTAAAGAAATAAAATGTAGAAAAAAGCTTACTTAACAAAAGAACCTCGTATTGTACGCGTACACAATACCATGACCCCGGTGGCGCCCACGTCCAAACCAACACCCAACACCAGTCAAGCAATTGACATCACTGCATTGTGAGGGTTGCTTGGGGTTGGTAGTCAAGCAGCAAGCAGCAAGTGGTGGCGTGAGCGTGAACTTGGCATGTGGCAGCAGCTCACCCGTCGAGCTATTCGACAGACTTTGAGGTTCAGGCCCGATGCTGTGCTATGCTGGTGACTGCGGTTGTTGCTCATCGCTGACGACTGCCAGTTGCTGGTACTGCTTTTGTATGCGAGCGTATGAACCTGCTATTGGTCTCTTATTGGGTACATTTTTGTGAATTTCTCGTGTGTCAGGGATTTGTTTTGCCATTTAAATTCTTTTCCTTCATTTGACTTGGTTCGTTTATTGTTTGGCATGGTCTGTGGTTAGCTGGTATGAAAGGAGGTACGAGGTACGTGTATTTATGGCTTTGACTGTTGTTAAATTAGAATCGTAGCAGTTAAAGTGAAGCAATATTTCTACCAAGGATTACATTTTTATCGTTTTGTGTGACAGACGGCAGCCGTTGCTTGTCATTTAAACTATATGTACGTGGTGGTGTGATGTGGTGTGTGTGATGTGTTGTTGCTACGATCTGTATGTAACACTGTACCAACAGCGTATAGGCAAACAAGCGTGATTTTTGCCGCTTAATCATGTTAGTCGATTTATTCAAGCATTTTATTACTTGTGTGAAGTCACCTAATGGGGTGAGTAGAAGTCTTTTCCTGTCGAGATATTTCTGGCATTTTCACATATAATTAGTTTCACTAGTTAACTGTATGTACCATATATATGTATGTACAGTATGTTTGTACATGTGTTAATTAGATATTGACACCTGATTACTTCTATATTTCAATACAGACATGTGTATGTATGTATGTATGTGTGTGAGTATTTAGTGTTTGCTCAACATAAGTCCACATACAGTTATAAAGTTCGCAGCCACTAAAGTAAATCAGACAGTGTAGTCTTAGGTGGAACAGAAGAGAAGATATCTTGCTGTTAATTATTTTAGCAACCTGTCGGTCGAAAGTCATTGTGGCATCTACAGTAACCCA
Organism: Ceratitis rosa; assembly: GCA_037013455.1. Classification (NCBI taxonomy): domain Eukaryota; kingdom Metazoa; phylum Arthropoda; class Insecta; order Diptera; family Tephritidae; genus Ceratitis; species Ceratitis rosa. The sequence continues at coordinate 36,010,745 of JAWMAG010000006.1, read as the reverse complement.
TATGCATATATACATATGTACATACATATGAATTTACTGGGAAGAGATGAAATTTAATCAAAGAAAAAGAGCTGTCTTCGGCTATGGGAAGCCCCTTTAAACACTTCATGTACTATTGACGTAGACCTTTTCTTTCATGCAGCCCCAAAGGAAAAAGTCGCAAGGTGTTAAATCACACGATCTCGGTGGCCAATCTTAAAACTTTTCCCTTAAAATATCAATGATTTCGTTGCGTGTGTGGCACATAGCGCCGTCTTGTTGAAAGTAAACGTTGTCCAAATCAAAACGATCCAATTCCAACCATAAAAAATCATTAATCATCTTCGTTACTCCAGTCTCTTCGAAAAAATAAGGTCGAATGACCCCGCCGGACCATAAACCGCACCAAACAGTTGGGAATGGGGGGCGGTTTTCGAGCCACAGATTCTACAGTTTTGCTTGTTGACGTAGCCATTGAGGTGTAAATAGGACCCATCAGACAAGATAACTTTTCGTTGAAATTCCCGATCATTTTCATGCATTTCAAGGATCCAATCCAATCAGCAAAGACACACCGTGATTGATGATCGCCCGAAATATGGCTCAGCCTGTCTTTTTAGACAAATTAAAATCATCATCGGCTGCGGTATTCGCTGTTCACAACGTGCGAATGTGGACCGTAAATCTTACGCATAGCCATTCTATCGATAATTCTTAATGGAGGGATTTATAGTTTATACTAACCCGCCTTCGAACGGCTGAAAGTTTTTATGTCAGAAATACACTCGGAGTTGAGGAGAGTTGAAAAGTTGACAGTTTATAATTCGGTCCCTATCTTGAGCTGATTTAGGACAAATTCCTTAATAGAATTCTACTTTTCTGATTAACTTGGCACTATGTGGGATAGGTTTCTTTGGCCGAAGACAAGTTTGGATAGTGCATAGTGTCTTTTTACATGGTACAAAATCATTGCTATAGCAAATGGCAAATGTCATGGTTGTCGTTTAACTCAACCTAATAGAAGTTTCACATATTTTACATAGCATTTATGTGAGTGCGAGATGATTTGCACAAGCTTTATTTTGCAGAAAATATATCCTGGTTGACGGTTTTTAATGGTTTTAAATAAATTTATTAAATTGCGAACCTTGAGATAATTATCAAGGGTAAGCCCGAGAATGTTTTTGGTGTACAAAGAGATGTGGTGAAACTTTGTTTTGCAGTAAATGAGCCTAGCTTCATTATTTAAAGCTAAACTTAATTTGTTTCTAGAATATTAGCTTAGAGTACCATATACAAAATCAAAAGAGGAAATTGGGGAACAAAAAGGGACTGAACTAGTTTAAGTTTTGTGCTAATCGGTAAACAATCACTTGTGTGCCATAAATTCTTTAATGTCGAATATATTGTTACTATTCAATGGTTTATGTGATCTTCACAATTTAAACGGGCATTAATTTTGAAGCCAAAATTGTTTACAACATATTCAAATTTTAGTTCAGTTCCGTTTAAAACAATTGGTGGCAGATTACTGATATCAAGATAATTACTTTTAAGTGGAAGTACCTTCGTTCTCTAAGCATATTTTTCATGTAGCAATAAAATCTTCACTAAGACCAAAGGGAAGTGAGAGGTAAATCCGAGTATCATCGGCATATACTCGTATGTAGATGTACCATATAAAGGAATTTTCGCAGCAGTGAACAATGTCATCAATAGATAAACTGAAAAGTATTAGCCCTAAAATAGAGCCCTGGGGAACTCCAGATCAGATTTCTCTGCGATTTGAAATTACTTCCTGAACTTGCTGATATCTGTTTTAATAATAGAATAACATGGTTTACTGTGTCGAAAGCTTTAGGGAAATCTAAAGGTGCTAAGAGGGTAAGTAAGTAATCGCCGAAAGTTTTGGAATCACTATGATTGAAACTATACCCAGACTGAAATTCCCACAATAAATCATGGAGATGCAAGTGTGAGATTATTTGAGCGCAAAAAAAATTGTTTAAATACTTTTGATAATTTTAGCAAGATGCTGATGGGCCTAAAGTTTGTATTACACGATATATCTTTAACCACCGAAATGTTGTTGGCACTTTTCCACTGATTTGGAAGTGTACATATATACAACGTAAATACAACATCAATTAATTGAATGCAATACCTACACTATATAGCGGAAGTTATTCAAACAAAGAAACGTATATAATGTCAGATATGAATATGTGGGTATCACAAAAAAGCTGGACGTGATTGAAACTAAATAATTATAAATTTTTTTTGAGCATACACTGACATAACAAATATCATCACCAAAGTTCATGTGACGAAAACAGTGTTTAACAGTGTCATTATCGATATACCAAAAATTTCGTCGGATTTTTGCAACGCTTCAATCGCTTACCTTCCATTATCAGTTCATAAACCAAATAGTATACATACACACATGTGTATATATGTACCTATCATTAAGGTAATAAATATATAAACATATATACGAATCACTTCAGGACCTAATGAAATACTTCGTTGCACATTCATTTGAAACCACTTCAGAAAATTTATTTGAACAATTTCATAACCTCAAATGAAAACGAATAATATAAATATAAATATAAAATATATGCGCACGAATGTTTGCAAATAATAATACAAATATAAAAGATTATCTACCTATTGTAATAACTTTATTACGAAAATTGCTTTCCGCTGCCGTGTCCACGTCCGAACCCTTATAAGTTTTAAAGGACTCGCCACACAGTCCAACACAATGATGTCAAATTAAATGCAATTTATTATCCTTTTCTTTTTTGCATCAGCCAAACCAAGACAACGAGGGCATCACTATCACAATAGAGTCACGTGGCAGCAATTTGAGCACACGCCGCAATTCATATTTCCCCCCACCAACCCCTTTGGGCTAACTTGCACTATTTCGACTGGCACAACCTGCACTTGTAACCAATAGCGAAGCGTATTGGCATCGTTAGACCTCTCGTTATCTGATCTGTTTTACCACACCTCTTTGCACTGCGACGATTCGTTCCGTGTTGGCCTCTGTTTTGATAGTAAATTATGTTTGGACTAACCGGGTGGCAGGCAGGCAGGCAGGCAGGCAGGCGGGCTGGTGGACGGGCGCTCAGCTCGTTGATGTCTGCGTGTAATGCGGCATAAGACAACATTGACAATATTACCGACATTATCAACAACCAAACCGACAACAACAGCAACAATTGCTTTACTAGCATAAATAGGCATCTAATGTAATAAAAGGGAAAAGAAGACAGCCACAGGAAGTTAAGAGGAAGAAGAAGCAAAGGCTACAATTCATAATAAATTTATTTAAATTCATGATTGTGTGAATATGTGTGTGTGTGTGTGTGTTTGTTTGTATGCGCATGTTGGGCAAAGTGGGGTTGTAGACAGCAAATTCAAATTAAGTAATTAATATTGTAGCTGGTCAATGGAGGGGAGGACGCGAGTGAAGAATACATAGAAGAAATGTTGTAAATAGAATAACTTGTGGCTGCTTTATTTCAGCCAATAACTGGGGCATTACGGGCGACAGTTTAATTTATTTTCATTAACTTTTAACAAAGCAGTGAAAGACTTGACGGAAGAAAGGACGAAGAATTCGCCCACAAAACTGTGTAAGCGTAACCACATTGGTAAAACAAACCAAAAAAGTAGAAATTTTAATACAATAACAAATGCGAGTATTAAATTTTTCGCATTTGTGAACATTGGACATCCGTCCAAATTAACGGTTTCATATTATAAATATTTTTTATTCATTCTAAACACTTAAGACAGTATTTTTCAGCATTCTTGAAAGTTATTTCGTTCAAAGAAAGAAATTATTTTATTTCATGTTCAGCTCCACCACTCAACGGAGGGGCTGGCTTGGAAGCTCTTCATATTTACGCTTCGAATAATCGGTTTGAGCGGTCTCTTAAGTAGGGGATCAACCCGATCGCCTTAGCACACAGCGCTTTATTTTGCATAAGTTTGATGAGGCCGTATAGATAGCCATAACTACTACCGCTCAGACTGCTCTATAAAATATGAAAACTAAATCAGGCATACCAAACTCAGACATAACAGAGTAGAGGCGGTTCTTTTACGTGCTGTCCAAGGCTGCTATGAAATCGAGGAAGAGATAGTGTGTATCGATAGTCTTTTCAAAAATTTGACGCAAAGTGAATATCTGATCAATGGTGGATTTTTCAGACCTAAAGCGACACTTATAAGTTTTAATCCGCTTGTTGACGGCAGGCTTCAGTCTTTCGCATACAAAATCAAAAGCTCGTCATGTGGTCCGAAAGAGTAAGAATACTCCAGTTTTCAAAGTTTTCGTTTCAGTACCCGCCGATGAAAGGAGAGGAAGAGGAAGAACTCCAATCTGTTGGAAGGTTGAGAAGGACCTGGCTTTACTTAATATCTCCAATTAGCGCCAAACGGCGAAAAGTATGAAGAGGAACAAATAAGGGAATCGAGAAACACTTTTGTCGAAATGGTGTACGTCTAAATATATATTTTCTTTAACAAATGTAGGAAAGCGGGAATTCCGTTTTACGGGGAGAAGCACTCGGAGGGGTTGAAATTCTTTACCTAAGGGAACCGTAATTAGTTTCTCTTCTTTTTTGTTGGTCTGGCTATTATACGAGTACATATATTTTTGCATCCAATAACTTAAATATTTCATAATTTTCAGCTATGATAATACTAAGTACTCACCAAAAGTGTCGATGTTCACCACTCGATACTTATATGATTACCTATATCACTATCCAAATAATGTGTTGGTTGAAATCTGGCTTATAGAGTGTAAGTGGTTGCTGGCACTAGTAGTGGCTAAGGCTCATTGATTTCAAAATTTGAAGAATTTATTTATAATTCGATCACGCTATGAGAAATTTTAGTATTTCAAAAAAATTTTAGTTTTTAAAACAAAAGAAAACAAGAAACAAATTTACAATTTTACAAAAAAACATTTTTGCTATCGCGTGTCACTAGAAGAGCAACCAAAATTTTGTACCAGCAACCTAGAATATGTAAATGGAATATGTAAATATACTTACATATATACATATACAAATGGATTAATAAAAGTTCGGTAAGTTGACCAGAAAAAAAATTCTTTTGGTATTTGTTCGGAACCTTTATCCTTTTTTATTTTCTCTACATAATCGCCATTTCTTAAGCCTATGGATCCACTTCTGTAAACAGTCTTCGAAATCTTGCTTTTTAAGCTTATCAAGTTCAGCATTAAATTAATTAATTATCTCCTCGTTGCTATTAAAGACCATTTCTTTTAAAATTTTTTTAATTTTTGGAAATAACCAGAAATCACAAGATGCTTTATCCAACAAAATTACTCGATATTTCAGCAGTGTGGGTTGTCATGATGTAAAAAGTAGCGCCGGAAATCCTCTTTCTTCCAACAAATTTCGTTTCCAACAAATTTTTGAAAACTTCTGACAAGCACTCTTCGGCGTACCATTTTACAGTTACCATCTGATACTTTTCCAGTGGAAGAGTAGCCACGATTTTAGATCGGGTGAAGTAAACTGACATCATTACTTTTGCTACTGATTTTTGTTGCTTAAATTTTACGGTGGGTTTGCTCTTATTGGGCTCCATACCATGGATTGCTGTTTGGTTCCTGGATCGTACTTATAGAACCAAAATTCGTCAACAGTAACGACTTTACAAAAGTTGCTAGACTGACTATTTTCGAATTTGTTAAGGATAAATTGAGCAAACTACACTCGAGCGCCTTTTTGGACTCATTTAAAATACGCGGTACTCATCGAGCGGATTTCTTCGTGTATTCAAGATGATTACTTAATATTCGCGATACAGCCATGGCATTCAAGCCCAATTTTGGACTTCACCAGAGCTACAGTGACGTCAGCGGTGGAAGATTTTGGTCGACCTTCTCGGGGCTCGTCCTCTACGGAAAATATGCGGTCTGGAATCTTCGGAAACACTTAGAAATAATATTTGTAGACCGTGCAATCGTTCCTTATGCAATTTGATATTCATTGAATATTTGTATTGGTTGTAAATTACGCCGAAACCCGAAGAGAATCACATGGCGAATTTCTGTTTGCGTTGGTGGTGGAATTTCGTCTGACCTATCCTCAACTGTCTTGCGTTCCTCGTCTACATTTTAACCGATCGTTCGAAAATTTGAAACGAATAAAGTAATTGCAAACGATTTGGTGTTTCTAATTAATTGAACAAATTGAAAGTCATCAACTGACCGAACTTTTGTTAATCTCTTGGTATATATGTATGCACCTGTGTAAAACCTGACTTCTGCGTATTTCTCTCAAATGTCACAAATGTATTGCTGTCTAGCAACCAATTTTCAGACTTCAACATTTTAAATTCAATCTCAACTCAAATGTCAACAGCACAGCAAAATATGTGACTACAAACGAATATGGAAAGAGTGAAGAGGATAAGCTACTCGAGTTACAAGTTGACAATGAGTTATCTATGCAGTTAGCTATCTACCTGAGTATTTCTTCTTTTATATCGGATGTCGCTGCAATAGAGTAGCCTCTGCCAAGGATTGATTTAAAAACAGTGGAACAAAGTTTTAAGGGAGTATGTACATACATATACATGTGTATACATATGTATGTATATATAAACTTTAACAATCACACGTTGCCACGTTAGTCCGCACCCCGTTTGAAAAGAAGAAACCGTCATAAGCAGTGTTGATTTAAGATTTTTAATAAGATGTCAAAATGACGTTGAAATCCAGATATCCTGCTGCTTATGTCTGTCATATTGCTATGAACAACCCACAGCTTAGCGTTACCACAAACAACCAGATATAAATAATAAAGTATGCAAAAGCAAAATAATATAAAGAATTTATGAAATTCACTTTGAAGCGTAATTTTAAGTGTTTTTGCTTACGTCGACTTTAAGTGAGAGGCTTTGCTTTAAAATCTCTCAATACAAATGATATTTAAATTTTTAAATACATTTACATATGTATGTATGAAACATTTATGTATTTGATATTTCATATAATGTCCATACACAATCACACATATGTTTACTTATATTTATTAAAGCCTCTTGCTGCTGCTGTTGTGCTTGTCTGCTGTTCTCTGTTTCTTTTTGAATATTTAAATATTTTCTCCTGTGGATATTTTTGCTGGCGCAAAGATTTACATTTACATTTTTAATGAATTTATGTGTACTCCTCTTAGCTTTAATATACAAAAATATATGTACATACATATGCACATAGCAGCGTACCTATGAGTATACCATAGATATGTACGAGTACATGCAAACGGCAGGATGATAAATTTAATTTTTTCCTCTTTTTCTTTTTTCTTTTTCCTTAGAACTGCAAATATTTATTACTTCAGATAATTTCATTTTCTAATACAAACAAAAAAAAACTATTTATTTTTTATAACAATTTCAGGATGGCGCGATTCCATTCTCTCGATACCGAAAAAATGGCTTTCCACTGCAGAGTCCGTCGACGAATTTGGCTTTCCCTGCGTAAGTATAATTTTTAACAAATTTTTTCTTAGTTAAAAATTAATTTTAATCGACTACAAAAGGATCTTTCGCAAATTTTTTGGTTAGCTTTCGGGTAATTCCATCAGAGTGGAATTTCTGTTGTTTCTAGGCCAAGTTATTTTCAACCGCTCTTCAGTTGGTCAAATTTTTTACCATCAAGAGAGTTTCACAGTGGCCGAAACAATTGATAACCTAATAGTACTTGATCAGCCCTATATGGTAGGTAATTTCGATTTATGTGAAAAATGTACCGTTTTGCTCGATAACTTTTTGCCAATTTGAGGGTAATGTTATCCCTCTATAATAGAAACCTTTAATAAGATACTTTTTGGAAAAAAATTGGAACAATCGATTTTCACAACAAGCTTCTCTTGAGGCCAATTCTTCATCAGCCAAAACATTGGCCATAAACAGAAACAGATGGTAATCACTTGTTACGAGGTCTGGACTATAAGGTGGATACAAAAGAACCTCTCAACTAACCTCTCGGAGCGTCTGTCGAGTCACTACAGATGTAGTAAGCTGGTTAATTGCAAACAGTAGAGCTCAGAATTTACCGTTTCGTATGTTTATAGCAACACATAACACTTCCAATCCCATCAGACTTTCCAGCCGTTCGTGAAGGGCGACTGATGAGTAGTTTCGGAAATTGTTTGTTTTTGTCTCGTTTCAGCAACATTTCACTAATTCGTAATTCGGTCAGTAAAATTTTTTCGTTAAATCGTGTGGCATCCAAGCATCGAGCTTCTTCAAGCAGCCAGTCTTTTTAAAATTATTCCAAAATTATTCCTGACACTTGATTGATGCCTCGACTATCTCTTGACTGCTTGCACACCGGTCGTTCTCTACCAGTTTCAAAGCTTTATTGTCTTTTAAAGTAACTGGCCGATAGAAAAAGATGCATCTTTAACATCGAAAGTAATTTGACTTTCAAATGGTCTTTTTCGGGCGTTTATAATTTTAAGATTTATTTTAAGTTGCTAAAGGCGAATAGGTTAATAATCCAAGTGAAGATCAGAACTGAATTTTTCAAATAACGTACGTGAAGTGTGGTCCATATAATGGTAATGTAGGACATTTCTCTCGATTGCTTTGAATTTTTTCCCGGTCAGATTCGGTTTTACAGATGCGGAGTCACAGCCAAGTCGCTGGCATTTTTACAAGCGATGAATTTGAAAATTGCCATGAAATTGGTATAAAAAGGTACGCTGTTCTTATGTTAAGTTATATAGGCTCGGCCATCTAGTAGACGCTTGAAGCAAATTGGGAAATATTGAAAAAATGGCGAGTCCTCAACTGGAGCTTTAAAAAAAAAATACACACAGAATTTGGAACGAAATAAATCGCTTTCCAAGCTGTTTGTGAAACAACTAGTGTAGCAAGTTTGCCATCAAAACGATCTCACGTACTTGCTCTTTCAGGGCGTTCAGAGTAAAATATTGCTGCTGCTGTGTAAAGTGTGCTCGAACAGCTCGAACAGTAATTAAACATTTCGCGCATAGGATTTTCTACAAAGTTCTCGGTATGAAGTCCAATTTGTCAAAGAACGAAAGCCTCATAACTATCCGATGATATCCAAAGCAGAAACACTCTTACCAAAATTTGCATTTTTGAACTGAGTAGGCAATTGAAAAGTAAAATACTCTCTCGACGAACGAAAATCAAACTCTATATGGTGCAATGTATATCAAACTCTATGGTACGATGACAACATCTGATGATTAGGTGTTAGAGATTTTCGAGAGAAAGCTTTTGCGCCATAATTGGTTCATTTTTCTTGCTCTGAAAGGTCAGACGCGATAGCCAGTGTATGTGTCAAATTTGTAACAATCCTATCAACAGTCGTGGTCATGTGCTCAGTGCGTGTGGATCTGTAAGGAATACAGTAAAACTGACTACCATTTTTCAGCTGTCGCTTAAGGTAAGAATTCTGAATAACCACCCTCAAAAAGTAGTTATCAATTTAGCTTAACCTTGCTATAAGAAATGACTGGTAAAAGACGAAGAGATGTCAGCTTAGCTTACTACTCGACTTTACTCTACTTTTGCAGAACTAAAGTTGAAACAACTCAGCTATCTTTAACCCTTTTAAACTAAAAAATCATCGAAACTTCTTGTCTAGCAGATGTAAGGGCGACTTAGCAATTTGTCCCAAATCAACCTATTTTAACTTTTGCATATCGTTTTCGGTAAGAATTTTGAACTTCCAATCTATAGCATTTGATTTTTTGATCATGGTTCGAACTCACGACCTTCGAACGCACTGAAGTCAACTAGAAAAATATTTAATTGATTTATATAAAGAATACAAGCATCTGCAAATATTTGAGTATAAAATTATTCTATTGTATATACATGTACATATATGTATGTTGTATGTATATGCAAGTTCTTATGTACATATTCCACATTCGAAAAGGTATTTGTACACATTCAATTCCTTTTAAGCTAACAAATCTTCTTTGTCAACATCGAGCTAAATAAATACGCTACCTCAATGCGTTACAAAAGTTCTGATATATTCCCACATACATACATACATACAAAGTACGCCTCAACCTCAAAAGTTTTGTTCATCCAAACAATTGCCGACGCCGTCAACGTCTCAGCGAGCAAATACAAATACAACGTACATACATAACTAATCCTGTTTGTTATAATTAGTAATGCAAATAATGAAAAATTTATATATACAAATACATACATACATAAATATATGTACGTATAGCTCAGTCTATCCGTTAACTCATCAATCCACCCACTTTCGTATTTTATTGCTGTGTAGAAAATTGAATTTAATGGATTTACCTTTATTTGAAAATACGTCGACTTGAACTTGACAACTTGACTCCACTCAAAAGGCAATCTCTTTCATTCGCAGTGAAAGAGTAAGCAGAGTGTGTGGGTGCCTTTCCCTTAAACTATAGCACAACAAAGTGAGAGGATAATAAAGTAAAAAAAAAGACTGACGTCTGCCACAACTAAGTAATGAACAGCCAAAGAAAAGATACATTTGTAGAGAAACTTTTCAAAGGATATAAACAACAAGGAGAAGAACCTCGTAAGCGAATAGCCTGAGTCTGACTAACGCAAATCATATACTTACGAGGTGTGTACAACACATAATCGGAATTTTCATGTTTTAAAAAAAAATATTTATTTGTTCGTCTTCAAAAAACTTCTGAAACATGATCTTTGATAAAACCATTAGTTCTCTCAGTGATGTGCTTTTGATGCAATCTTTTCACCGCTTACGTGATTATAGCTAAGTTAAAAACAGCACGCCAATCATTCTTTCTTTTCGTTTTTTGGCCCCAATCGGAAATACCAACTACAGCAAGGTCCTGCTCTACTTAGTCTTTCCAACGGAGTGGAGATGTTCCTCTGTCTCTGTGTACTGTGTGCTGTCATCGTCCATGCCATGCTGGGAATGATGAGCGACTTCTAGTGTTTAGTCTTTGTTCGTCGAGAGCTGAATTTACTTTTCAATTACCTAGTCAACCTAAATTAGTGCCTGTAGGCAAGAGTGATTCTGAGTTGGATTTCAAGGTTGACATTGTTGTTGGTGTTAATACTGGTGCCAAGATAAACAACGTTATCTACGACTTCAAATTTATGACTGACAACTGTGACGCGTGAGCCGAGTCCCGAATATGACAGGCGATATTTCGCCTTGCCCTTGTTCACTACCATACTCATACGCTTCGCGTCCCTATCCAGTTTGGAGAAAGCAGAAGTCACGGCGCGGTTGTTGAAACCAATGATGACAATATCCATTCAACTCTGCAGGACGAATTATATTCTCCAGCAACAAATTAAAGAAGTTACATGGTAAGGAATCACCTTGTCTAAAAAAACTTTTTTTATCGAATGGCTTGGAAAGGAGCTATGGTGTTGCTCATCGTCAGTCTACACAGCCGAAAGCTCTTTAAATTGGTGTATAAATGGTGTGAGTTGATCCGCTTTTCAGGGATATTTTACAAGATTTTGTCAATGGAGGATTTAGCTGGTCTAAAGTCATACTAATGAGGTCCAATCAACTTGTTGGCGGTGAGCTTTAGCCTTTCCTTTAATACGCTCCATAGGCCCTTATGTGTTTATCCTGCGGTAATTGACGCAGACTGTGGGGTCTCCTTGTTTGGTTTGGGCTTAGCAAACTTAGGTGCCAATTGTCGGGCATACCATGGACATATTCTACAAAGAAGATGATTCAAGCACCTTGTCAATTCTTCGCCACCGTGTTTAGATAACTCTGTGCATTTGCTATTCGAACTTCCTTATAGTCAGGCAATGAAACATTTGCCCATCGTCATCGATTGAGAAATCGAGTTTGCCATCCCTTACTGTTCCATTTTCATTGTCATTCAGCAGACTGGAGTAAGTAATTTAAATTTAGTGTACTCTTGGCATCAGTCGCTAGGTTATCACTCTGGGTACTACAAAAGTTATCTACGACTGTAAAATGGGGATCTTTTGACAGTAAAATGGAGACCCTTTATTTTTTAAAATACACGGAAACATGTCTGGCGAATATGAAGGATTCCTGAGCAACCTGCATTCCTCCGTTTTTTTTTCTGGATTCTATTTCATACCCAAAACATTGGAAAACATGTTATGAAGTGGCACAATAAATACGACAATATCATCAGCAAGCTCTCTAATTGTGATTCGATAATTCTTCGTAATATTTCACTATTTTTTCACAATTTTTTCACTATTTCATCAGTTGTTGATGTGGCCTCCAGGTCGTTCGTTATCTTCATGTTCTTCTTGGAAACAGTTGACATTTCAAAAATATTTTTATAATTCATTTAAATTTTTTTTTGGAAAATTTTATAAAAATTTGTTGATCCATTTCCTATAACAAGAGACAGTCACCAAGCTCTTAAAAATACATCTAACCTTAGTGGCTGTCACAGAGGAAGACAAGAGTGAAAACAGCTCAAAGTCTTATTATACTTCAGGGGCATAAATAAATAGCAATAAATATATTATTCACACATCCTTAATATATTTCAACCACCTCTTTCTGCATACATACCTACATACATACATATATATGTACATATATATATCCCTTAATTCACTCTCAACCCCCTTTGGGGAATTACAATCAAATCAAATTGTCATTTCATGTTTCTCGAAATAAAATTGATAATTTGCGAAAGCTGTCAAAAAGTTGGAACAATTATGATTTAACAAATGATATTGTGCAGAAAGTTTAATGGATTTTCTTAAATATGGACCCACACTCACGGCTTGAGTGTCTTTTCAATAGCTGATATTTCCCATGATTTGTGTATGTTTATTAAATTCAATAAATAAATAAAAATATACATGTATGTACATACATATGTACATACATACTTAAAATGTAAAAGAGGAATCGACAAAAATAAGCACAAGACAATTTTTCATTCCACTTGGCTGTCACCAAATCCAAAGTCTCGCAACCAGATCGATCATGCTGTGATAGACGGACGACATGTCTACATAGTAACATGTGTACGCTTCGGCTGGGACAATTTTCTTGTAACGCCTCTGAGCAGCAAAGAACGCCCGCCTACAAACACAAGCTGCTATCACAACCTACAGTCGAATGTTTGTATTTCTACTCGACTTACACTTCTGTTCTCTGAGAACATCACCATCAGCTACTCGGTATAAGCGAATTGTGGCACGGCACTTCATACTCCACTCATACAGTTATAAGCGGGCAATATTACCTGACTATCCCTATATTGTAATAGGGGTCTCCCGCTCATAGAACAACAAAGCGGCTGGAACTGATGGCTTAATGACAGAGAAAGCTAACATCAGCTACTTTGCAGCATATGATCGGACGAGAACATGCCCAACAAATGCAACTTTGAAAGTGCATAAACCGCAGATTGAAGACCATGCAATCTGTCAAAATTGATTGAACAGATATTCACCATGCGTCAAATGTTATAAAAGGCTCGTGAAAACAGGATCGACACACACTATCTCTTCGTCACTTTCAACGCCGATTTATCTGAATTTGGTATTGCAATGAGTATCACAAAAGACTCTGTGAGAATCGGGCAAACCCTTTCAGGCGGTCCAAAGTTTGAGACAAGGTGAATCGTATGTGCTAGAGAAAATAATACTAGCTGCTAAATGGAATCTTCTATAAGAGTGTATAGCTGCTGACGTACGCCGATGATATTGATATCAACAACTGCGGTTTCAGTCAGCTTTCTCCTGTGGCCTTGTCAGTCTGCGAGAGTAAAATTTGGCGAAAGATTTATAGCCCTTTGCGCATTGGCTACAGGGAATACCACAGACGATGGAGCAATAAACTGTATGAGATATACAACTTCATTGGCTTAGTTTAGTGTATTAAAAGACAGCGGCTACGCTGGCTAGGTCGTGTGGTCCAAATGTAAGGGTACACTCCAGCTTTGAAAGTTTTCAATCCATTACCCACCGTTGGATGTAGAGGAAGTGGAAGGTCTTTACCGGATACCGGATACCTATGTATGTACTCGTATACCTCAAATGTGTGAGATTTTTATTACTTTCATGCTTTGTTTGGCCATCGATATGTATGTATTTATGTAAGAAAGATACACGTATGTACTCATATAGAGGGTATATACATCCAATGTGCAAGTTTAATCGATTCATTATTTACCTAGAGTTTTATCTGTATGTATGCACATATGTTTTAAACCTAAAGAAAGTTTTCTCGTAAGCGTAAATTCGATTTGTTACGAAATGAATAAGACATTGCATATAAATGAGAAATTTTTGGGTAGCAAACTTTTTTTTTGTTTTTTTTTTTTTTTTGCAATCAGAAATAAAACTGAATTGAAAAAATTTCTTAGTGTTTAATACATATGTACATACATATATAGATATTTGTGGCAAGAGTTGCATGCTCATGGGAAGCTTTTGTTCAGGTCATGTTATAAAAAATGGACTACTAACGAGAAGTACTGTGATTTTCCCAACGATTTCACAGCAATGTATTTTATATAATTTTAACAGTTTTTGGTTAAGTTTATGTTATACTGGCTGACTGGCTGACTGGATGAAACTTGTTGTTGTTGTTGGTCCTTTGTAGTGGCAGAAGGAGGTTCAATTTATATCGAGGCAAACTAGGCGAAGCATTGGATGCCAACGCCTGTTGCGAAGCTTAAAACGGTCTTGATATCCAATTACAAAACTCCTCCAGTTCTCTGCTCAGCGAACTTATAAAATATATAAGTCGAATTCTAGAAATTGGATAGATAGAAATGGAGGAGGTGTATAAACATCTCACTCATGCCCTGCACATGTGTCACTGTTACTAATATCCATGCCGCTCGCGTATGATGTACGATATATTGGTTTTGGCCTATCGATAGGCCTACAACTGTCCTGCATTACCTCCAAGCCCGCTTAAGCAAAAATTTGGTGTACTTTTTTTCGCTGTCATTTTAGCTCTTCTAGCTCTCTCGGAAATTTAATTGTATGAAGTCTTTAGCGGATTTTCCATTCTCATTAACCATGTCGTATCCCACAGTGCTCTTGCGGCCTGGAACCTAGAAGGAATCCAATTGCTTCCCAACAGCGATATCATTCACTATCTCACTGCTTCTAAGTAGATTTACTGTATTTTTTTGCGGTGTTAGCCAGCTAAGGGGACTTTCTTGCCGCGAATACCTTCGCAAAGAAAATATTGCACTAATCCGCAAGCTTGAGGAAGAGGCGTTCCGTTTCCTCTGCTTCCACCGGCGGATACTTCATCGAAAACTTTCAAAGCTGGAGTATCCATCGGGACCACATGACCTAGCCAGCGTAGCCGCTGTTTCTTGATTCGATGAACTATGTCAATGTCTCATACAGCTCATTATTCCATCGGCTGTGGTATTCGACGTTCCCAACTTGTAGAGGACCGTAAATCTTACGCAAAACCTTTCTCTCGAAAACTGCTAACACCGACTCATCAGATGTTGTCATCGTCCATGCCTCCGCATCATATAGCAGGACGGGAACGATATGTGACTTGCAGAGTTTGGGTTTCATTCGTCGAGAGAGGACTTTACTTTTTTAATTGCCTACTCAGTCCGAAGTAGCACCTGTTGGCAAGACTGATTCTGCATGGGATTTCAAGACTGAACATATACCTATATATGAATATATATATTTGTTATTTCTAATTTCTTTATTTCAATAACACTAATTCTAAACAATATTTACCGAGCTAATTGTATTTTCTTACAGACACTACCAAAAATACCAGTCCCACCGTTGGAGGAGACCATGGCTAATTACATACGTGCCATAGAGGCCTTCACGCCACCTGCAAAACTTGAGTGTGCTAAACAGTTGGTGAATAAATTCACGGCACCAGATGGTATTGGCCCCAAGTGTCATCAGTTTTTAATGGAAAAACGTGAAGCTGAAGATAATTGGGTAAGTTCATACGAGGAGAAACTCAATGTGTTGGTAAGCAGCAATTAAATTCCACAGGAAATCACTCTGATGGCTTAGAATAAGAGATTATAGATATGATTACGTGACTCCTAAGAAGATGTAAAGAATTCTCTTAAAATAACTTTATCTAGGTCTAATACAAGAAATCGCTTCCTCGTTGAGACAAAACATCTCCAATAGGAGTTGTTGTAACCGCAAAATATTCTCCGAATTAGTTTTCGGGGAATATTGCGAGAGTGACAGTTCTTGGCCGGATAAAAATCCGGGTCGTTCCGGTATAATGACCTGACTGTCGCGAGACCTATTGGATTTTAGTCGCCTCATACGACAGGCATGCTTTACCACGGGTAAATTCTTGAACCCCTAACCCGCAGTGGTACGGAACGCTTATTACCTTCCCTTGAATAATTATCGTGACATATGAGTAGTCTTGG
Organism: Ceratitis rosa; assembly: GCA_037013455.1. Lineage (NCBI taxonomy): Eukaryota > Metazoa > Arthropoda > Insecta > Diptera > Tephritidae > Ceratitis > Ceratitis rosa. Next base: position 35,994,324 of record JAWMAG010000006.1, on the reverse strand, counting down.
TAGCCAGGTTCTCCCCAAAGCACATTCTCCGTGCTTGGACTAAAGCGAAATAAATCCCCATATCAAGAGGAGGTAGAATCAGTCATATTAATACAATCGATTTTCGGGCAATGCTTTACAGCTTTTCAATTAAAAACCTTAAAAAAAAGTGGTCGAGCATTCTAAGTACGTCAAAAGTTACCGAAATGCCTACAGAGGATTCAGCGTGTCTACTCTAAGGCAAATTTGTCCATATTGTCTTACCCGGGATTGCCACGACCACACTCTGAAAAATGGGACTTGGAGCGAATTTATTGACACATGTAAAATCTCTCTCAGAAAGCTGGGTAATTTTCCCTAAATTAGGAGACGCATCCGCAGACAAGTAGTCCAAAAGAGGCACTCCACAGACTGAAAATCTCTCTCCCCTACTTTTGTGTCTCACAGTTAACACGTTGCTGAGGACTCACAGCGGTTAAAAAACCCCTCCAGTTTCTAAGTGATCTACTGCGAAATGATCTTTAGAAAGTAAGAAACTGGTGCAGATATTGTTGTGGTCTGGTTATAAATCCCTGAAAGATCAAGTTAATACTCTTCATAATATATTCGATAATAAACTCACCTGGGAACCGAAATACAGTTGAAGATAGTAAAAAACTTTAACCGTTCTCTACGCCTTCAAAACAGTAATAGCTAAAAGATGGAGATTAGGACCGTATAGTATACTGGCTAAACAAAACAGTAATAAACCCATGTTGTCCTACGGAGTTACTGTCTGTTGGCCAAGCTATTTTCACGTGCGAGCTGGACAAAGATCGGCGAACAACATCCACTTGAACGAAAACACTTGAAATCCCCCTAAATCTTCTCTCCTCAGACCTTTATGGAAAAGTTCTCGTGAGATGCAACGTCATAAGGCTAAATGAAACTCAACTATGGATAAACCGCAAAAGACACGCCCATATATTAAATTCTACCACACTTTCTCAAAAAAAATTTTGGTGTGGAAGGAATGGGAAAATAAAACAGTTATGGATCAAAGATATATTTATTTACTGACGTTTTTACTTTGAACCACTTACATTGCACATGAGCAAGCGACTTTCCGACCACTGCAGCAGCTTTCAAGCTGAAATAACCGCAATAATGGTTATTTAACTGTAAAATGATAGCTCTACCATTGCAATATATGGTACTCGTATTCTCACAACCAAGCTGGCATTAAGTGTCTTTATTGCAATCACACCACCACAATGGTGGCAATATGATCCAGGGCAATCTCAAACAAACACTCAGACTGAGTCCGAGGCTTGAATAGCCGGACATTGGGATATGCTATGAAACAGCAAGAACGACGAGCTAGCAAGAATTTAAACAATCCTAACCACGATAAGCTCTACACACGATCTGCACAGACCTCTTTCTTTGGCAAAATAACTGCTAAGATCGGCTCTCACCAGTCAATGGCAGATATCAGGATGAACCATTCTGTACTCCTTCTAAACAACCTGCGTATTAACCGGACACTGTCTGTTAGATGGGTTACCCCTCTAATGATTTCTATCGTAGCTGAGCTCCTATGAAGAATGGGTTACTTCTCCAATGATGTCTGTAGCAGCAGCAATGACAAACTAGGAGGGGTCCATAGAGTGCGACCTCTGCTACTGCCATAAAACTAAGCATTATAGATATTTAAGTTGTTAAAATTTACTTGCAGACTTTTTATTGCCACAATTAAAATCGTATATTGTATGTATATAATAATGTAAATCATGAATCATATGAAATTGATAAATCAAAAACTAAGCAAATCGTTAACAACATTTTTCACTACACGCTTAGTAGAGTTTACCCTATCGATGGTGGTGTAGGAAAAGGTGTTGTAGTTACATCATCTGGTGATGGTGGAGCGGAAGGTTCCTTGGTAGGTACTTCAACTGATGAAGTGCTCTCGCTGGGTTCTTGCGAAACCGATTCCGGTGTTGGTGGCGGGCTAGAAGGTTGCGGAATATCTGTAGATTCTGTTGATAGTGAGCTAGAAGCAGCAGGAGTAGGTTGTGTAGAGGACACTTCAACTGTTGAACTGTTATCGTCGGGTTGTTCAGAAGACTCCGAAGTAGAAGAAGTGTTCACATCAGGAATAGTAGTTTGCTCTGGATAACGTGGTGTTGGGTATGTAACAACGTTATTATTGCCACCATTGTTTCCACCGTTACCGCCACCATTACCACCATTTCCACCACCATTACCACTGTTGTTACCTCCGTCAATGGGTAAGCATATGGGCGTGTTTTGTGTCCTTAAATTTCGACACTCCACTGCAGGTATATAGTCTTCACAGCTTCTGCACTCCTGGTATACATAAACAAACACTTTTCCACTTGGACAAGACAAAAGTCGTGCAGAATTCACATTAATACAACGATAATAACTCGTTTGGTCCTCGTAGTTGGGCCATTTTATTTGTATATCTTCTAAATCACATGCCGGTAGTAATTTCTCTTTGTAATCTTTCACTGTACACGAATTCGCGGTAACAGCAGTCACTATGGCTAGCGTTAGAAGAGTGAATATTTTAACTGGAATGACAGCGAAATGAAATCAATTTCATTATTTTTAATAGTATTTTGGATAATATATAATTTACCTTTAGACATTTTAACATCCAACTAGCTGTTCGAACTGAAAGAGACTGATTTATTGTGCGAACATTGCGACGTTTTTATTGATTTCGGATTTTATGACCACTAATAATCTAATTAATATGATTCAATTTGAAATTTGTGCGTATTCATAATAACAGCGCATTTTAGGATATACTAACATACATACATATGATTTAAGATAAATGTGTTCAATAATTTGATAAAAATTGGTAATAAATTCTGACTAGAAATTTTTCCGAACTTTTTTTTACAACCAACTGAATTAAACATATGTATATATACAAATGTATGTATAAATGTATGTACTCATATCATCTTAGCTGACCTAACTGTTATTTATAACAGCATGATATAATCGACTTATGTCATTGTAAACATTATCCAGAAAGTTTGCCATAGAAAAACGTATAAAAAGATACAAAATTATTCCGCTTTGAGATTTCTTCACGAAAAAACAAAAAAAAAAATAAATAAATATAACTATTTAAATTATTTCAGCAGAAAATGCATTCATTCAGCACCCTTTTCGTTGTTTTCATTCTCTAATATTTTTATTGCACAAATAATTTGATAAGAATTCTTAAAAATATGGATTTTTTGCTTACTAAGTTCTCTTAGGGGAAAAAAGTAAAACAAATTGAATTTTGTTGTTAACATATTCTATACACATATGTATGTCTCGTACGGCATTGCAAGCAAAAATAATATTATTGGGATTATCTAATCTAACTCTCTCCATTTTTCTTTTTTTTTTTTGTTCAAGAGACTTTTTCTTCCCTTTTCTCTGGTAATTTTTTGAATACCACCTCTAACAGTCCTCTCTGTCTTCGATCCATTCATTGAGCCATTTTTCGTTTCCTACAAAAGATTCGAACCGTTGCCCAGCCAAATCATATTGCATTCGTCGAAAGAGCCAGTGGTCGGAAAGAGAACTCGATGGTTGAGGTAGGTCCTTCCATATTGAAAAATCACCTTGTCGTGCCTTTTAGTCATTTGTGGTCGTTTTTAACGCAATGCACGGCTTTAACGCAGCAGTATTTCACTTAATTTCAGGAACTCATAGTTAAAACTAAAACTTCCCGCAAATGCTGTTTATTTAATACATATCTGCCCACTTTCGAAGAGACAAGAAAAATGTTGTTGTCATAAATGATGCGCACTAATTATAGTTCACAGATGTGAAAAGTTTCCAATGAAATATGTAATATCTTCCAAGATCGGCTCAAAACCAAGAACTATGTGAAAAGACTTGTTGAAACCGAAAGTGTTTCAGGCCATTTTCATAAATGGTTGACATCAAAATCCCTCCCTTACGCACGCCACATACAACTTGTCATGGGAGAGAAGCTTTGTTTCCAGTATACTCCTACTACTACCTTAAGAATTTGACTAAATAGGTATATAAAAATAATATGTGTGCATTTTTCCGTTTTAAAATTTATTTATAGACCAAAAATTCGTTATCAGTGGGTCTGATATTATTGCAAATAATTAAAAGTATCAGTGAGATTATTAATTGTGGAATCTCCTCTGTCATGCTGACTTCTTTATTCATTCAAAATATTATTCATTAAAAATATTATTGCAACGTTCGAATTGGTAATTTAAATGATTTGTATGTATGTAAGGTTATCTTTTAATTATTTCATAGATACATACGTACCTAAGAGCGAAATGACGCACAACATGATATCACCATGCTTTAGGACTTTGTGGCTTGCATATATGTTTATATATATTTACATACATACATAAGAACCTACTTACCTATTGGTAAGAATTTCCAGCGCTTGAATCCGAACATTTTCAAATTTCGTCTAACTGAATTTGAATTTATTGGAATTCACAATGGCATTGAGTTTCAAACAAGGTTTATAGAATAGAATAGAAGGTTACGACAAAAACGAAATCATATGTTTAATGACGAAGTTGGTTCAATTTTTGGGGGTTGCCGAAGATATTAAACAAATGTTTGCATACTTTTATCTATAAAACAAAGTAACATTTTGACTATAAAACCTTGCATTAAAATTTTTTGAAATTAATAACCATCACAAATAAAATATGCTGAATAGTTTTATGTTGAACAAATGTATTTTATTTTTAAACAATTTTTAAACTATAAAAATTAATATTATTTTTTAACAAAAATTTCTATAGCCAGCAACACTAACTTTTGGTGCCATGTGATACGAATGGCATGAGCAAAATAATGACAAAATTCTAAGCGAACGTGCATTATTATAAAATATTTAATATAAAAAGAGATTTTCGCATATTTTCTTTATCTGCTGAAAAGCTTTTCGGATATGGGTCTCTTGTGAAAAAATCGTGTTTAAAAATTCGAAAAAAGACTTGTTTGAATGATTCATATTAATTATTTCTGAATGTTTTAAAAAAAATTAATTAAAAAAATCGAAAATTTTGTTACTGTCTCAGCGGTCTCTACAAAAATTCAAAAGTACTTGACAAGCAGTTTTCATATAAATACTCGTCTCAATTTGAGCACATGTCACAAAGAGAAAATACACTATATTCTACAATTTTTCTTCGATAAAAGCGAAAACGCAAGTCAGGCAGATGAAAATTTGAATGGTGTTTATAGACCTAATACTCTAACATTCAATCATGGGCAATTTCGGCTTCGTCGATTTCGTTACAATATTTTGAAGTAAAAGATGCTCCACGGTGTGGAAGGCCAATTCTAGAAAATGTCGTTAAAATAATGGAAATCGTCGAGCACGATCGTCATGTTAGCACTGTTTCGATTTCCTAGGAGCTAAGTATGCCACAAAAAACAGTTTGGAAATAACTTGAAAAATACTGGATATACAAAAAAGCTTAATATGTGGGTGACACATGAGTTATCGTGAAAAAACCTCATGGATACATCTGGGAATCGCTGTTGAATCGTATAAAAATTTACGCATTTATGAAGCGGATGCTGACTGGTGAAGAGCAGTGGGTCAGCACGAACGGTCTCCCAGCTAGGATTGGCAGCGGCTAGGGCAAATGATTTGGCCGGTGAAGAATTGCCCTCAAGTGAAGGCTGTGTTTGTTTCAATTTTTATTTTTTGACAATAATGACAAGGGTTTCCATAAGAGACGCATAGTGAGATTATTAAAAACATAATTTTGTTAGCTACTTTTGATTTTTCTCTAATGCCCGTGATTTGAGCGCTTTTTCCCATTGGGTAACACCAAATATTCATATAAATAAAATGCTTTCTGCATATTCTTTTAAGCTTTTTAAGGACAAAGAGATATAAGATTTACAGGGTATCACATTGTCCCATTTTCATTGTCCCATTGCATAATAGCGGTAGATTTATCATTTATGACTGAGACGTGTTAAAAATTCTGCTGGGTTATCGTAAAAATTATTTATGCTTGGATAAATTTTAGCTAAAGGCTCTTCGGCAGCTGAAACAATTGTTCCTAATGCAGTTCCGGAAAATCACCATTTTCTATTTTCAGCAACAGGTCTGGAAGTAACATCTCCACTCAAGTGCTCCAAACAATGCTTCGTACTTGCAAGAATTTTGTACCAGACATATCTTTGTTCATTTGTTAGAGGACCTTCAATATTTGACACCACTACCGCTAATGAATTGTTATCGCAAATGTTTCCAATGGTATTTTGTTTCGTATATGTAGATTATTCATGGATATTCACAGCACGGGGTATTATTCTAATGAAAGGACCTGCTATATCTGAACTTAGTATCCCCGCAAAATGTGGACGATGAGAAGTCGGCGTTGAGAGTTTTTGAGAGAAAGGTTTGCGTAAGATTATGGTACTCTGCTCATTGGCGAATACCGCAGCCGATGAAACGATAAGCTGTACGAGGCATAACATATTTCAGGAAAGAAAGAGACATCGGCTATGCTGGCTAGGCCATGTGATCCGGATGGATAAGAATACTTAATTTATAAAAGTGTTCAGTACCAGCTGGTGGAATTAGAAGTACGAGTAGAGGAAGACCTTCACTTGTTTAAAAAACAAGGTGGAGAAGGACCTCGCTCGCTGTACTTGGTATTTCCAATTGGCACCAAACAGCGAAAAGAGGGTATTAATGGCGCGCTGTTCTTAACTCGGCTAGGTTTTGATAAGTCAACTTTTTCTCCTTTTGAGAAGAATGGCTCAATGATTGGGTCGACGACGGAGAGCACTAAATTTTGGAGATAATATTTGAAAAATACCAAAGTAGGGTAAAAACAGGAGTTCGAGATCTGGTTCGACCTACAACCATATAGAAAATTAAACATTTTTCTAATTGCGGTCGCCGCAGGGAATTTCAAGCCCTCCGAGTGTATTTCGGACATGAAATAAAAACTCCTAATAAAAATCTATCATCTATTAGGAGGCGGCCCTGAATAAACTGTAGGTCCCTCCATTTGCTGGAAAAGCATCAAGACACCGCTTTAGCGGTTATAGAGCGCAAATTATATGGACGGACAATACTTTGAACCATATACATTGAACCAATAAAAAACAATTTTTTGAACACAAAAATGGACAAATCAGCTATATTCGGGTAAGCGACTGCAGTTTTCGACTAAACTTTCGACGTGCATCGATGAACTAAAATCTTTGTATGGCAATGAAGCACTATGCTATAGCACTGTGAAAAACTGGTACAACGAATTCAATCGTGGCCGACGCTCGCTCAAAGACGAATTCCGTGAAGGTCGTCGAAAAACAGCCGTTGTGTAACATACCTTCAGATAGAGGCATGCCTATGCATTTCTCCCATCAGCACACATTCGATACATTCGTAAAAAAGGTTTGTTCTCGTTGGATCCCGCACAATTTGACAATCGCTCAAAAAAAGGCTCGTGTGGATTGGTGTAAAGAAATGCTGAAAAAATACGGTCGCTGTGCTTCAAAAGACGTTTATAAGATCGTCACAGGTGACGAATCATGAATCTATGCGTATGAGCCCGAAACAAAACAGCAATCGACCGTGTGTGTCTTTCAAGACGAGCCAAATCCAAAAAAATGCCATTTTCGTTGATAAATGTTCGTATTGTATTTTCATTATTAGACCAGAAATATATATAGCAGCCTACGTAGTCGACTTCAACGAATTTTTTCGAAAATTATTTAATGTCTATCAAATGTAATCAGAAATATTATAACATTATATACATATGAAATTTGAAATCAAACTTTCATAATATCAAAATATCGGTCAAATTATAGGGATTCCTTAACCTCGTGAAAATAGAAATCACAAAATAATGATTAAATACGATGAACAAAATAATACTTGAGATATCGATAAAATTTTATTTATAAATTTTAGACGGGCTATAAATAAATAATTTTGGAGAAGAACGCATCCTCTCATTCTTTCCTTAATAGTAGATGTTGCAGATATTTTGGTTTTATTATTAAAAAAAATCGACAAAAAAAATTAAAAATTTAATCCACTCAAATTTTTACAAAAAATTCGTTTCTCTCAGCGAGATCTTTTCTAATTTTTCAGAAAGAGGATGCTTCTCTTAATTATTTAATTCTTGTAGTTAAAATTACAGGAATATATAATGGAGGAGGTCACGACACTTGCATCGATTTTGCTGGAACTTGGATTTTAAACATTCACCGAGAAAATACTTTCCTGCTAAAATTTTTGAGTTTTTACTCTCGTTGAAAACCGAACCTAGAATCGAACTGCAAACAGCAATCACTTGGCCGCAGCCACCCTTACAAGATATACAAAAATCATACGAGAAGTTTTTAATTTGTTGCTGAACTTCTTTTTATATTATTGCACATTTGTCATTTCACACATACATATATATATATATATATATATATATATATATATACATATATATATGTACTTATGTACAAATTTTTGTACAGTTTACTAAATATATTCGGGTATTATTTGCTTACTGATACAGCTGGAGTGGGCGGGGTTAACTCAATTGATGGTGGTGTTGGTGCTGGTGTTGGAGGCACAGGTACATCTGGATTGGAAGTAACCGGACTTGGTGGGCCAGGGAAAGCCGTAGTTGTGATGGTAGTTGCAGTGCTTTTGGTTGTAGCTGGTGTTTTGGTGGTAGCAGCAGTTGTAGCCGCAGATTTTGTCGTTGCCGTTGTCGTTGTTTTTGTGGTGGTTGTAACTGTGGTTGGATATTTTGGTGTTGGATAAGTTGGTGCCGCTGTTGATGCCGTCGATGGTGATTCCGAGCTTCCTCCACCACTACCGATTGGTACACATTTGGGAGAATTTTGTGTTTTCAGACTCGAACATGGCACGGCCGGTATGTAATCGCTACATTGCGTGCATTGTTGTAATACGAAAGTAAAATATTGGCCGCTGGGACATGGTGTCAACCTAGCTTCTCCCACGGCAAGGCATGAATAGTAAGTGCTTTGATTCGCATAATTCGGCCACTTAACATAAATATCATCTGAATCACAAGCTGGCACCAACTCCGTGGAGTAAGAACGAAGTGCAGAACAATCAGCAGCTGCCTGATGGGCAGCCAAGATGATACAAGCCAAGCCGAAAACTGAAAAAATAAGTAGAAAAAAAAGTATGAGAGAAATAGAAAGTTTTGGAAAAATACAGTAAACATCTTTTCGAAAATATTTCGGTGTCCTTTTGTTGAGCTCAGTTTTTCTCAAGCCGGCCTCGGTCTACCTGTTTTCATGTTGATGTGGTTGTCGTTGTCGTTGTGGTTGAACTGTACGCTTTGCTGAAAACACTGATATCCGTTGCTCGTTCAAACCGTTTATATGCAACTTTGCTTCTTGTAAGAATCCATATGCAAGACATACAAACATACGGAATTTTAATCAACATGTTAAGTCTTGTTAATGCCACAGATTTTAATTAAAGCAGCAATCAATATTTCCGAAACTTAAAAATAAAAAATATGTGAACAACTTTTTATTAAAACTAAGCTGATACATACACGTACGATACACTGGTGCATACGCCTAAGTATGTATGTACCCGTATGTATGTTCCCGACTGATAGATACTTTGGTAACTTTTCTTATCACCAAACAAATGTAAGAATACTGTAATTATGAACTTATTATCGGAAGGTAAACTTTTAACAATGTGATAAATGTTAAACCGAAAATATTTTCCCCAAATAAAGACTCTTCGCAAAAATAAAACCGGAAGCTAAAAATGTCACTGAGAAGGTAAGACATTTTTTTTAGCTGCAAAATCAACAAACGATAATGAACTTTATCTATTTAATGAGTGTCAGTATTTTTAACAATTAAATACAGTTATAAATATGTTTACAAATTCACATAATTTTTTTTTTTCAATATATAAACATTTGTTTTTGTACTATGCTATTTGGGTAAATATTCCGAAGTTTTTATTACTTTCTTGATCATATCAAATTTATGTTATTCCATTTAAAGTTTAAATCTTAATTGTCATATCTGAACAAATTGGTTGAAGGGAGCTATACTACGTAGTAACCCGATATCGATGATTTTCGGTGACAATTTTTGACCAAAGCCTTGTTTCTGAAAAAATCGCTTTATGACAGCTATGTGTTTCAGTCATCCGATTTCGATCAATTTCACAACGAATGTTTAATTCATTATATGTATGCAGAAATCCAAAACTCAAAATCTCAAACCTGAAAAATCAGTCGTATATATGCTATACTGGTCCGATCAAGCCGGTTTCGGCAAATGATCGTATAAACGTACTAGTGCATCCGTGTATCAAGATGGGTTGAAATATCTCAAAAATTAGGAGACTAGTTTGCTTGCAAATAGACGGACAGACATACGTGGCTAAACTAACTCAACTCGTCACTCTAACCCGATCGGTATACCATAAATACTAATGGGTCTACCTATTCTCCTTCTGAGGGAATCTTGGAAAGGATATTTAATATCTGTCAACAATACTTAATGTGCATCAGCGTCTGTTTTTGAAAAGATCAATAGCGTTCGCGAGAACTTTTGATTTTCTATTTTAATTGGAACGGAAGTACAGTTGAATTTTATGGTTAATCAGCGCCGACCGATAAGTCATGCGTGGTATTGACGCTTCAGAAGTGGTGATTTTAGTAGTGAAAGAGTGTCCTAGTCAACCCAAAAAGTTTGAAGATGAGGAATGATACCAAAACCAGGTGAAACTACTGATGCGAAACCTTATCGTTATCGAGAACTAATGCATTTGACAGAAAGGTGTTACCCCACCCGCCGTATTCTCAAGAGTACAGAGAGAACTCATTTTTTGGAGATCGTATTCTCTCGGCCGCGGTAGCCGAGTGGTTAGCATTGCGTACTGACATTCGGAAGGCTCAGGTACAACTCCCCATTCGTTATTCCGTTCGGAGGCGGCTTAGTATAAACTGTAGGTCCCTCCATTTGTTGGAAAAACATCTAGAGGCAAAACACAAATTGAAAGAGGTGTATGTCCGAAAATCACTTCAGCAGTTACAAAATATACAACAGATATATTATTTCGATAAAAAAAAAAACTTTTCTGAACACCAAAACATGAACGAGTATAACGCATGAGCTCAAAAGTTCAGACCCAAGCGATAAAGTCCTTATTCGAGTGAGATTTCCCACCGGTTAGCATTTGTTTCAGGTCTGTAATCATACAGCAGTCACTGTTGGTCAACTCTGAATCTCGAGAATCTCAAAGGCCCTTTCAAACAAATGAGAATTACAGCAATTTTTTGTTACTATCAAGATCAGATTTGAACCCAGATTCCGAGAGTATTTTTCTTGTTCAGACAGAAGACTGCTTAAGTAAAATTATTTCAAAGGAAGCACCAGACTTTCATCAAATTTATTTTTCTTTCGTTAAGTTGTAACTACTTACCTCCACACTGACGTAGAATTTGAGCCCGATCAACGGTTTAGATTAGAGCTCAGTATGGTTGATTGGTTGAAGTGGTTGCTGGGCATCAGCACACCTAGGCCCAAAGCGGGCCCATTGTGATACCATTGAGGATCCCGATGACCCCTACCCGCTAATCAAACCAGTGGGAGGAGATTGCATCGCCGCATCTTGGTCCCCGCTATCTCGCTCAGGTCTTTAATGGTTGTCGCCCTCAGAGACTTCAACCTACTCCTCCAAAGTGCGGGGTATTCGCATAGAAAGTGCATTAAGGTTTCATATTCTTCTTCTTTTCTGCAACTTCTGCAGAAATCATCTTAGCATCTTATATTGAGCTTGCAAGTGGAGAGCGGCATGCCTAGACTCTTCCATGATGGCGAAAATGGGAGGGAAATGCCTTTCCTAGCAAGCTCGTCCGCCATCTCATTACCCTGTACGTTACTATGTCCAGGTACGCATACCAAGTTCAGAGAGAACTGCTTGGCCATCGCGTTAAGCGATCTGTGACCGTCCTCTATGGTTTTAGATTTTATTTTTATAGACTCCAAGGCTCGTAATGCAGCCTGGCTATCCGAAAATATATGGATACGATTGTCCGAGACTACCCTTGTGCTGAGACAGTTGACAGCCTCATGTATAGCAACCAATTCCGCTTGAAAAACACTAGAGCTCAGTATAGTCAACTAACACGTAAGTATTTACGGTTGTCTAGAAATCTGTTCAAAATGATACCTATGTGAGATGACGCGTGGTCGTGACCCAAACACCATGGGCTTTTTTTCTGAAGCTCTGCAATTTGTTGACGAATTTTCTGTCTCAAACCCATACCCTTCGAGGCGGCTTTCAAAAACTGGTATTGTACTGGTATTATACTCTATTTACACTTTAGACTACACTGGGACCGCCTTTTAAACTATCTTGGTAAGCCAAAGAAGAAGATATAGTACAATCTGGAATGACCATCCTAGCAGGTGGCATATACATACTCGTATAACTCATTTTCGCATAGTATTTCTTGAAATGAAGGAGAGAGGTAAAAAGAAGCCTACAGTTTTAAGTCGCCTCCGTTCAACTGACGGGCCTTTCTGACATGTTATTACTATCGTGTCATGGTTTGAAACAAATTTTTTTCTATGTTCAGTCTTCCGTGGTCGCCCATAATTTTTAGGTTTTCATCCTGGCGTTGGATTACTTTTTATAGGATTCCGTGAATTAAGACGAAAATGTTTAAAGCGCAATAAAAAAATAACCTTGGACATTAACAAACCGTACAAATAATATCATCTTTTTGCAATACGTAAAATTTACGATGCTTCAGCCAAATTGCGGTTAATCGATTTATTATGTTTAATATTAGAATTCCGCTTGTTTAACTGACTCTTCATAAAAGTACATTGAATGAAACGTTAAGATATTAAACTTTTTTTTTAACACACATCTTAAACCTGCCTGCTCTACTCTTTAGATGGAGCTGGCTTTTTAGCTTGTGGCGCCGGTTTCTTTGCGGTTTTTGCTGCGCTCTTTGCCGGAGTTGGTGGTTTCTTCTCTGGCTTAGTGGGCTGCTTCTTGTTTGATGCTGTGGGTTGTTTCTTTCCAGGTGCTTGTGGCTGCAGTTTAACTGGCTTTTTGACAACTGGTGGCGTTGGTTCGGGTGTGGGTGGTAGTGGTGGTGTTGGCGGCTTTGGTGACTCTGACGACGGTGATAATGAAATATCAGATGTTGCTAATTCAATTGTTGGTGGAGTTGGTGGACCATCAACTGGCTTGTCTTCCTTCGATAGGCCAGGAAGTACTAGATCTGCCGTTGGAAGCCCATGGGATGGATATAAAGGTTTTAGTAGTGTCATTCCACTGCTGCCTGACTGTTCGTTCGTTGGTTGGTTTGACAATTTATTGTTTGTTTGCTGACTAATTGGCAGAAGATCCACTGGTGGTGCTGGTATGAACCTTCCTGGTTGTGTACACGCTTGGAGTACGAAAGTGAAGAGTTCTCCTGGATTGCAACTCAATTTCACTTGTTTACCACCAACGCGACTGCACACATAGTAATCAGAGTTACTGTAGTAGCTGGGCCAACGTATGCCGATCTCGTCACGAGTGCATTGTAGTTGATAGTCAATGAAACCTTGTGCCATAGCTGCCAGGCAGAGGGTCGTTACGATCAGGGCGAATACTGCGGGAGTGGAAGCGAAAAAAAAAAATTGTGGTTTAATATGTGAATTTATTTATTTTTGAACTCTTAGATATGTATATATATTTATATATTTAGTCGCAAACCTCTCATTTCTGGATTTGAATCTTTATGCTGCTCCTGCTGTTGCTGCTGTGGTCCGAACAATGCCAAATTTAATTGATGAACTGTTTGATTTTTACAAGAGATCTCAATATTTATAGTGAGATTTTTTTTTAATTTTATCTTTAAAACTTTTTTTCTTTGTGCTTCTCGTCCGCTATGATTTCATGGCCAAAATTTTTCCTAAGTAGATAGCAATCTGATTGATTTTAATGGTATCGCAAAAGATCGACAATTTTATCTCGAATAGGTACCATTCGCATTTGCTCTTAATGAACTTTGCATGAAATTCCATTCTAGTTACAACTCTCCTGAAAAATGTCTAACTAAATGTATGTATGAGTTTGTATGTGTGGTATGTACACGCCTATAAAACATGTGTTTGTTTGCAGATACAATTATTGGAAAACTCAAGGTGGTCCATTTATGTGGCTTGTAAAATAAATTTTGTTACCAAAAAATGCCGCGCCTAAAATAAAGAGAACATTTACAACTAAAACAACATATAGGTGTGTTAAATACTAATGTCTAATAATTAGAGACAGGTATGTATGTATGTACGTAAGCGAGCTGTCTGCTAGGGTTGGTTTTGCCTGCACAGAAATGGTTGCTGTCTAAAAGGGGAATTTTACATATTGAAATTCTTCTTAAGTATAATTTTTTTCATAAAAATGTAAGCTTGCAACTGAAAGCCCAAAGGAAAATAAGTATAGGGAAACAGCAAAAGAATAGTATCGAGATCATCCTTTTAGGAAATGTAGTTTCAAATATCAATATCTTACAATCTATCCTCTATGTACATAAACATCTTATTTCGATTGTTAAACTCCTCAAATCTCCAAAAGTTACAGACCGATTAATTTGAAAATTAGTCATATTGTTTCAATGGTTCTTGGAATGGTTTATACGTAGGGTTTTGTCGGGACTGGGACAGGGACTGACTTATTCGGAAAAAATCGTATGTATATAATAAGCCCAACGAATACCCTCCACCTGCCTAACCGACACGAGGGGCGACATCTTCACAACGTATGGAATTTGTTGAGTTATGATTGATGTTATTTTGTTAAAAGTCGAGATTTAAAACTGTTCCGCTACAGAAAAAAAAAATTATTCAACAGCTGAAGTTAAGTAATTAAGAATTTTTAATATTTAATTTTGGAGAGAAGCAAGAATAGTTTTTTGATGCTAAAAAATGAGACTGCGAGATCGAAATGGTTCATTCAGTTCATAATTTGTTTCGCATGACTTTAATAATAAAGACCTGAACCGTCTAGATACACGAGATGGAGCCATGAACTCTATATCAGTGAACCATAATATAATATTGGCCTCCCCAAAGTCGACTGTGGTATTGATATGAAAATGAAAGTTGAGCCTAGGGTCCATCATAACCCGCAAATCAACAAAGTCGACTGTAGTTATGAATTGTATAAAAAGAAGATTAAACAAGTCGTAGCGAAAAGAACATGATCTTTATTACGTAAGATATATCATTTATAAATAAGAGAAACAGAAACGGTCCGAGATGGCTGCCTAGAGGAAATCCTGATAGAACATTAAATAATTCAGATCAGTGTTCTATTACTGCGATACGAGGAAACGCATTAGAGAAATCTTGACAGAAGATCTAGTTTATGGATGAGAAATGAGTACCAGGGGTGTTAGTTAAAATTTTTTCGATAAAGAAAACACTTAATTTTCAGAGGAATCTCAAACTTATTTTTTATTCAAAGTATTGACCATTGGTTTCTATACATTTCGCCCATCTCTCAGGCAAACTATGGAAACCATTCCAAAAAAACTTTTTCTCTTTCGAGGCAAACCATTCGACGAGCCATTTTTCGACTTCTTCAAAATTAGCGAAGCACTGCTCTGCAAGGGAGTGTCCCATCGATGCGAAAAGGTGATAGTCGGACGGGGCGAGGCCTGGAGAGTACGGCGAGTGCGATAATATTTTCCAATTAAGTGTTTTCAATGTGTCTTTCACCAGTTTAGCGGTATGAGACGGCGCGTTGTCATGTTGCAAGATAACTTTGCCATGTCTTCGGGCCCATTCCGACCGTTTTTCGATCAACGCATGATTCAAATTGATCATTTGTTGTCGGTAGCAATCCGTGTTCACCGTTTCACCAGGTTTTAACAACTCGTACTACACCACACCACACTGGTCCCACCAAGCACAGAGCATTGTCTTACGGCCAAAGCGATTTGGCCTTGCAGTCGATGGGCCAGCTTCACCAGGGGAAAGCCATGATTTTTTTCGCTTCGGGTTCTCAAAATAAATCAATTTTTCGTCCCCCGTGACAATTCGATGCAGAAAAGATTTCCTTTCGAATCGTTGAAGCAGCATTTCACAAACGGTTTTTCGATTTTCCATTTGTCTATCGTTCAGCTGGTGTAGCACCCATTTTCCATACTTCTGGATCTTTCCCATGGCTTTTAAATGTTGGCAAATTGCTTCTCAAGTCACATGTAGTGTTTCTGCCAATTTTTGTTGCGAGCATAAAAAATACAGGAAAATCTGGGAGTTTGTGGAGAGAGTGGCGCACATAATTGGTGAGTGTTAGCTGAAGGATCTTCAACCAGGATGAAGGCCATTTTAATTAAAAGTGAGGCATACGTGTATACGAAAGAGAATCGCAATGTCCTTCAGGCTAAGGACACAACAAAGAGTATAGCAGTGCAGCTCTGGTCGTATGTAGTGTATCTGGTAGCACTATGGACGTAGTATCGTCTAAGTGAGACTTGCAGGAGTCAGCGAGTTTAACCTAATCAATGATGAACACAGAATATTTATCGCTTCCGGTAATAATACCTATCGAAATTTCAATATGTGGCAAGCTTTGCTTAAAAGAATACGCAAATGCAACTTGATTCAACTTAGTAGACGTGAGATTAAAACATTACATATGGTAGAGCTAAACATCGAATTTAAACCACATTTCCTGCTTACTTCTATTGAACTTTTCATTGAACACAGTACAATGACATTCATAATAAAACTGACTCATTGATTGCTATGAAAGATATCTTATAAAAAAAATATTCAACAAATGTTTCGAGTTCTTTATCAAAACATCAATCGAAACTCATATCCCTTACAAATAATTTTTTTTTTTACAAAGATCACTGACATTGTGAAGCACTTTTTTAACAAATTTTTGTGTTGTATTCACGCGCAATCAATTAAAAATGTTACTAACAACTTTATTATCAATGAAAATATGTATGTACATACGTAGTGAGAGAGCGGCATGGTTATCGGACGTAGAGTTTTCTTCGGAGGTTTCATATATAATCATAGACACTTTTTCTATTTTTTCTATTAGCTTTATGTGGCGGGTCAATTTTCACTCTGGACTTATTTTGTTTGCATTTCAAGACCGAAATTGATTATTGATGCAAAATTGAAGATATTTTTTTTTAACAACATGAAGGTTAGGTTCTTCAATTTATTTATTTAATTTGTTCAAGGAATTTTTAAAATAATATAATAAAGCAATTCTGCCTCTTTTTCTCCTTGTGTTTTGAGTTGAATTCCCAGTCTACTTTCGTTCATTCGCTCTACTCTACTTGCTGGCATATATAATATATGGCGTGTTCACAGAATCTGCCATTAGTATAGATGCAATACTCTTACTCGTTCAAATTTCTACAAAGTGTACCTTGATTTTGTATAAACACTATCTCCCATACCTTGATGTTTTGTGTAACCTCTGGCCATTCGGGGCGATGTGGTAGCTCATGTAAATATCTATTGCTAGATACCAAATTTTCCAGTAGTCGAAGCGACTCTCCGGCGATTGGACTAGTATCCTCTCATCCAGGGCTGATACTAAAGATTCACTAATTAACAAATGAGTGTTAGAGAAGCTATGTCTTTCGGATCTAATTTTGGGCATACAATGGACGGAAGTTAAGTACAGCACCGATCTCTGCCAAAAATGGCTGGACAGTTTCAATAGTTAATAAGTGAGCGCCCTTAATGGCCTCCTTGGTGTGGTACAGATGGAATTATAAAATGTCGCTCGGTTCGTTGCGCCAATAATTGATTACAAAGAACTGAGTTCTGGCAAGATTTCAACATCTCACTTAGCTCTCGTTCAGTGCCTATGAAATTGATTTCGTTTTCGCTTCGTATATTGTATATTCATGTCATAAATACACTCGGACAATCCCTGCCGAGGGACGACCACAATGAGAAAATTTAATTTAATTTTTTATTTAAATTAATTTTCTATAATGTTCGTACCTTTAAATATCATAACAGATCGAAAGCCCAGAAGTACAGTTTTATGTCCATATAACTCCAGCGCCCAAACACTCCTTCTTTACTAAACTTCTAGCAAAGAAAATCCAAGCATTCACAACTAAAATTTTCGTTTCCTTATTTCACAGGCCTACAACTATTGGTTAAATGACATGTACATGGATGTACGTTTGCCGCTGCCAATCAACTCAAATCCCGGTATGCCAATGCCGCCCGTCCGTTTCACCACAGTGCATGACGTAGCACGCTTTGCAGCACTCCTCTTGGTTGGCATTATGAAGCATAAGGAACTACTCGACAGGTACACTAAGACAAATTGATATTATTACATATAATCAATATTCAAACTAACACTCCTTCCTACAAACACACACACACGCACACACACATAGCGGAAATTTGCCCATCGATCGTGCTGGTTCACGTGAAAAAAATCAACCTCTCTGCATGGCACAATACTATCGACCACTCGGCTCATGTCGCATACCTGGCGTGGAACGCGACTCACAACACCTAGCTGAAAGGGGTGCGCGGCCCGATGAACATGTCATAGTCGTGTGTCGCAATCAAATGTATTGTGTCTATCTGAAGACGAGTCAACGTGGTAAAATATCAGAGACTGAGCTTGCTTCAAATATCTTGCATGTGCTTAGTGATGCACCCTGTTTGGCAACCAAACCGCCACTAGTGGGCATACTTACCGCCGAGGAACGCACACGTTGGGCCACCAATCGTCATTTACTACTCGATAATGAAGTAAATCAGAATAGTTTAATGTTGATTGAACGAGCGTTGTGCATGCTATGCATCGATGAACCGCTACCGAATACCTTTAACGCATACACATTTACCGGCGCATCACCGACGGGTTATTTGGTGGGTGATCGTGATGATACGAATATGTTGCATGAAATGATACACGGTGGCGGTAGTGCTTACAACAGTGCCAATCGCTGGTTCGATAAAGTCCTACAGATAATCATTTGCACAGATGGTACTTGGGGTATAAACTACGAACACTCCTTCTCCGAGGGTGATGCCATTGTAAATGTTATTGAGAAAATTTATAAAAATCTAGATGAAAAGCAAACAGCATGCAATAGTGTAACATCGGATCCACCACCAGAACGAATATCTTGGGTAATAACACCGCAAATAGATGAGCGCATCAGGCAGGCGACAATCGCAGTAGACAAGTGAGTGAGAACTGGCGAAAGGCTGTGCACGCTAGTCTGAAATGAGATTGAAGGGAACAAATTTAAACTTTTTTAAATTTTTATTATACGAGCAAGTAAAGTGCCTCCACTTTTTTCTAAAAAAATATTTGACAAAATACTTTTTTTTTAATTTTGACGGTTATTTTTTAGAAATGATATCGCGTAAATGGCTGGTTTTGGCCTTTAGTACAAAATGTGCCATTTTTTCGGCGTTTCCCATAGCTTTGGCTCATGTCTATGTGGAATGTGTTTTGATGTCTATTGTTCCACGGTTTCCAAATAAAGCAGTTTAGGTAGGATGAGGTTGAAGTGGCTGCCAAGCATCAGAATACTTAGGTAACCAATCAATCCCATTATGATATCACTGAGCATCCCATTTAGTCTCCACCCGCTAGTCAAACCGATGTGTGGAGTTAGCAAAACAGAACAATCGGCGTACCTTAGCTGCGGCTATTATGCCCAAATCTCCAAATATTGAGCCACCTAGAGGCTTTAACCTACTTAATGACCAAAGAGAAAGAGACGTACCCTTCCTTGCCAGCACATCTGTCATATCTGTCATAGAAGTTACTGCTAGCCTAGGAACATCGATATACCTATTTTCTGCTGAAATTTAAATGTTCGAACAGGGCAATCGCATAACAGATAGATCACTGTCACATCCTCGTCATCCTGCGTGGATTTTTCAACATTTTCTAAAATGGACCCCTAACTTTTCTGCTTGCGATCTTATAAGGCAATGTCTCGTCAAAATTCGATTTTTCTTTTTAAGAGAGTATAAGTCTTACAACCTCCTCTGTACTCATTTAGGTCAAGTTACTACGACAAAAAGAGTTTGCCAATTTCTGCAGAGTTCTGTGATCGTAACAGTTTGAATATAAGGATACAAAACTGAGGGATACCATCAAGCCTTGAACCACCTGTGTATACCTTCTGCTCAAATATAAACAAGACTGCTTAATAAAGCAAAAACGGTTAATTATTCTTCAATATTTATTTTATCTCCTTCAAAATAGTCACCATTAGAGGCGATACACATATGCCACCTTTTTTCCAATCTTCATAACATTTCTGGTAGGCCGCTTTAGTTATGGCTTTCAGTTCCTTCTTCGAATTCTCTTTTATGACTTCAATCGACTGAAAATGCTTTCCACGAAGCGGCAATTTGAGTTTAGGGAAAAGAAAAAAGTCACACGGTGCCATGTCGGGTGAATACGGTGCTTGCGGAACAATATTTACGTTGTTTTTGGTCAAATAATCGCGTACAAGACGAGACGTATGAGCAACAATTTTGGAACAAGTCGAGCAGACACACGTCTCATGCCCAAAACATCGTGAATAATGCTATGAGCGGATCCATTTGATATGTTGAGCTCACTAGCTATCTCTCTTTCAGTCACACGACGTTGCTAGACGGCGATCATGGGGCAAGTTCTCCAGCGATGTACGGCCGTCCAAGACTCCCCATATGCCTTCTGCAACATTTTCATTGCGTCCGTCGCACTTATTCCATTGGAATAACAAAATTTCAAACAAACTCTTTGCTCAACGTTAATTCCCATAGTAAAATTCGAAAAACACACTCGAGGTTGACTTGTTTATAGTGCCGTAAAAAAAAAACTATGAGACAGATCGCGCTCAAATTTGACATGTAAACGTATAACAGTCCTGCCAACCTAAGTAAAAAAAAAGTATGGCCATATGTCTTGTCCTTGTCGAGTTATGGATAAAGTCTCTCTCATATTTGCTTGCCCTTTCATCTCGGGCGAGCATCGGTATCTTATAATTGCAACGCGTGTCCATAGAATAAGCCTGCAGCTGGTGCTATTGGTAGAAAAATATAAACTCGAGGATAATTTTTTTACATTTTATTTAATTTTCAAAACTCTACCCATATAGCTTTGCTTAAAAAAATTTCTCCAAAATTTGTCTCAGAAAAATACACAATCCCCTTAAATTCCAGCGCGTTGGAAATAAATATTGCTCCATACTAACTAAAATAGTTTCAGACTACTGTGCGTCGTTGAAGTACTGATTTTAGTGAAAAAATTCATATAATTTTTTTTCAGGGCAATTGGCGATTTTGATTTATATGTATATCGCTATAGGGGTTACGGCAAGAATTTCATAAAGAAATGCAAATGCAGTCCTGATGCCTTTTTACAGCTCATGTTACAATTGTCCTACTTCAAGTATGAAAAATAAAACAACAAAATATAATTTGTATTCAATGTTTTAACTAATAATTTATCAACTAAATTTGTTATTAGATTGTATGGCCATCTGGTAGCTACATATGAGAGTGCTTCCACTAGACGATTTCTGCTGGTAAGTATACTTACAAAAGTATATAAATATTTATTTACAAATCCAAAAAAAAGAAAAAAAATTAAAAAAATGTCTCCCAAAGGGTCGTGTCGATTGTATACGAGCTGCTCATAACGAGGCACTAGAATGGGCTAGAGCTATGTGTCAAGGTGAGGGCGCTAATGTGCCATTAGAAAGCGAAGGCGAAGAAGATGATGAACGAAAAGTTAAATTCAGCATTTATAATGTAAGACAGTATGTGTGGAAAATATTAAACTCCCATCAAAAAAATTTTATTTCTCCTCTTATTCATTCTTTTACGTTTGAGTAGAAAGATAAGCTGAAAGAACTGTTCCGTATTGCCTGTAATCGTCAAACTGAAATTATGGTTCAAAATATACTTGGTCAAGGCATCGACATACCACTGCTGGGCTTACGTGAAGCCAGTAAAGAGTTCAACAATGGTCAGGTGCATGAACTCTTTAGCCATGAAACGTTCCAAACTGCCAATATATTTCTGATGAGCACAAGCCAGGTATGCTAGCTTTTATTGCTAAATATTCAATGTTGAATATTTTCTTTGTCTTTATGCACATTTTTTGCACAAACGAAGCGTTTTTTTTATCTATTTTTCATAACATTCTAAAAGTAGAGTATAATTACCATATTTTCCTTTCAATATATATATTTTTTGATTTTTATGGGATTTAATTTGATATGATAATGAAATTTTAAGCTATCAAAATCCAGCAAATGGATTTGCTGTTTACTCCGAGCCGCCTCCGCACGGCCGATGGATTTTTATGAGGAGCCTTTATTTCACGTCAGAAATACTCTCAGAGGGCTTGACATTCCCTGCCGTGGGTCGACCGCAATTAGAAAAACATTTTATTTATAATTTTGGATGTTGGTCGGAATAAAAAAGACTCATAATTTTGTTGATGTAAGAGAGCCGAAAATATATCATAGGGGATAGATCTTGTAGCGCTACTCCGACTCCACTTATGGTAGAAGCAGGCGAGACTAGTCGAAGTCATCGAGTTCCTCTGATGGGAGGTCCAGGAAACGAGCTGTTTCGAAAAGTAATTAGTATGTATCGTGCGAGGTCTCATTGCATGCAGGGTTTAACAAGGTCAAGTTTGGATAAGTAGGAATTAAGTCGACTACAATATCAAGATATTAATTGTGCTAATACGTATATTATTCGAGCCTCACGCGACAGCTCGAACTCTTCGTCTGCAATAGGTTGTGCTTGGATTCCGTGATCGCTATCTACTGGAAGATAGTCCAATTGCCTACAATTTCATTTAAGCTAGTATATGTAAGTGAAGTAAGACCTCTTTTAGAAGAGAATGGTTTAGCTATAGATTTAATTAGGTAAAAGCTCATTTTCGTTTATTCATTAACCACTTTCAATAAAAATTCGTCACCAAATGTGGGTAATTCAACGCAAAGAATGCTCATTTCACACATAGATGGTGCTGTGAAATTTATTTGGAAAAAAAAATTACCGACGGTGGACATATTCACTCTCCCATCGAATTTGAGGTTGAGGAGAAATTGGTCTAGAAATGGTATTTGGGCTTGTCTCCCTAGAATCGTGTTGAATTTAGCTTTATAATGTTACACCTTGCTTGAAGTTACCATACAGCCCCAACAGCAGGAATTTCAAGAGAGTTTTACCTTCTTTCGTAAAAGTAATTAAGATCTTATGTGTAACAAATGGCGGTGGCAGTATGCAGAAAGCCATGGATTCGAATTCTGGCCATATAAACATCTAAAATGGCAAACAAACTATTTAAAAAATAAACAATAAAATAATGTCTGTTGCCCCAAGGTCCTCATAAGAATACATCGGTCGTTCGGAGGGGACGAAGATGAATGCGAGTATTATTTTGTTGAAAATTGAATTAAGAATCTTCAGAAAAGGGGAAGCAAATGAACTTGCAGCACTTTTAGTATCCAATGGTATACATCCGGCCTGAAAAAAGCAAGGCATGTTATCCCACGCACACTAAAATCATCCCAGACCATTATAGAACCAAAAGTCCGTTTGCAAAAATAACTGGTCTCTTTGTGAATATCTCTCCAATTACCACCTTCCAGCAAACAAGAGCCCTAGTTGTTTATGATGGGCTTCCAAATGGAGATCGGACTCCATATTTGCACGTACTATGGTCGGGTTATTATTGACTGCATTTATTCAGAGATAGTTCCATCAAAATTTATATCGATTAGGTTGGAATGCCGAGTTTTTACGCAAACTAGTCTCTCAGTTTTTGAAATATTCCAAACATACTTGACGAGTAGATGTATTTTTATACAGATCTGACCGCTGTAATAAAGGGGTTTCCTTGCTGTAATTTTCTGGCATTTAACAATTTAAAATTACGCCAATAATAAAAATAGAAAGATACACAACAATGAATTGAAATTTTAAAAATTCAATATTAAATGGCATATCTTCCTCTTTACATTGATATAAACATTCTCTAAAAAATGCCATTTTTCGTTGAATATCAAAATAACGCCACTGATTGGAAACCCCTGTATATAGCCCGCACGCAACTGAGTCATAAATACTATAATAAAGCTTCTAAGAACATTGGAACTGGAATTACGGACAACTATATCCTTTAGAACCCACACAACCGATTTATTCAGATGTGAGGTTTTGAGCCTGCAAGAACTAAAGCTCAAGACTTTGTTCGAACATTTTCAAGCAGCCCAGCCATTTGAGCAACGAATACTCGTATACTCGCTCATTGCTCTAAAATATTCAAGCACGAGCTCGAGATTTTTCGAATGATCAGAGCAAAGATTTTAACTTTTTCTCAGAACTTCTTTTTATAATTTTAAATTTCTTTATGCAAAGTGAAAAAGTAATTAAAATGCTAAAGAAATTCTGACAAACAAAATTGAAAATTGAGCAGGGAACGGGTATCGACCGAATAACGATCTGCTCGCACTGCTCAACAGCTCTACTAAGAACATGAGGTTTGTTATTCTACATACATGTAGTTTTGATCAAATATGAGGTTTGGGGTGAAAAATCCGTAAAAAAAAATCATCGAAGAAATTTGGTACACGTAAAAACATCAAAATCGGTCAAATAGCCGCCTCAAACCAATTTTTCTTATACGAGAATTAATATTTAATCAGAATAGTATAAAGACAGCTCTTTTTTCTTTGCAACTTTCGATGTTTTTTGGAAATTTGATCATTTACTTTCAATTTTATGCAATTCGGAATATGTACTTACACCTTCACTATTTTAACTTTTTAATAATACTTACAAAAACAAATTTAAAAATCATACCAATAACTATTAATGTACTTTCTGATTCACTTTTTAATGAGCACTTTTATGGTTTTTTGTGTATTTTGTGTATTTTAATATTTCAGGAAAAATCGAAACTTACATGCCTTATATTTATGTATGTATATATGTATGTATATACGTATAGCTTGCACCAACTCCAGAAGCACTGCACTGTATTATTTCTCTACTCTGCACCAATAAAACCAGGACAATTGCTTTCTACGCACCACTCAACTGCATATACATATGCATAGATAGATTCAGCACTCATTATATATATGTATGTATGTATTTGCACTTACTTTACATACATATGTACAGATGTATTATGTCGCTTGATATAGACATATGGTATAGAAGCTAGTATAAGTCTCTTTTAGCACTAAGGCAATTTTCACAACAAACCGTTTAACAGACACAAGATACGCTTCGAAATTACTATTGTATATTTATATATATGTATACATATTATATGTACATATTACGAGTATATATATATATATAAATAGGTGGCTACAAAATCGGATGCTTTCATGGGTTACGGCGCTGTTACACCACGCGGTTATGGCTGCTCTTATAATCCACATCCTGATGATATTACCTTTTGTATAGGCGCATTCTTTTCCTGTGAAGATACGAATACAACACGCTTTGCCAAATCGCTACAAGAATCATTGGACATGATGAAGGATCTAATGAAGGATGAGGCGGAGCCAATGAAATGAGAAATGTAAAGGAATGTTTAACGTTGTTGAGAAAGGGTTAATTATAAAAAAAAATAAGAGAAAAAAAGCAAATAAGAACAAAACAAATAGACAAATATGCATACATATCAGCAGATGTACCTTAACAATTTAGTAAAAATTTGTTGAATTTAGTTAAATGTATTATATGTATATATATGTATGTACAAACATATATACAAATATTTAATATACACCTACATACATCTATATCTATGTATGTATTAGAGAATTTTATGAGATTGTTGAAAGTATTATTGTTAGTTGAAAAAATGAAATATATACAATATACATACGTGTATGTTTATGAATACAGCAAAAGAGGAAAGCAAAAACATTTATTATACTCGTATATGTATCTGTGTAGGATTGCACAAACAAATACTATAATATTTCACCTGGAACTAAGAAAGACGAAAAAGCAAACAATTGCCTTGGAAACCATCACATAAGTATTATTTGTTATATTACAATTAAAGTTCCATCTACAAATACAAAGCATTAAAATATTGAAATTTAGCAAAAGTCTAAATGCTTATAAAAGTAAAGATGGTTAAATGGTTTCCATCATTTCATTAGCAGTTGACGGGTTAATATATTTTAGCAAAATGTTCCTTGTATAATTTTATAAAAAAAAATTTATGTGAAAAGTAAAAACTTATATTGTAGCGCAATTCATCCCTAGAAGAGGTTAACACTTAGTAAATATATAAAACAAAAACACAAATCATTAAATGAACAATAAGTACGAGTTTAACAGCCAACATACGTGGTGTTTTCAGGAAAATAATGAGAATTTTAATATTTGTATAAAATATTATTTTATTCAGCTACACTAAAGGTACGTAGAATACAAGGTTACTACAGCTGTTGACGTCACCGAATCAACTTCCTCCTTTTACAGTGGGCAAGACTTGATATTTATATTATATAAAAACGTATTTTTTTTTAGTTAAAAAATATTAATATGAACCTTATGAAATGAATATTGCGAATATTTTCTTATACAGAAGAAAACACAAATTAAGCAATATTTTTTTTTTTTAATAAAATAAAACTTCCTTCTTGCATATATCTCATATACTTACTTCTTTAAATGAATTCACATCTTCTAAATAACAAAACTTGAAGTTTTCAGTTCAAAAGCTTATATGAATCAATTTATAAAATATTGTGCTACATTTTTGTTTTAATTTTTCAGAAAATATTAATATGAATCACTTAAACTATTTTTCTTAAAATTTTTGTTCGCAGCAACCCACTGTACACATTTTCAGAGCTTCGGATTTTTAAGATTGGGATCAACCATTTCCTAAAGCTTTGTGTCTGTTAAAGTAAATATATGCATTGGAGTTTTGATAATTTTTAACGTTTTTAATATCATTTACTCATGCCGTTCGTTTTACATGACATAAAATAATAGTTTTGTTAGCTACAAAAAATTTTATTCAAAAATAATATTAATTTCATAGTTTAACCACCCGTTGGGTGATAGTTTTTTTTCTCTTCGTTGTTCGTTTAAAATGGCCTGGCCGGGAAACTTTGGTTAAAGCATAGAGAGAACAATAGATCCACAAAAAAAATGTTTAATGTATGCAAGAAACAGATTTGTTTACATTCGAATAATTTATTTTATCAAGTTCAATACTTTCATTTTTACTAATTACACTGGGAAATTCAATAATGAAACTTAAAAATATATAAGTTAATGATGCTGCTAAATAGACGTCGCAACTTTTTTGTTTTCTTTATCGTAGATTAATTCCATTCCATCTTTGGAAATATTGCATATTAATTGGGTTTTTCTTTTATGGTATCATCAATTGATGCTGATTTACTCATGTTAACTCCGTGAAAACGAACAAACCGAAGGAACATTTTGAATCGATCTAATGACATCGTTGCATTATAAATATCAGAGTGCCGAGAATGGCATAGGTCCTTCTTTTCTTGAAACGATAATAATTATAATCAAGCAAACATTTCCGTTTCATAAGTCGGATTATCCCCATTCCAGGCATAGATTACTGCTTGACATAAGCCAATCGATATGCCAAAATCATCAGCAATATCTATAAGTTTGTTTGGGTTGTTGATATGCTGGGCGTCCAGGACGTTCGATATCTTCACGGCCTTCTTTAGCTTTACTCACAGCAGATATAGACTTTTATTAGCTGTTACAGTTTAATTTATTTTCATGCAAATAATTTCCTTGATCCTCTCTATTGAAAATCGCCGAGCTCATAAAACTACGTCTAACCTTAGAAAATGTCACAGACAAAGTCAACAATGAAAACAGCTGAAATTTGTATCATACTTCTGGAGTATGTGTACCAGCATAATAAAAAAGGAATTGATAATAGGATTCTCCAGGACCACAAATTTTAAAAATTCTCCTTATTTGAGCATTACTAAGGAGGTACAAAAATTAAAATAAAACGAAGAGTAATAAGCATGAGTTTAGAACAACCTGTATTCCTTTATTTTAGTGCCACCAATCTGTTTTAGATAACATATGTGTTGTCTTGTTTATCTCAAAATTGGTAGTAGTAGTTGGTATTTCAAATATTCTGAAACACACTTCTATTGAAGTGTTCTACGAGTATTTAGAATTAGATCTAAATTCGTAAGGTTTTTTACGATCTGCCTATATTGGTCAACAAGCCGGTAAATAGAACTAATATTCTTCACAGCACTTCAACGAAGCAACTAGTTGAAAAGTATCGTTTAGCTAATAGACAAAAAAAACTTTTCCAACTGAAAACAAGCACTCGGGAAGTTTTAAAATCTTGGATGCTCATATAAATTATAAATTAAAAGTAAAGAAAAATGCAAAAATACTCTAAATGAATAGTCAATTAAATGTACAAGTAAAAAAAAAAAAAATATATAAATAAAATTATAAATTAAAAAACAAAATTCATTTTTGAAATTTATGTTGTTGCATAAATTGTTTAAATGCTTGTTGTCAGCTTATAAACGTAAACATTTACAAACGTAATGGAAAACATACTATGCAAAAACTATTGGAGATTTCGAAGAAGCAATAAAATCACATATCATAAATTATATAAAAAACATTTAAATTGGTAATATTAAATATACATATTTGTTATAAAAGAGATGCTATATACATACATATATAAATGATGTTAAATTAGAATATATTGTCTATTAAAACACTAAATATTGGCAAATACATATATGTATATGTACATCATAAGGACAATTTTATGGTAAGCCCGCTACTAATTATTGTAATGCTACACTTCTAAGCTATGCACTGATGTTTGTGTATTGTAATTGTAATTGATGTTTTAGTCAATTTAGTTGTTTTTCCATTAGACGAAATACTAACATCGATTAATCAATGATTTCGACTAATTTTTGAAATGAAGAAAATCATGTTTTAATTTCTTGAGAGATCTCACTATTAATTTGAACCAGTTATCGAAGGTCTTTTGCCACGCTCATTGAGGTATCTCCAAAACATGCGTGCCAAACGTATCAATCGCCTCTTCAGATGTCGAAAAACGTTGACCTCCCAGTTTATTTTTACGTACGGGAATAAAAAGAAGTCATTTGGTGTCAAGTCAAGACTATACGGAGAAGAACCCATCAAATCGATGTTTTGAGTACTCAAAAACGCAGTTGTTTCAGACGATGCATTAGGGCTCGCATTGTCCTGGTGAAGAGTCATCCGCCTTCAGCTGATTGGTTTTCCAGTTTTTTTTGAAAGACAACTGACAAAAAAATGGTTGTGCAGCACTCAGAATTTACAGTTCTGCTGTACGGTTGCGACATGAACAGTTTTTCCCCCAAAAAAACCAGGCAACCTTTTACTTGGAAGTGTTTTGTACGCGAACTACTACACCCCACAGTCGACTGCTGCTTGCCTTCGGGCTCATACGCGTAAATCTAGGATTCATAATCTGTCACGTTGTCAGAGACGTGTTTTGAAGCATCGCTCTCGCGTTTTTTTAACATTTTTCTTGACCAATCGACACGAGTCTTTTTTTTTTTTTGAGCGATTGGTGGGAATTTCTTTTCTCGGTAAATAAATGAATTTAAGATTTATTAGCCGAAGAACAAATAAATAGAAATTCGGCTTATCAAATTTATAACTGTAATATAAACCGTAATATACGGGGTGTCGTGAAAATGATCACTTCAAAATCATTGGATGTATTGTTATTGTTTATTAATTGTTGTACATTTATTATTGAATTAAATTCAAATACATACATATATATTATATTATTGTATGTATATAAACAGGCAGATGTACATACATTCTTTTATAAATAGATATTATGAAAGCTAATTATGCTAAATTTCATTGAAATAATTTAATGGAAAATTTAATTACATGTTAAATACTTATTTCAAGGAAATTGTCAACAGGGTTAAGAGAGCTTTATTGAAAGAGAAAATTATTTTAAATATTTTTTTACGCATATGTGCACTGCTCATTATTAATATATGGTAATATTTACATACTTTACATATGTTCGGCGAGATCAGAAATTATAATTTTAATAACGAATAAATTTCGACTTTTGCCGAATTATTAAAATATATAATATTTGTATAATTTTAATGTTTTGCTATGCTTAAACAAATTTCTCAGACTATTATTTTATTCAATATTAAAATGAGAGCATTCTTCATTCAATGCACTCCTCCTATAGTAAAAGCCTAAAAGTATGCTACTATTCTATTGGTAAATCGTGCAAAAATAAATACATATGTATGCCTGCATGCGTACTGGAGTAAAAAAACAAAATTTGGAAAACTAGTTAGCGACTACTCCTATTTTTGTGAGATTTTCTTTATTTAAAAATAATTTAATTTAAATGCATACATGTAAGTGTGTAAGTGCAGTATGCCTAATTTTCAATTGAAATAGACTTAAAATGTAACAAATACATATCAGTATATACATAAATAATTATGCAAATAAATATTTACAGACATGCATACATATCAATACCCTCAATTAGATAAGGGATAAAAGTAGTAAATTAAAAATGTTTATATAGATACATATAAATCTATAAAATTATTTAAAGCAAAATGGTAACATACATACATACAGACCTATGAAGATATTTACAGCAAGATGATTACTGCGCAGTAAATATATATATATATATATACATATATGTATTTAGTAAAAATATATATGGGTAGATTGTTGTACTATGTAGCTGATGAACTATTTAAACTATTTAGATGTTTATAAAAAAATATAAAACAAAAAAAAAATATTTAAAAACATGTTAAAGCTTAAATTGTATGCAAAAGTTGATGTTGTTGCTATTATGAAAAACAAAAAAATTAAACAAGTTCTGTTGACATTTTGTTTTTGTTTTTTTGTTTTCATATAAAACAAACAAATAATTAGCTGCCTTCTTGGGTTTGTGTCTAACTATAAATACATATATAAAATTAGCGCTTGGGATCTAAATCCTCCTACATAGTACATATTGCCTTTAGAATAAAATAATTGTGGAAATTAAATATTGATCTCATTGACCTTAGTATGTTCAAACCAACCCCATTTAATATGTTCAAATAAAAAAAAGTTGTTTGTTAAACATGACCGTACAGACAGCGCTTTTGTGTTTAAAATCTGACAGCTCTTTGTTTACAAATGACATATCAGATATATACAAAAAAATTTTTTAATCATTTTTAAATTTATTTACATACATTCATATTGTATGATTTGACGAATTTAAGCAAAAATCGGAGGAAATAAAAAAAGCTATTTCGAGAACGATAGCAATAACCACAAAAATGCACAATGGCAGAGCAATTCAAATTCCTTTACAATGCGTTTAGGTTAAATGCTTTAGGTTTTAGTTAAACTGGCGTGACCGCCCAACCACAGCTCACTATTTTTTTTTTTTAACATATGAGTGTTCCGCTTTTGGGCACGAAACACATGAATATGTTCTCTCCACACTCATATAATGGCGCTCTCATAAGGCGCGTAACACTCGAATTTTTTCATTTCGGTTTCATTTTTAATATTCTTATAGAATTCCAGATTTCACTTTTATTTTATTTTGAAAAAAATATAAATTTAGGTATGTTTGCTTGTTAAAAGAATGGCATTTGACATTAGTAACACTAACAAAAAAAACTCTGGTTCCTTGGTTTGTCAAGAAAGCTTTCTACTACAACTCTGAGCAGAACTGATTTTTAACTCGCGATTTAACCTGTAAATTTTGTCGTTTAACAAGTTTGAGCACATTTATCATGTTTATTCCATCGGTATGAACATACTATAACTCTCTTAGCAGACATTTCATTCTTAAATTTACGAAAGCTTGGCCGACAAAGCTTTCAATTTTTATAGAAAATAAGTTCGAAATTAATTTAGAAAGTTCTAGATATGAGTCCAAAGGCAGCCTGTATGCACTTATTTTACATAAATTTCTAACTAACTAAAAGTATGCACTGATAGAGTTATGTTTCAAATGAAAATCAATCTATATCGGAAACATATCACATATACATAAATCGATTCAGTGAGCTGAATACTAAAAATAGATATATATACCTATATATAGTATGTACAAATATACGTACTTACACATAACAATTTAATTACATATATGAGAATGTATGAAACTATTAGACATATAAAACCAAATTAGTAAAAATATTAAAATCATAAGAAATCTACTTATTTGTTATTGTGTTCATTGTTGCTGTGTTATTGAATCTTATATGTGTGTATTAGTATGCAATGAAACCAAAAAAAGTTGGCTAGATTTACATACAAACATGTACTCGTATAATATATTACAATTGAAATATTAAAAAAATATACTATTTTCACAAAAGATTTTTTTTTTAATTTAAGAGCACTTCAGAACAATTATGTTATATATTTATTTATTTTGTCAATTAAGTTTTTTAAATAAAAAAAAAAATTTAAATATTGTATTTCGTTTACATTTCAAAAATGTGTTGAAACTTCCGCCGTGCTTTCACATTTTCTTCGGTTTATTTTGCAAAGATAAATGAAAACAACAATAAACATGATTATTATATACATAAATATAAAGATTATTTTTTTTTTATTTGATCTGGCCAGCAGCGTGACTCACGCAAGCGAAACAAACCAAAAATTTTTAAAATTTTTTCGCAAAAGTAATATTTATTTAAAAGAGTTATGCGAAATTTGTTATACACATCAATAATGTTTAACTGGAAATTGTCTAATTACATTATTTATGCATACTAATACAAAAATATATTTATATGTTTACCCACACACATGTATGTTAATGTGTTAATGTGTACTAAATAAAAAAAATAAACAAGTTTTAAAGAAACCTGAAAGAGAGAACGTATTTTTCTTTGGAATAAAATAATTTAATATATTATATTTATATTATATTTAATTTTCTTAACTTTTTCAGAAAAAAAGCTTAACAGTAAACACTGAATGACAGTGAAAATGAATGGAAATTGATTGGACCTTATAAGTATGGTTTTATATAATATATATACATATATAGCAACGACTGAAGTGAATTTCGGCCGAGCTCCTCCTCCAATTGTGGTGTGCGTCTTTTTCGTTTTTTCGAAATATTCAAAAGTTTTTTTCGAAAGGCTTTTATTTCGTGTCAGAAATACACTCGGAGGACCTGACGTTCCCTGCTGAAAGATGACCGCAATTGGAAATCCACCATTGACCAGATATTCACCATACGCGAAATCTTTTGTAAAGACACGTGAGAAAAGGATCGACACACATCACCTCTTTGTCGACTTTAAAGCTGCCTTCGACAACACGAATGATTAAATTTAGTATCCCCGCTAAACATATACCGTTGTGTAAACTGACATTGTGCAATACTAAAATCTTCGCCATGATCGAAAGGGATCTCTCACTTCTTTATTCAGTCTGATATAGTACATGCCAGCAATTATAGACATCTGTTGCAAAATATAACTTTTAATAGCATTAAGTTGAGGAATTCATTTATGAAAGGTTCACATTATCTGAAAACTCGATCGGTACCGATCGGTTTGGGAAGGGCATTCTAATTTGAAGATAATTTTCAGATAATTTCCTATAAGTTTAAAAATAACTAAAGGTTTCGCGAAGTTACCAAATTCAGATGTAGAGGCGTAGAGCTTCTTTTCGTGGTGGCAAAAGCCAAGGATTTGCCGCATGGTGAATATCTGATCAGTGGTTAGTGTACCAGATCTAATCCACTAGTGATATTGTCTGATCTGCTCCCTGACTATGGGCTTTACTTATTCATACAAAACGCCTTAAGGCTGTACTGTGAAGAATTTTACTACAATAATTGATGCAAACTGAGGTCATGTGGACCAAACAAAACAGTGTTTTTATCATCAAACATGCTCTCATCCGACTTTATTTTGTATTCGATCTAATAAACTCACCTTGAATAGAACCGTTGAAAGATCATCGACTCCAGCAGCCATAGGATTTGGATTTCAGATTTATCATCATAAAAGGTTTCATTGGCGCTGAAATTAAGCAGTCTGGAGTACCGTCGTTCAACTGATCGTTTCGTTGATTCCTAAAGGAATATACCCAGTGTATTGAAACCTTCAGTGAATCGCCGTGCGTATATGAAATTGACTAAGCATGTCTGCGAGAATGATATATTCCTCAAGCATGGACTAAGGCTAAAGTAATTTTTATCCCAAAAGGAGTCAAAGCCAGCGTTATTCCAAAGGACTTTCGGCCCATCAGTCTCCTCCTTCCTCTTAAAAACCTTTGAAAGGCCGCTCGATAGCTATATAGGCCTAAATCTACCTCCAAACAGCGTCTCGAGGAAACAACATGCATACTCTAAGGGCAAGTCACTCGGTACAGTACTTTAAGCGGGTGCATCGAAAAAAGAGCTTGACTTGAAGGAATACATGCTTGATATCTCTCTCGTTATAAAGGGGACTTTTAACAACATTCTACCGCAATTTGTAATAGGGCCTCTTGGAGAAATGAGAGAGTATCTCCTGAGAAATAAGTAAGGTATATGAGTTTTATCACCACTGCTGTGACATCCCTGGCAAACGAACCAGCAGAAGAAGAAAACTTTCGATCCACAATAAAACATGCAGGCAAGCTGATTTTACTATGTCCACGGTAAAGTATGTGCTTAAACGGGCCTTTGCCAAATTAGCAGATTCAAGAGGGCTGAATGGGATCACGAGCAACGTGACCAGACCCCTATGGCCAAAATTCTATACGAAAGAAAATTAAGACATCTTCTCCTTATAGTCCCATGCTCTCTTTATTAAAATTATCGGAGAGTACATAAATTCCACAGCCCACTTTTCCTGATCGAGGGCGTTGGTGTTTTCCCACTCATTTCTATTTGGAATTCTCGCGGAGAATTCGACGCCGTAGAGTAGGAGTACACGATATTCGTTTTTAGAACCCATCTTTTTCCCATCGTCGTTTGCCAAGCATAAAGTGCAATTATAGCCTTACTTGACTTTTCTGCCGCGTGGCTCATAAAAGTTATTTTCTTAGCGTTATTGGGATACCAAAACATTTCTTAAGTTAATGAATAAATGCTGTGGAACAATCTTTTATTTTGGAGCGATGTAAAATACTTTTTATTTTCAAAGTTATTTGTTAACTGGCAATTAAGGCTGGGAAAAAATAGGTAAGCAAAACAAAATTCTTATCGTCGCCTCCATCAAAAAAATAAAAATGTTTCATTAACAAAAAATCCATTAGAAATACCTATTGTAAGCGGCAGAGGAAAAGGGTGATTACTTCCTGCTTTTCTGCATTCATGCAAATGTGATGTCCAGTAAAAAAGGCAAAAGAAAAAGTTCAATTAATAAAATATCAAATAAAAACTAAAAAACCTACGTACATATGTACATACAAATGTGTGGAGCGAAGAGAATTTTATCTAATAAGATATTCCTTGAATAGAAATATTAATATGACTAAAAAAAATTTTAATAATATCGCATAATTTCTAACGGGCCTTTATTCGAACTGACCGTTGCTTAATTAAAACTTTATCACTAATCTGATATTTACCAATACATGCACATACACACACGTCAAATATATTTTTAATCGTCGAATAGATAAAAATTAGTTAAAATTTTATGTATAAAAGCCAAGTGGGATTCCAAAGAGGAGCTATTACGAAATTTTAACAGCAATAGAAGGAGTTTAGAAAAACGTTTTCAAATCCAATATTAATCAAAATGAAAGGTAAACTTATTACATACGTGTACATGTGTATTTTATTAAAGAAGAATTAAAACGCAATATTTTTACCAAAAATAATTCTTTTGCTTATTTTACTGTTAATACAACTACTCTTCATTTTAACATTTTAGTTTTCCAAATATTACTCTGCTTGATGTTGGCGCTGTTATTGGTGGCCCCATCCTTTTGTGCCGTCAGCATTCCAACTGTGGCAACCGCCGCTCCAACACCTGGAACAGTATCTGCTGGTTCCGGTTCTAGCAGCGGTAACTCCGATGATGGTCCACCGTCTGTTGCTGTAACTGAGGCACCTGCACCAACCTCAACTGTTGGAGCATTATATGGCACCACAGCTGCCAGCAAATCTTAATATTATTTAGATATGTACATGATATGTACTTACATCTGAATGCACATGCACACTGTGCATACATATATACATATATGTAACGTAAACATTTCTGTGTGTTTAATAAAAAGATCATCACGCTTGCGTACATATGTAAATACATACATATATCATGAAATTTTATTTCTAAAATATGTGTAAGTCAATTTTATGCAATAAGAAAAAGTCAAGCTCAAATAAATTCGAAACGGAATCAATTACCCATTGACGGAAATGAAAAGGATGTCTCATTAAAACAACTCTTACGACAGCCGGCTCTACTCACCAGATTTTACACGGATTTTATTCGGCAACTTAATCTCGTTTAGGGCTACCTGAGACTAAGATCTGCCGCAGCTGAGTTGCCCCAAATGTTTCCCATCAGAGCTGGAGTTAAGCCCATACCTGGTCCGATGGATTACTACTGCTGCGTGAGCCTTAAACTACTGCACCATTCTTCCATTCCGGTTAGATGTAACCAGAGTAATAGTTGGAGTCATTTTAAGTCCTGCTCAGGCCTGCTGCCATCGTTCAACTGCACTCAGGCCTTCACGGCAGAGCCTTCTGCACCCTTACCCTCTCCAGGTAACCACCCCCGACCTTTGCGGTCTCACTGAACTGCCCGTAGCACGATTCCCATTGTAAGCCGGGCTGAATTCAACAACATCCGTAAGGTTCGCGGGCGATACCATGGTAGAGGTCTGGCTTTCATCCTACACGATATCGTACAATATTGTCTCATCGATGGCCACATCGACCGCAGGGATACTACTTAGAACGACTTACAGACAGGCATTATACGCCATGCACATTGAGTCTGTTAAGACCTTCTTGAACTCTCTTCAAGCGAACGTCATTCTCGAAGTCAACCAACCCACCCATTGCAGACGACGAGCTCGAGCTGCCTCGAGAGTACCGCGTAATACTGGCACAATTGGTTATTGTAGTGGACTTAATTACTACTTATCCAGGCTTGACCCCGATATACCCAACGACATTAACGACCTCTTTACATGCTCCTTAAAACTTCCTCATCTAATTTTCGATAAAAAAAAACTTACGAACACTTTAATCAAAACCAAAAAAAAACACCAAAAAACTTCCACTAGGCTAAGTACTCACAAGTACTTACATACGTATATATAAATTTATTTAAAATGACAATTGAATGTGGAGTTTTTGCAGATACATAAAATTCCGTATAGATTTAACATGAAAATTATCCATATTAACAGCGATAGTCGAAATACACACACAAAATTTAATTACATAGTATGTATACATTCTTAAGACACTTTAGACATTTTGTTAACTTATATCTACAATAAATATATCTATACATTATATTATATATACACATTTTTGGTGTATTCTCTTCATGCGTGTGTTTAGCACTACAAATAATGCATAAATGCATTATAATACAATCATCTATAGTGTAAGATAAATTTGCCAACATAAAGTGCATATATACGTTATATGAAGGAATTTTTATAAATTTCTGTATATGTTATTATGAGCACATTAATGAGCACTCAAATCCTGAAGAAGGTTATCTCAATTTAACATTACGACGAAATGAACGACGCACTTCATCTTGTGTCTGATCACAATTCAACTCATCGCCATGACCATACTGAAATAACGTTAAATGAAATTAGCACAAAGTAATTACTTTAGATAACTAACATTTCTGTTACCTTGCAAAAGTTCTGTTCCAACAATTCCAATGCAGTCATACGATCTTTTGGATCGTGTTGCAAACATTTATCCACAAACTCATGCCCTTCCTGTGAGAGACTTTCGGGTGCTTCAGGCTTCTCACCCATACCCACTTTGAACATAATTTGGAAATTCGAGTCAAATTGTGCCCAAGGACGCTGTTTTGAGTAAATAAATATACGAAAATATAAAACACGTTACAGTATGTATATCTTTCTTTTAATTAAAGCCATGAGTCTGAAAATACATACTTGTCCCGATGCCATTTCAACAACCACACAGCCCACAGACCAAATATCTGCTGCACGACCGTGGCCATCACTATTCGTTTTCGTAAATATCTCTGGCGCCATGTAAGCTATGGAAATAAGCAGATAAGAAATAAAGACTATCTTAAGGCCCTATACTAATTTTATTATGAATTATGTTCTATTCTTATTATTTTATTTTATTCATTGAAATTTAATTAAACGCAATGTACCTTAATGTAATTTATTTATTTAACTAATTTAAAGATTAATTATTAAATTATATTTATATTTAATTTATATTAAGTTATTAATTTAATTTATTTTATTTCTTGACTTTATTTATTTTCTTTTATTTCCTTTTGTTTCACTTAATTTAATTAATTTTAATTTCATTCATTTAATTTCATTTCATTTAATTTAGTTTAATTTAATTTAATTTAATTTAATTTATATTATTTAAATTACTGAAATCCTTACCTTGTGTACCCACGTAGCCTTGCAGTTCGCCCGGGACAGTAGTGTGCGCCTGTATTTTCACCGCTGAGCCAAAATCTCCTAATTTTAAACTATTACTGCCATCCACTAAAAATATATTCGCAGTCTTTATGTCACGATGCACAATACCATGTCTGTGTAATTCAGCAACACCTGACAATAGTTGCGCAGTGAAGCGACGTACTAAACCTTCAGGTAAACCACCCGAGAGTTCAACGAGTGCTTCTAAAGTACCTTCAGAGCAGAGTTCCATAAAAATTAGAAGTTCTTCCTATTTAATAAATTTGGATTAGAATAATTAATATTTACATACACGTATACATTCATGCTAACTTATATTAAAAGATTTTATTAAAAGTTAAAAACGTTGAGCAACATAAACTCGAAAAAATGCGATTGGGCTGCAGCTCCTTACCCTATGCACTTCGATGCCATAGTAGCGCACCAAATTCTTATGCTTAATGCCCTCCAAAATTTTAAGCTCTTCAGCAACATTTTTCAGAGCACGTGTTTCGCCAGGTTGTATTGCAATCTCTTTCATAGCCATCAATTCACCGGTATTATTGTTGACAGCGGTGTACACCTTACCAAAACGACCTTGGCCAATCTGCAATAAAAATTTACCTTTTATTGATAATTAAATATTTATTAGCTGCTTTGGCTAACTCACTTTAATGCCACGATGCCAATGAAAGTTCACGCTACGTGCACGTATTTGCACCTTATCGGAAGTATTCAGCGCCTTAATATGACCAATTAAATTACGCTCACGCAGATTCTCTTCAATTTCCATATCCAAACGATTCACAGCATCTCGTACACGTATTTGCCGAGGAGCCAACGACGAACTACTACCGTTAGTTGGTGATTTCGAAATAGGTGAAGATTGTGGCACAATTAAACGTAATTGCTCATGTTTTTCTGTCGTACTATTAACATTATAATCCGGCAAGTCATGACCATCGCCGATTGTGTATTCTGGTGTGCCATCAGCAGCATTACGCAAAACTTCTTCTTTCAAACTGAATTGTGGATGTAAAAATTTGTTATACTGCGGCGAACTTAATGGTGTATTCGGATTTGTGCCAGTGCCTACGGATATGGGCGTACGCGTAGGTGTACGAGACCGGCTGGTCGCCGGCGAAGACGTTTTACGTGTGCGTGGAGAGGCTTTTTTGCGCGCAATCTTCTCCGGTTCAGATGTAATGCCAATAACATGCGATATGCAGCGATCCATCTGTTTTTTTAAGTCCTCAAATTGTCGTTCATCAAGATGACGCGTAATTTGTGGATCGCAGGCAAGTATAAGAAACTCTAGACCCTGCGAAGCCCAACGTGGACGCATGCCACGACCACGTTCGCAGCGTTCCATAACGAAATGCATCCACATTTTAGCGAAATCAATTATACCTAACGCCAAATCGACCTCACACGATTCATCTTTGTTCGCCATTATACGTTGCTCGAACAAACGGATTACGTCTTTATTATATTCAAAACCAAATTTATAGCCTTGATGTAGAATCTCACGTGTTCGTGATAGTACTGCTTGCCTATCTTGATCATCCAATTCAGACATTTGTTCCGGACAGCAGCGCTCCAATACACGTTCGATTATTTTCGACAATTTATTACGCACATCGAGTACATCCTTTTGCAAGAGCTTAAATGATTTCTTTATTTCAGCACAAACAAAATCCTGTTGCTGATTAATCACATCGTCTTCGTAATGTTCACGATGAAAATCGGTTGTCTCGACGTCACGGCAAAACATCTTCGCAAAGAAGAGTACCTTCACCGAACGTTCACGTTCAATGGTAAAGAGTGATTGGGTCTCTCTACAAATCGTTAACAATTGCCATTTCAAATCACTTTCGCCATGTTGTGCTGTGTCATCGATTTGAATGTCCAATTCAGATGCACGACTGACTAAACGATCCGATATGCTACGTAATAAATTACGTATAATGGTGCAAAATTTTTTCGCGGCAATTGTATGCATGCCATTTATCATGGGACTAATAAGTTTGGTAAACATCCATTCTTTTTCCAAAGCAGACTTCTTATTACCCTCCGGTCCCGATTGCAACACCAATTGATCAATGTAGTCCAAGTAGAGCTAAAATAAAGATATACGAATTATTCAAATTAAATCATTTAAAACATCTTTACTAAATAATAACCTCAAAAACTTTCCGTACAGTTTTGTCAAAATGATTCAGTATACCAATATAACGCTCTAACTCCACTTCGTTCTCAACGAGGGCTGTCGTTATGTGACGCTGATAACGTTCACGATGTGTTAAAGCTAATGTCAAGCCCTCACGCAACTCCTTCATAAGTTGTTCCAAGCTTAATGGATTTGGTTTCGGTGGTCGTGTTTCTAAGCGCATGCGCAAAAACTCATGCATAAATTGCAATGGTATGCCACTGAGAAATACAAAAGAAGGAATGTATGTAGGCAGGTTTATGGACTTTGCCTCGTCACTCCAATAGCCAAATCGTCGTAGCTCGTCTATCTGTTCACGACTTATTGCCGGTTCTAAACGTGGTACATCCTCATCGATGCGTTCCGTTTCGAAATCATAGTCTTCTGTGCCGGGCTTCTCTAACGAAATGTGTGCTTTATACAGTACAACATTGTGCAATTTATTTAAAAAAGACAGTGCTTTTGCGAGGCCGCGAGATTTTAGTACATTTTCAATAAACTTTCTATGGATACAACATATTGAAATGAAAATTGGTATTAATTTTTTTTAAATTATTTAAAGAATTGTTATATAGTAAGCACACCTGTATAGCGCCGAAGAATTAGCATCATTACAGCTGGTTAATGGTTCAACGCTAAAAATATTAATGTCGTGCATTGAACTCTTACGCAAAAGGTTGGTGTTTGCTTCGCATGACAAGTGACTAACTTCAGTTGAGGTAGATCTGCAAACGGTGAAGCATTGATTAATAGAGAAATTGTCAAAGCATTTACAAAATAAATGTTTAAACTTTGCATACATTTGAGCAAATTAACCTACTCATTACTACTTGAGGTTTCACCCGGCACCTGCGCCACATCATTCAGCATGAACTGTACCTTAGGCGTGGAAAATATAGATGAAAGCTTTCGTTGAGGTGTTGCTTGACTAGAACTAGTTTTGGTTGAATCGACCGAATTCACACCAGAATCATCGTTTTCCAAACCAGAGGAGGTACCGCTGTCGGTGCCCGCATAGGATGTTTGTACAGGCCAAGAGAATTTCTCAGATTGTAATCTAACAAAACAAAACAACAAAAAATAACAGAATATACATTTTTTGCATGCATATGAATATTTATTGCAATACCTTGCTAATATTTTGCCAAAGATACATAATTTCAATTGATTCTGACGTGTTATATTATACCACAAGCACATGGCCTTAATGCGTCCAACAAAATTCTCATTCTTATAAATCGGATGAAATGCACCCATGACTTGTGACGAAGGATACAACGCCTCTGCTGCTTCCAAACGCGTTAAAAGTTCCTCCACTTCTCTCATAGCAATCTCCTGTTGTTCCATGCAATCTTTGCAGTATAAAGACATGCAGCCCGTGCACATTTTGCCCGGTTGTGGTGCTAAGAAACGGAGGAGGAAGTAAAAAAAAAAGAAATTATTATAATTAGCTTGGCAAAGAAAGATCAATAAAAACGTACAACTTGCATTGCTGCTATCCGTACTAATACCGCTGTCCACGCTCATTTCGCTCATGGCACGCTGAAAACGTGGCTGAAATTTATAGTTGATTATTTGTGAAAGCAATTCAGGCACTGCTTGTCGTGCATTAAACAAATATTTGTCCTGTTGCTCCATAGTCCGATCAGCCTGCCACGCTTGCAGCTCCAACCAAATGAGATCTTTCAGTTCCGCCTGCCAGGTGTGCTCCTCATGTGAGAGCTAAACACAAAAACAAAATACAAATTAATTTCATATGTAGAAGAAAAGAGATAAAGGATTTGTGCATGCATTGTGTTCTTCGAGCAGTCCGATTCTTAATAGGATGATTAAATTTATCACAGTCTGTCGACCAGACTAGAGGCTTCACAAGTTTTGATAACTAAAGAATAATTTGTTATTAATTTGTAGATAAATAACCGGTGGGCACTTAAGAGAGACAGAGAGGGAACTAATGAGGAGCAGCCCTAGGTGACTGGACAGAAGGTTTCGAAAAATTTTGTTGAAGCAGGTCAAAAGAGAAAAGTGCGACATGAATAAGTATAAGCGGCCATTACCAAGAGATTATTGTTGAGCGCGAACCTATTCCTCACGGAATATACTCGTACGTTGGGTATGTCGAAGTCTTGCCTGAAAAATGAGGCGTTTAAGCAGTTACCTAACATAAACATTGATTCTGTCGTTGATCCCACTGAGTGAATATGCTGTACGGTTTAATATGTGTAAGAATATCCTCAACATTGAGCACAAGAAAAAGGATCTGAAAGGTTTTAAGAGTTTGTGTCTATTACAGTATGTAACTCATGTCCGAGAGGCTAAGAGTTTCCGCAAGAGGATCGGTGATTTGGCAGTTGCATTTCGGTTAAAATTTATGTTAACATTTTTGTTGTAGTGGCTCGCAAAAGCAGGCTCGAATAAAATTAAAAGGGATTTTAGATAGGTTTGTTTTAACGGGGTTTCACAGGGGTGGTTAGTGTCGGTATAAGCAACTACGTTTCTTATGATATACCTAGGAGGTTATTGTGCTTCGAGGAAATGCCTACAGGGATGATCCCTTCGGTAGCTCTTTGATTGGGTGCAAGAATATTTTGCTGTGTAAGTGATGTGCCGTGGGATCCGGAGGTTTTCTCTGACTAATTCGTAACATCTCGATAAATGCGACGTTTTACAATTTCGATAGCAGTCGATTGTACGCTACGAAACTGACTAGTATATTTTCATCCAGCTGCGTGTTTTCGGCGACCCAACTCCGTTTTGGTCAGCAAGGAATACATGTAATCAAAATCAATGTCGGAGACAACTATTTTGAGCATATGAAATCAGAGAGAAAAATTCGTAATAGGAAACCATAAAGAAAACAGAACACAACTCTTGCGCAAATAGTAGACTTTTGTTTAGTCAGTGAATCAACTGGGTATTTATGACAATAGTTAAATAGGTCATAGTCTCAGTTGCTTTAAAATCCTTCCGGCATTCCTTACCTTAGCATCCTGCCGATCAACGCTCCCCAATTTGATGAGATTGGCAAAAGTCTCATGAAATTCTTTACGTATATTCAAGCCAGGCGTACGTTCATTACGCAGCTGTAGTGCAAAAGCCGATGCTGGAGCTGATGCGCGACAACCAATCGGTCGTGATGATACACACATGTATCGATTGCAAGACTCCACAACTTTCGAAGATCCACGTATGCCTACTTCGGAATTGAGTGGAGTGCATTTATCCATAGACTCCAGATGAAATGAATTATCAAGCAAACTCGAACCGCGTGTACTATAACTGGTTGCCGTCGCCGATATCATAGAATTTTTTAGTTCACGTTCAGCATCACGCAACAAATCTTGTGCACGTTTACTGGTACGTTTATTCTCCTCATTAACGAACATTTCATTTAGCAGCGCACAATCCATGGTGTTGCGTCGAAGGACACGCGAACGAGCCAAACGGGTTGCGCCTTTTTTTGGCGTACTCGGTGCAGGGTCTATTGCTCTGTTTGTACACAATTGAGGAAAT
The DNA here is from genome assembly GCA_037013455.1 of Ceratitis rosa. Taxonomy (NCBI): domain Eukaryota; kingdom Metazoa; phylum Arthropoda; class Insecta; order Diptera; family Tephritidae; genus Ceratitis; species Ceratitis rosa. The sequence continues at coordinate 35,949,860 of JAWMAG010000006.1, read as the reverse complement.
ATTCGTAAGTATGTGCATTTGTAGTCATGTATGTAGATTGATAAAGACTTACGATCCCACAGAGGCGACAGCATGTGCCTTCTTCCGCTCCCAGTCACGACTTTTAATCTTCATTCTGGTACGTGGTGGCGTCGTACCGTAGTCTTCAAAACGCGCTGCCAAATCGTCTGTGTGCGGAGAAAGCAACTCTTCATCCAAATCAACAGGATGATAATTATTCACACTTCTATTTGCAGAGGGCTTTATGCGGAATTCAACCCTGAGAAATAAAGAAAAAAATGGAAAACAAATTGTGTAATTAATCATTTGTTTTGAAAATTAAACAAAACTTAAAATCAAATAAACAAAAATTAAAAAATATAAAATTGAATAAATTAATCGAATATATGCATTATATATTTATATAGGTCTAGTATAAAGTAATCCATAATTTTTGCAACAGATGGCTTTCATGATCTCGCGTTTGGATTACGCGTACGATTGAATTATGCTAGATAGCGTTAGAAAGATGATATTTTGTAATAAAAAGGATATAGAGGAAAGTGTTGAGCACTTAACTCGCTATTGTTTGTGCGCATGCCAAAGATGGGCGCCAGCCAAAAAGAAAATATGCTATATTCTAAAATTTTTCTTCGATAAAGGCGAAACCGCAAGGCAGCCAGCTTGTCTATATTAATACAAAAATAATCGGTTACTATTTACTAGACAAAATAAAAAGTCTTTGTCCTTTGACTGTGGGATCAAACCATAACCTAAACCACAGGCCTGAAACTTGTAGCGTGTTTCTGCGTATTATTTAGGCATAAATAAATCGATAATAAACGTTTTTCTAGAAAGTGGACCTGGAGCCGAGCAATTTACATGAAATTTACAGAGGTAGTTTTTTCCCCTTATTTATCATTCGTAACACGTTTTCTTCCAGAAAATGGACCCGGGACAGATCTATTCAGAAAAGTCATATTTATTGTGTGGTTTATATTTGGAACATACGTGTAGATAACCCTTTACCCAACTTAACACATATAGTTTTTGTTTTCGGTAAGTATACCTGGTACTGATTTATTCGAAAAAATCGTTACCCCTAAGGCTTATCAACAGATCAAAGTTCGAACTTCATTTCCATAAAATATATTATATTGTATCAAAATTTTTTTCTTTTCATGTTTAAACAAACTTCTATCCCTACATTAAAATAAAGGCCGTTAGATTCTATACGTATGGAAACACTTTAATACAACAATTTATTTGTTACAAAAACATAAATAATTTTAAAACATAAAACAAACAATCAATAATCTTATTAGAATCATTTTCAAATTCCATGTGAACGAAGCCGCGGCTTTCTGCTAGTGTAAAATAAAACAAAATGAAATAAAACTTTATAAAAAAAATTTAAAAAAATAAAACAGAATAAAATAAAATAAAACCTAATATAATAAAATAAACCTTCATTATAAAATAAAAATAAAATAAAACAGAATAAAACAAAATAAGATAAAATAAAATAAATTAAATTAAATAAAACAAAATAAAATAAAGTAAAATTAAATTAAGTTAAATTAAATTAAATAAAACTAAAAAAAATAAAATAAAACGAAAATAATAACATAAAATTAAGTAAAATAAAATAAATAAAAGAAAACTTTATGGAAAAATAAAAATAAAATAAAACAGAATAATAAAAATAAAATTTTACAAAATAAAGTAAAATTAAATTAAATTAAATTAAATAGAATAAAAAAAAATTAAAAAAAAAACAAAATAAAATAAAGTTAAATAAAATTAAATTAAAATAAATAAAATAAAATAAAACTAAACAAAATAAAATAAAACCAAAAATAATAAAATAAAATTCATTAAAATAAAATAAAGTAAAATAATACTAAACAAAATAAAATAACATAAAAGAAAATCAAATTAAACAAAAACGAATAAAATAAAATATAAAAAATATAAAATAAAATTGAAATAAAATATAACAAAGTATAATAAAATTAAATTATATTATTTAAATTAAAAAACAATAATATAATAATATAATAAATTAAATTAAATTAAAAGTTAATAATTAAGTAAAATAAAACAAAATAAAATAAAATGAAAGGGAATGGAGTAGCTTAAGAAAATAAAAATGTGGTTTTATATAATATCAACCATTATTCGTTAGTTTTTAATTTAAAAACACTTTACATATGTAAATAAAATCATATCAACAAATATGTATGTATACATGTTTGTGCAAGTTCAATTTTAAATTTCACAAATTGTAGGAGTACGTACAACTGAATGGTCATATACTTGGATATGTATGTATTTATGGATACAAAGTTATATGTACGATAAATCATTTTTAATTTGCATATGCCGCACACAGGAGCCCGTATAATTCACATAATTACTTGGCCCTTAAGCGTTTATCTTATCTTACCCTAACAGTGCTGATAGGTTCACACTCATATATATCATATATGTATAAATAGCCAAAACGCATCATTTTTTAACAATGCACTTACATATAAGTGAGTGTATATGTTTATGCACATACTTATAAAACATATTTTCCCCCGTTATCTATCCGGTCTTCACGCCTATAATTATACTTCAATATCGCTTATAACAGACTAATTGACAGTTTTGATTGACATAAAAAAATTATTGCACGCTTTCATGGATTTCGTCATACATAAATATGCATGGATTACTTATGCCACCTGTTTATAGGACTTACGTAAATTTTACTTAAATTTCATAATTTATTATATTTATCGTTGGTATATTACAAAATGTTTCATCAGAAATTTTTAGCAAAGAAAGGCAGTTGGATATGTGAACATGGAGTCTTTTATGAGATCAATTTCATATATAATAACTATTTTATTTATGACCGAATCGTTTACTTTTGAATTATTTAGGAGTTAATTGAAAAAGATTGCTTAAGGCAGTAGTCTCCTTTAAAACCTGAATTAACCCGATCGGTCATACATATTATCTTGTGCTTTCAGCGGCACCGTTTTCTAAGACTTGTAAAAATGAAAACTCGAGAAAACGCACTTCAAAGTTTTGCCCGAGCATTCGAATCTGTTCGACGCGTCGCCACTAAAACTGCTCTAGCCTTTAAAATATGTCGAGTTGACCACTGAATTTTTGAAGACATATTTTTGGATAGTTTTATTATAAATTTAAGAAAAACTGCATTTTTTGAAGCCTCTAAAGCAGAGTAGTTTCGCAAACACATGCGAAGTCGTAGTTTGTTGTTTCGACAAAGTCATCATTATTTAATTTGAAAAATAGAAAAATTATTTTTAATTATATTTAGTTAGCCAATGTATTGAACGAACTAAACACCGCAATGACATCTAACATAAATAATCACCGGTTTAACCGAAATTAATCTTTCTTACTTATTACAACATACATACCAATGTCACCTGTTAAACTTGATTCAAAACTCATCTTCAAACATTACCAAACGTAGAAATACAAACAACGGCAAATGCTCAAATTTGTATACATACAAATATAAGTAAGGGGTGTTTTTTTTAAACGTTTGGTTTCAATAAGACAATAATTTTTCCGGAGTTGGTCTTTTATTGCTTTACCTATATAATGGTTCGGTAAGCACGACATATCCAATATTCGGTCGACATAATCGTCCAGTAGAGTCGGTGAATCGCGCAACCATGGATCGGTTTCACACCACGTTCACTCTTATGGATAACGTACATCCTCAGAGACCCTACTGCTGATGTGAAGCAAAGTATCCAAGAAGACCCGAAGGAGTCCATCCGCGCAACAATTGGAGCTGTGCCCTCGCACTTTAAGGACGATTTTACGAAAGAATCTTGGTTTGCGGGCTTACAAAACCCACCTCGTGCAAGAATCGAAGTCGGATGGCCATCAAATGCATCACACGTGCGGTGAATTATCCCAAACTAGATGGCCACCGATTCCAATGTTCAAAAGAAAATTTTGTTCAGCAATGAAGCTCACTTTTGGTTGAATGTTTATATTAATAAAAAAAACGTTCGCATTTGGAGTGGTGATCATCAACAAGACATTGTTGAGACACCGTTTCATCCTCAAAAAGTCACCGTTTAATGTGCTCTATGGGCAGAAGGAGTCATTGGTCCGCATTCCTTCAAAAGCCGTCCATAATGTTGAAGTCAATGGGAAACATTATAAAGCCATGATTAATGATTTTTTCAAACATGAATTGGAGGGCCTTTGGCGTAACCTCCAAGATCGTGCGATTCAACACCGCTGGAATATTTATTGGGAGGTTATGTGAAGTTGCTTGTCTACGCAGATAAGACCGAGACACTTGACGCCTTGGAAGAGAATATTCGTGCCGATTATCTAAAAAAGCACCCTTTACCTGTTTGATGTTTTTACATCTGTTAAACAACAAGCAATTTGTTCAATTGAATCATATTAAAATGAGAGTATAAATAAAATGAGTTCGCCATTGATGAAAACTTATAAAATTATGCTTACATACAAGCAAGTACATATGTACACATACATTTGGATTAATTAAACACTTTTTATATAAACGGATCACAGCCTGCTGAGGTGGTAAATTGATATGTGTTACGAATTGTTAATCAAGTGAATATTCCTAATTAAGACAAAATTGTGAATATATCGTAATTTTATTTTCAATTTGCATCATCAGCGAGGAAAGTTAGTTAATTGATTTAACTAATAACCAACTAATAAAGAAAGATTAACTTTTTCGTCATTCTTAACGCATAATGAAAAGCATACCGAAATAAAATTTTATCCAATAAAGCGTAAAGTAGCTCAACATAGTGGGATGTTTGGAATCAATTAAGGAATTTATACCCAGTAAACGAGTAGTTAGTAATGCGTACGATCAAGCTAAAGGACATGAGTTCGAACTCATAACAAAAAAATCATTTTTAAAATAAAAAAAATTACTTTTCTAACTGCGATCGCCCATAAACAGGGAACATCAACCTATCCGAGAGTATTTCTGGCATGAAATAAAAGCTCCTCATAAAAAATTCATGGCGTCCGCGGTAGCCGAGTCAAAATCCCGGTGCCTCCAACATCAAATGTTATGGAAAATAATTTAAATAAAAAATGAATTTAAATTTTCTAATTGCGGTTGCCCCTCGGCAGGGAATGTCCACCCCTCCGAGTGTATTTCTGACATGAAATAAAAGCTCCTCATAAAAAATTCATCAGCCGTTTGGAGGCGGCTTAGTCTAAACTATAGATTCTTCGTTTGTCCGAAAGTCATCAAACATCAAGACGCACACCACAAAGGAGAGAAAACCGACTGCCTATCTCTCAACGTTGCGATCGACCATAACACGTGCGTAGTCGGATAGATACCGAAAGCTGAAGAGGGAAGCAAGACACATTTGCATGGTCGATTCATAATAAGTGAGTAGAATACCAAATTTAATGTTCTCAGACGCTTTATTGCAGTGTAGAGACAACAGACTGCCTACCTCGCAACGTTGCGATCGACCACTACACGCGCGGTATGGAATAGATATTGAGAACTTAAGAGGGAAGCAACATGCTTCTGCAGGCAAAAAAAGAAAGAGGCCGAGATGCGTGAGTATAAAGAGCTTAAAAAGCTGGTTGACAAGGGTAATGCTCGAAAATTTTATGAAAAGATGCGGCGACTTATAGAAGATTTCAAGACCGAAGCATAGTGATGTAGGAACCAAGTAGGTAATCGTACACTTCTCCAACCTCTTGAATTGTAGTGGAAGTGAACCCGAAACCCTAATCGATGATGATAGAAAAGATGTTGTATTACCCAACTATGAGAAGACTCGAATAGTGATTCCACACACGAAAGCATATCCGCCAATTGGTACCTAAGTATGATACATCCAATCTATAAAATTGGAGACCCCACAGTATGCACCAATTGCCGTTGTGCTTTATAACCACTGAAGCGATTTTCCGCCGAGCTCCTCCTCCAATTTTTGGTATGGGTCTTGATGTTTCCCAATAAATAGAGAGACCTAATGTTGATTCTGAGCTCCCTCCGAACGGCCGATGAATTTTTATGAGGAGCTTTTTTATTTCCAACAAATGGAGGGACCTACAGTTTACTCTAAGCCGCCTCCTAACGGCTGATGGTTTTTTATGAGGAGCCTTTCTTTCATGTAAGAAATACACTCGGAGGGGCTGACATTCCCTGCCGAGGGGCGATCGCGATTAGATAATTTTTGAAAATGACTTAACAGCTAAGAAGAGAGTACAGAACGGATTCATCCTAACCATTTTCCATATAACTTTTGACGTTTAAATTAGGATCATTATTATCCTAGAAAAATTTAAAACGAAAATTCGGATTCAGTCTATTTTACATTCGTTTCAGATAAAGCCTTAGCCACTAATTTTTGTACCTATTTATTCTTATGTCATCGGTAAAAAAAAATGGTATTTAAGTCCCAGGATCGGTGGCAAAGTCAACAATCTTTTACGGTATCTTAGTATACGGATTTGAAATCGTGGAAAAAAATAAATTAGTGGAACATTTAGGAATCCTTCAAACGAGGTCTCGTGAAATGGCAACACATGGATGGCAGCGCTATCGGCTCCGGCTCAATAGAAACATTAGGGTTGTCAACTAACAGAAATTTCGATTTTTTTTTTAATTTCTACATGATCTCCAAAATATCATCCTAAGTTTTGAAGCCGATTCGAATAAAATTTTGGGAGATACAGCCTTGATAAGGAAGGAAGACACACTCAAAGTCAAGTAGGCTCAACGTTTTAAACTTCAAACGCGTTTTTCTCGAAGCTCTGTTTTCAAAGTCGATTCTAAAAAGTTGTCAATTTTTTCAATCATAACTACTATTTAAAAAAATATCGAGCAAATGTTACCACCATTTTTGCATTTTTTTGTAAAAAAAAAAAAAAATTTGCCAAAAATCCAAAATTCACTTTTTTATTTTTCTTCATCTAAATTCTACTTCCTGGTAAAATTAACTAAAATTACGTTTTTCTTTATTTTCACTTCGAATGATCTTGTCAAGAGTTCTACTGTCAACGCAGATGCAACCTTTTTCGGAAGGGTCGCCGGAAATGACGTCACAAATAGCGGAATTACGAATATTTTCTCTTGAAAATTTCAGAAATTCGTTTTCAAATAGAATAGTTAGAATAAAATGTTTAATTTTTTCTAATAAAAATTTTTAAAATATACCTTTTTTCACTGAATAATTCCATGTAACCCTTTAAAAATCTTAGAGAGTTATACTTCTCTACCAAGGAGCACAGGCCACTGAGTCTCTACTTTGGGTAACCCCTCCACCTCTATGACTCGGATTCCTGGCAGGAGAAAATCGGCAAACAAATATGACAAAGCAAGTCGGAGCATTGAAATATACGCAGTTGTTACAAAACTTCTTGGTAGAACGGAAGGAGGTGGCATTCATTGGAGCTGCCATTGAAGCTGCCAAGACACAGCAGTGTGTACTAAGCCGAAGTATTGGCTATCATAGATGCTAAAAAACACACCGAACCGAATACTCAGTACATTCATTTTTAATGACAATCAGGCTGCCAACTCCGGTTTCGAGAGGGATAAATTCTAAAATCTTGCTGGACTGTTGCAAATCTCTCCAGTAGATGGATGAAAAGAGAAATGTAGAAGCTTATTCGAGAACGTGTCACAGTACATACCATAATTGCTAGACAAGATACGACCAAAGAGATTACACGGGATAAAAATCCAATTGGTAGGCCGCGTTAGGCAAATCCAAGAGCCTTACAAAGGTAACTGAGATCCTGACGGCACAATGATTTATAGCATGTAGAAAAACCTTCCGAATATCTCGAGGAGCTGCAGAAATGCTGTATGCTTTTCCATCAGTCCACCAAGCTAGTCTCCTATTTTTATTTAAAAAAAAGTGCTTTCACACAGTTCTATACTAGTTAAATTCTAGTTATATTTGGTATGCGTAAGCTGATTTTAAAATTACAGGCAATGCTCTCTTTTGTTTTCGATTTCTGGAACGAGAAATACTTTTTGTTTATTTTTTTGGTATTTGTGATTGAATGCGGTGAAGCAAGACGAAAAATTCGACCACCCTAGTGTGTAAGAAATATTAAGAACATAAAAGGCCTTTGCCCCATTTCAAAAATATGTAGTCAATTTAAATTTTACGATCGCAAACTTACTTTTTACGCCTCATTTTGCTGTCTGTCACTTTATCGTGTCTTTCTCTATGCTATGTACTCGTAGGTATAAATGTTTATAAAACTGTTGAGTGTAACAAGCAGCACGTCGACAATCCACTAAGTTTTATTATAATTCAATTTCGCAATTTACTTCTTGATTGAAATCAAAATCAACTATTTGGTTTTTTTAATTTCGTTTCTGCACTTTATTTGCCCGATTTAGGTGGGTAAACAACACAAACTGCAACTGGAGCGAAAAATGCTAATCGATTGCAAGCTATGAACAAAAATATATAGCATATTTATGTACATATGTGAATGCAAGTATTTACTCTATGCAGTGTGTCCACAAATGCTTTTGTATTTTTTTCTCATATAACAAATATATACATACATTTATGTACATATATATACCTATGTATGTATATTATATGCGACAGAAATAAAAAATTTTTCAAAACAAAAGGGTGAAAGATATGAACTTTTTCACTTTTTTAAATTCACTGCATAATCATATGTTGTTGTGGCTGCAATATGCGTATGTATTGTATTTTGTTAAATTTGTACCGCCACCGCAGACGGGCGTTGAGCATCGCGTGAACACTGAAAACAAACACTGCCGGCATATGCGAACTGTGTACCTTTATTTATGTGCATATATACACATATGTGTATGTACATACGTGTATGTATGTTTGCGCGTAATATACGCAAGCAAAAATTATCAACTAATTATAAAAAAATAAATATATGAGTAATACCGGAACGCGACCGACACTTTCCGACCACAAAGTTGTGCCACTATCTCTCTCTCTACAATGAACCCAAGCACAGGGCAGTTCTTTTAATTATTTTTTTTTTTTTTATAAGTTTATTTTTTGCTGAAGATCACCCGACTCACGGCCGAGCACACGAGCACCGAGGGGGTCGCACTCATTAGCTAGCACACCCAAGTGTGAAGTGCCGCAGCCACAGCGTTGAACGCCGTACGAAATAAATATGGTACATACATAAATATGCAAAAATACATTTTTTTTAGTTTTAATACTTTTGAAACCAATTAATCTTATCAAAGTGCATCGGAAAACTTTTAGACACTTTATGTATAAATATATGAATTTATAGATACACATATGTATACACGTATGTATGTACCATATATGGTATATGCATTTGTATTTAAGCACTTCGCACAGCTGTCACTGAACTGTAGCACTGGCGATTGGCAGTCGTAAGCAAATTAGTATTATAACCAAATAATGCGCATTGCCGTTAACACAAAGCGAATCCACAAATCTACAAATCAACACAGCTCATCGCACGTAAAGTCACTTAATTCGACATCGACATCTCCACACTTAGCTAAGCAGCCGCTCATACCAAAACCAATATCGCAACGAGTACGTACATACACACACATATATCATATATGGTATATACGCGCAACCGATAAGCATACCGATTGCGATCTGTAAAATCAAGTATACTTTTTACTGGACCCTCCACACGAGCAGAGCGCGCAGAGGCCACTGGGCAGAGAGTGACCGGCAGTTGGCAGTTTCAGTACGTAACACAATTATACCATAAATATATATGTATGTACATATGTGCGTTTAATTTTGTATAAAAAAAAAAAAACATGAAAATAAATGTTATTAATAACCAATACGTTTGAATGTTCAACCGCCGGCTCGCTTGTAACACAACTGCATTTTCCGAATAATGACTATCTACTGAGGGTATCCCCTGTGTAAAGCCAATGTTTTGAGGCGCAGAAGGCCGATGCAAAAAGTGAGAATTTTTATTTCTGATTTGGTAAGAGCGTGTTTGTTAAAAAGCTCTTTTAGAGCTCTTTTCTTTACTCTTTTATCAACAAACAGCGTTAAGTACATTGTTTTAGCTGTATGTAGGTATGTATGTATTTGATATGTTTGAATTTAATGAAATTTACCCTACATTCGGCACTTGAACTCAACCTTCAAAGAATTGGCGGGAAAGTACTATATAAAATTCACTGTTTATGAATGACATCTTCGGAGATTGTTCTTACTTATATGTATGTCCAAACTTACAGCTCACTCAAAATATTTATCCAAGTATAACTTCCTCAGGCACCGAATAAAAGTGTGATCGGCGGTTCGGCCGAACGGAAGTTGAGAGTGGAGATATACCATATTTTGCACATATATTTAGGCGCAGCAGCTTTTCAACTAAATGAGTCACAATAAAAAACTAAAAACATTCGAAATATTTTCTGAAAAATGCTGAAAAGAGCTAAAAGCTTACTACCAACAATTCGATTGGTTTTTTTTTCGTTTCTTATTAAAAAAAATAACACACGTAAAAAATATAAAATCTTTGCAACTAAAAATTTAAGCTAATTAATCTTCATGTCACTGGTTATGAGGAAATAACGTTTCTGAAAATAAATAATACCATTCCCATAAATACTTTGTATGAGCAAAACAATTGTAAATGTTTTCTATGTCACAATTTCCTACACATCCCTGGAGGTGCGGGTGTATTAACTTTCTTAAAATATCCATCGAATAATATTAATTATTTAAGGGCAATTTATTATCCAATTTTCTGATGTTTTACCTAACTTTAACCACCGAAATTGAAAGCCAGCAGAAAGTGTTTAAGATACATACATTTTAATTTTTAATTATCAAGAGGCTTTGCAACAGCCGAGTCAAATTTTGTTATGTTAATCTGTAGCTTCATTCAACTTTGTTTTAATTTCCTTAAACCTAAGCCAAGCTAAGGCAACAGATTTTTTTTCTTAAGAAAAATACAGAAATCAAAGCTAAGTTTCAACATTTTACGCTAAACGTCAAGAATATGAGCCAGATCTAGCTCAAAAAATATAAAATGGCAACACTGGAAATTTGTGCAAGTATTCAAAATGGGATGCCCAATATTTGAATATTATAATGCATGGCCAATGAATATTTGTTTTTGAGAATTTTATGTTGGTGAATTATCCATAATATTTGTAAAATATTTTTTATGCGCTTTTCATACCTGAAAATGGGACAAGTTTAATTGATTTAGCCTGTCTATCAGTTAATACACAAACTGGCCCCTTGGTTAGTGAGATATTTTCAACCGAACTTAGTGCACAGATGTTCAGGTACATTTAAACGATCAAGAAATTTTACATTCTGCACTTATATGATGAACTATACATTGGTGGTGAAAATTATCGAAATCGGACTATAAATATAGGTCCCATACACGGATTTCTTCAGAAATAAGGCTTTGGCCAAAACTCCATCAAAGAAGCATCTAAGAATTTAGAATTTGGTATTTTACACACATTGTGGCTAAAAATGATCGAAATCAGAAAACTACAAAATATATCTTATATATAGAAATAAGGTTTGGGTAAAAAATCTGTCAAAAAAGCAACTAAGAGCATGACGGTTCTTATTATACACTCGTATCTATAAATAAACATTGACACCGAAAATGATGTATCCCACATATAATCGAATTATTCATGTATGAGAATTATTATTTAATTCTAAAATGAAATAAACTCTAAAAAAATAAATGGTCATGAAAGGTGTATAGACTTTTTTTATTTTAAATATCTTCACCATTTCAACATTCAATATACACGGTGTGTCCCAAAAATAACCGATCTTTATATTTAAATCATACAGCATACAGCGCCATCTATTGAAAATTTGCAACATTAAAAAGATACATTCATCCTCTTTCAAACGCACCTGACTTCATGTAAGTCAGATGACAGATGTAAGAGTGACAGCCATTTCAATAAAACCAAAAGTGTTCTAATGGTTCCAAAAAAAAAGAGCAAATGTAAAATTTTGTGTCAAATTTGAAAAAAAAAAATTGAAATTGAAGTTTAAAAAATTAAAAAAAATTGAAAAAAATGAAGCAGCCGTAACCGAGGTACTGAAGGACATTTCTATAAATGACATAAAAAAATCTATGCATGCGCTGGTTGATCGTTCCAAACGTTGTGTTGAGTCAAATGGAACCTATTTTGAATAAATAATAACTTTCAAAGATAATACCTATAATGTTTATTTTACTATTTTATATCCAAAAATTTCGGTTACTTTTGGGACACACCGTGTACATATATTCTAACTTTTTTAATTTTTTTCTTTTTGCTTCTTATTCTAAGATTTTAATCTAAATTTCGAACGGAGAATTTTTTTATTAAATAATTATAATTAAAAGTTTGTGCTTTAACAATGTATCGTAAAAATACAAGATTCAAAAATGCCGCCTGTAGCGCCACTTTTTCTATCTTTACTAAAGAGACACCGAAAACAAAACAAAGTCAAATAAGAGAATCAGAATGAGAAATTTCACTTCAACACAGCAAGCAAGTATTTGAATGGAATAAATATAGCAAGTGAGTTTAAGTAAGTTATTTAGTTAGCCATCAATATCAAACACATAATAGCAATGTTATCAAAGTAGTTTTTGTAGATGTTTTATGGGAAAAGGGCTGCTCGTTTAACAAACAGGAGGGACTAAATAAATGATACGGAGCAATAAAAAGTACAATTAAAGTCTACATTTAATTTAAGTTTCACATACATCCATAATTACATACATATGTACAATATAATACATACAATTTAGGTATTTATGAGCAAATATAAAACCTAACCACACTCAACGATATACATATACAATACATTTATATTGGAATTTCGAGAGCCACTTAAGTTGCACAACAAGAAAAGGGGTAAACCAAACCAGTGTTCCGGTGAATGTCTACATTTGAACATATGCGCGAGCATATATACAAAACTTATTTGTACATACCTATTTGTATACTAAGCATGCAAGAACTGTTAAGAAGTGTGAGTAAACGCTCCCACCGCTTTCGTCAATAAATCAAGTGTCTGTTTTTTTTTTTTGTATTTTTTATTTACATTTTATTATGAAAATAATGAATAAAGTTATATACATATATGCATATATTTATATATATATTTGCAAATTTATTTAATCAAAATGTAAAATCAACTGGTTTTTATTGCCGTTGAGAGTGAAGCGTTATGACAAGTTTTTCTGGAAAATAAATCTTTCTCGTATGCCATACAAATGTATGTACATAGATAACCGCAGAGCTTCTGATAAGATAACAAAAAATATCTTCTTTGCAGTGGAATAAATTGCAGCTTTTTTTTTGCATAGATATTTTTTATGTTTGGGTCTTTGAAAGTATTTTCTAAAATGTTTTAAGAGGAGAAGAAAAAAGGCGAATGTGATAATGCACAGTTAAAAGCGCTCCAAAAAATGTATGTGGCTTACGATGAAACGTTGTAAGTGAACGCCGGACCAATGAGCGATTTGCTCGATTTCATTCCAAAAATTTTGATGTCATAGATGTATCTGGTCTGGTCACTCAAAAATCCCATGAAATTGCTGTTAGATCAAAACCGGCATGCTCAGCTGTCAGGAGGTTATCTACCACTCACGTGACAGTTTGAGATCATTTAAAACCGGCTAGGTGCTCAAAGAAGCTCGATGTTTGGATGCCATTTAAATTAATGTAAACATTAAATTATTCCCCAATTCATCAGCAGTGAACGCGACAAAATCGAACCATCACGGGCGATAAAAAATAGGTTAGATACAAGAATATGAAGTAAAAAAAACATAAGGCTGGTGGCCCTTCACAAGCGACTGGAATGTCCGAATTGACGTTAAACAGAATGATGCTGGGTATATTTTGGTATTGAAAGGGATTATCTATTATTAGCTGAATCAGCCTGATGAAACGGTCAACTCTGAGTTCTACTGTCTGCATTTAATCCACTTACAAAAAAAAAATTCTTCAAAAAAAGCATCCAAAATTGATTAAGCTTAATTGGAAAGTTTTTTTGCACCCATCATAGAGCGCGGAACTTGCATTTCACGTAAAAATAATTGACCCACCGAAGAGCCGCTGAAAAACTTTTGGCCAAGAACTTCGCCGATAAACCGCAGAGGTTCCATACTAATGAAATTATAAAATTAACCGAAAAATTGCAAACCTTTAACCTAATAATAAAAAAATTAAGGAAAGCCAAAACTGCACTTTACACCTGCAAAACGGCGTTAGGAAAAAGATGGGGTCTAAGACCGATTTTCGTGTACTGGATCTATACATCGGTAGTTAGACCGATTTGGTGGCCGGCACTCGACAAAATTAGCTTTAGGAGAAAATTAAAGAGAGGTAACAGGAGCACCGCCATCAACTCCCTCAGAAGCACTGCTAACTCTTTTCAGTTTCCTTCCTCTGAACCTATATGGGAAAATAAAAGCGAGCTGCAACGCAATCAGATCGAATACAACTCAACCTTGGAAGAATTGCAGTACAGGACATACAAGAATAGTATCTCTTGCAGAAGTGTCAAAGGAGCTGTACTACACCACCTCCAGCATATGCTTCGACAATCTTTTCTCCACGAGAATCTCAAACAGATATGATTGGGAAACTACCAACGCCCTCGATCAGAAATCCATAGCCATCTTCACAGATGGCTCAAATCTCGATGGAAAAGTGAATTTACTCTCCCATGCTATTATTAGGTAAACATGAGCATGAGACTGCCAGACCACTGCAGTATCTTCCAAGCGAAACTCTTTGCAATTATGGAGGCCGCCTAGTTACTCAAATCTACGACAGAGGAAAAATCGGTTACACGATACTCCGACAGTCAAGCTGCCACCAGATATTTACAATGTAACTATACCAAGTCAAAAGTGACCATAACATGTTGAAACAATCTTAGCAAACCCTCAACTAAATGCAATACTGCCGTGGTGTGGATACCTGGACACAGTGTCATCCAAGGCCATTGCATGTCAGACGAACTGTCGAGAGAAGGAATCCTTACACCCACAATAAACATACACCGATGCTGGTGCACCTCTGTCCACGGCAATATACATATAGGTATGCTTAAGCTGGTCTTTGCCAGGGAAACAAGACTCAAGATGGCTGAACGAATTCACGTGCAACGTGACCAGACAGCCATGGCCAAAGCTGGACGCGATAATATCAAAACATCTTAACCTTCTAGACCGATTATCCATTAACATAACAACAGGCATAATAAATTCCTCGGAAACAGTGGAAATTGGGAATCTAGTTGCCTTTATAAGGCACACGAAATGGTTCGATCAATTGAGAAGGCATGGAAGACAGGAGCCCCACAGCGGTATCACAATGGGCCTATTGACCTAAGTGCGCTGGTAGTGCCCAGCAGACGGATCAATTCAACCTAATAATAAACAATATAAAGTGCATATGTACAATACATACATATATTCTATGTTTTTATGTATGTAAATAATTAATTTTTAAAGACTATAATTAAATGCACTTTTTTTATGAAAGAAATGTAAAACGTGCAACAGGTCGTATGCTTAATGGAGTATTCATATATCTACATACATACATATGTGTGTGCATGTATAGTTATTTACATAGAAAGCATATAATAGCACAATAATTTAAAGGGTCTACATGGGCATACATCCATACACAAATATGTACGTATATATGCAAATATTTATAATTTCGAATTAAATTTATTATCCATCCCAGATATATATGTACATTGTATGTATATACGTATGTAATACATATACGAGTATGTGTTATGTATGTACATACATATGTACGTACATAAAATAGTTATATTATACTATTATTGGTTTTAAAATAGTGTAAGTTTATACACATATTTATAGATATGTATGCACAAAACATCGATAACAAACCATCGATCGCAATAAAATGGAAAATAAAAACAGTTATGCTGTAGAAAAGGCATAGGCACGAAAAAACAAACAATCTAAGTTTGGTTAAAAGACGACGAAAAAGCACAAAAAGCGAAAAAACGTGATTGACCCACACATAAGTACATACATATGTCTGTATAAATACAAAAATCAATGAAAGCCATTCAGCATTTATGCAAATACAATATATCGACGCGCCAGAACTTACATGCCGGCAAAGCGTTAAAGAGGCAAAGGGCAAACAGACTAAATGCTAATTAAAGTGCATACGAAATTGAATAGCGGCAAGAGAATGAGCAGCAGACTAAAGGAATGAATTAAAATGAAAAGGTGGTTAAAATCTCGTGGCACGAACAACAACAGTAACAACCACAACAAGGCCGAATGAGGTTAACAAAACGGAATTGTTGCGGGGAAATGTTGAGATTGTCAACTAAAATTAGTCATTTGAAATAAAAGGTATGAGTAAAAAAAAAACAGAAAAAACATACAAAAAACATACATGCACACACATGTGCATATATTAATAGATTACACGTGAAACTGGTGCAAAAGAAATATTCACTTTCTTCGGAATCTATAGAATTAATGAATCGCTTAAGAGCACGAGCCAAAATGGGAAGTTAATTAACCACACAAACATACGTATATGTATGTATGTACATTTATAAATCAACATGAAAATAAAATTAGCTGGAAATTATTGGATAATTCTTTTCAAAATTTTTTACTTGCGTATGTATGTATGTGCGTATGTATTTAAAATATGTTTAGTAAGAATACTAAACTAATTTTAAAAAGCAACAACATTATTTTTCAACACCAATTTGAACGCTTTATTCATACTTTTTTTTATCTAGCGGTCTAGTCACAATTTTCTTTTAAAAAATGAGTGGCGCACTAAAAAATACTTATTATATTGTTGAACAAAATAGCTTTTAAGCAGATTTCATTGTAAATCAAAAGCTATTGCGCGGAAACATTTTTGAAATATCTAAGTGGGAAATTAATGTAAAATGAAAAGTGATTTCGTGGAAATATACAAACATTTTTGACTATATATATATTTAAACCTATTACAAATAATAGTTGTATTTAAGTTTTCAACTCCACCTTTTAAAAACTTTATTATAAAAAATTTATTATAAAAACTAACGGTTAATTATTATTTACAAGCGCTCTTATTATTTTGACCATAGGTGTTGACACATTCCCCAAAGAATTTAAGCGAACCACGAGAAACCACAATGTTTAACTGCACACATTTACATACAAATATGCATGCCATACAGTCCATTTCTTATCATATCTTTCTTAAACCAAAAAAAAAAAACAAAAACACGCAAAAACTGATAAAAGTCGCATGCAAAGCAAAAGCAAAGGCAGAGAATCAGAAAAGGGTATACGTTCATTTGTATGTCTGTATTAACAGACAAGCAGTTATTGTTAATTTCACGCAAAATATTATTACTCCATAAAAACAATTTTCTTATTTCATTTCATGTCCACGTACGTGTATTTACATACCTACAGACATATATACAAACAAATGTGCAAACTACAACAGAGAGGCGAAAAGCTTGTACCTAAATAAGAAAAATTGCTCAGCTGACCAAAAAAAGTACCTTAAAATGTAACTTTACACGTTGATTCTGTACAGATTACTCTTATATAGGTACATACGTATATTTTAAGTAAGGACGTACGCATTACATCTGGTTTCCCCCAAAGTTAATGTGTGTACGAGTATAATACAAATGTGCTTAATAAATATGTACGTGTAGTATGTGCTTAGATAAATGATATTCCGGTTTTGTCAAAAACGTAGCGAAAAGAGATTTGAGATGCATACAAACACACATATGTACACGTATGTATGTATAAACATAGTGAGGTATTAAAAAATAAAAATTTAATTTATTTTATATAGCGAAGTGTATTTCTACTTTAATTAAATGGTTTGTTAATGTAATTAAATAAATATATAAACATTTTTTATAATTTTTAAATGCCGGCTCAGCTTATGTAGGTACATACATATTTATTTGTTTAGAGTAGGCTTATATTTACCACTAAATGAGAGGTTATCATTAACATTTCACAAGCTTCTCTTTTTTTAGGTTCATTTTCTACTAATACTAGCTTAATTTAGATTACCTTAATTGAAAAGAGTTAAATATACGCCTTACATATACCAGTTTGTTTATTTTTTGCTCTTCTTGATTGGAAATTTCTGTACTGTCAGCACATTTACAAATATTATATTTCGCAGCTCAGCTTAAATTTTTTTCATTCATGCTCTTTTTTTTATTTATTTGCTTACCTTGAAAAATCGTCATCAGGCTCTTGCTTAACAACATTGACATGTTGAGCTTCTTCATTTTTGTCGACGTTGGCTACCATTTCACTATTGTTGGTGCTATTGCTATCATCAATGTGCAGTTGTCGTAATAGTATTCCATTATCTAATTTTGCTAGATTGATTTTAGATCGCAATCTTCTTGGTCTCTGCTCTGACATTTTTATATGTATTAAACTTAATTTTTGTTTTTTCAACGAATTAAAAAAAAAACAACTTTCACACTTGACTTGCTGTATGTAACTACTATGTAACTACTCTTCGAATATTTAGTTGGGGAATTTCCATTAATTCTTTTTAATTTTATGAATTTTTTCTTTTTAAATAACTAACAATTATATTTCACCAGTATGAGGATATTAACATTTGAAAAAGGCATTTTTTTTTTTTCAATGGCAAGCGCAATACCTGAACGCGACCGACACAATTCGATTTAATTCAGAAACTGAAAAAAAACTACTTGGGAGAAAAATAGGCAAAGCGGAAACTGAATAGTTACAGAGTGTTGCAGTTGCGTAAATCGTTTTAGCAAAACGCCATTTTAAAATTTCGTAAAGCAATATAATTAATGAAATATTACTTTATACAGTTGCAATTCCTTTACTTTCAATGTTATTGTTGTTAAAACTCGCTTATTAAACGAATTAATTAATTTAATAAGTCTTCATTGATGGCTTTCACACCATTAATAGCCACTCTGTGTTTGCTTTTATATCTTATTGTTGTTCCTGTATTTATTTCCCATTGCCTCAATCAGCTGTTCCGGAGGAAATAACCCAACAAGCCGAAGCGGTTAGAATTTAAATTTTTTGAGGTGTGCACATATGTATGTATACGTATATGTATGCAATGTTGTGTATCTTTACTCAATAGTTTCGGTTGGTAATGCATAAATTATTAATTTCCCTAATAAAAAGGGATGAAAAATTTCAAAATAATTTCTATGCATTTTTGCAAGAGCAAAAATTAGAACATTTATTTGTAAAATTTTTATATAGGTATGTATGTATATGCAGGCTTGTGTTTTGTTTACTTCCACAATTGTTCAATAATAAATATCTAATGAAATAAAAAACTAACATGTTTTTATGAGCACATTTTATTTTCATATCAGGAAAGCAATCGATAACAGTGTAATAAGGTGGTCAGTTCGATGAAAAGTTGAAGTGCATAGATGTCCCTTAATCCCTTAAGCGGTACCTAGTGTACTTAATGGAAGATAGCTAAACAAAATTAAGAAATTAAATGTTCACAGTAATTTTTTATTGTTATTTATTTATTATTATTGATATCGATTGCTTAGAAACCCTATTTCGCCAATATAAAATATGAAACTTGTATTACATTACGGCAGCCGCGATAGACAAGTGGTTAGCACTGCGTACTTAATATGCGTACTTAATATGCAGTTTGTGTCCTGATCCGACTAAATCCGACTATAATCCAAAATTATAGAAAATAAATTTTTCTAAATGCGATCGGCAGAAAATGTTAAGCCCTACGACAGTATTTCTGACATAAAATAAAAATACACTGTCGGTTCATCGATTTTTTGGAAAAACATCAAGACACGCTCCACAAATTGGAACAGAGGCTCGGCTGAAAATTGCTTCAGCAGTTAAAAAGCACCAATTATGAACATATAAGCAGATGCGCTACTTAATTTAAACTTAAACAGTATGAAAATATTTAATCTAGGACTTCAAGAAAACACAAAAAAAAATATATTTAACATTATCCAGTATCTACTGCAGTTACGTTAATTCTATCCTTAAAAATGGGCGGCGTTAATTTCACAATGAATCCGTGCAATTATTGCAGCATACGCTAAGGCGCACTCATTTTACTGCAAGTTCAACTACACTGTAAAAATTGCACGCGCTTATCTTTCTATTTACAGAATAGTCTTTTCTTCCATTAAAATGTTTTTCCATTTCGACAGCTGAATTAAATTAATGAATTAGCGTATAATTATGGTATAATAGAGTACCAAACTGTTAATTGTTTAAAAACGTTGCACACAAAACTCCATTAACTGATTTTTCAAGGTGTCTAGAATTTGAACTATTGTATTTTTATTTTTGAAATGTAAATATGATAAATATGTACCATAATTAACAAGTTGGATAGGAGCCGAACCCTAAGCGTGTAAGCTGACTTTCATAGAAAGACTGTATATAGTCCAGTTGTATGGAAGGTAGGCTTGTTTGTGAACTAATGTTTCCTGGATAAAGTCTTTGAATATTCAATGCTAAAAAGAAATCGGTCTTTTAATGGGCGGTTAGTCTATTTCTGACCGTTTTGCATATCTACCAACTTTGGTTGAGTTCTGTTCATTAAGGAAGTAAAAACTCCGTTACATGGGAAAAAACTTAATTGTTGCCCCATGAGAATTATAAGTATCAATTTTTATCGAATTCTGTCCAGCAGTCTAGTCCAGTGTAGAGCTACGTTTTTTAATCCAAAAGTCGGTGATGCCACGCATATTAATGTGATGTGATCGTCCCTAACTAATATGGCTTTAAAAAAGCAACTACATATTTATGTATGTCATTCATGTTATTAAAAATTAATTAAAATAAAAAAAAATATTTCAATTTCTCTCAGTGTTTTTACTTTCCTTTAAGTCAGGGAGGAAACTGTTCCACGATAGCCAATCAGAATCGAGTTGACATTCAATAGCAACAACAACTACAAGCACACCCTTCTGCATACATACACGTATATCCTTTAAATATACATAACCAAAAATAATTTCCTTTTTTTATTTTTTAGACAATTTTAATTTATTGTTGCAGGTAATTTGAGACTTGTCTGTCGGACAAACTCAATGCGTGTTGTATGTAGTGGAACAGAATATTCGCCAAGTGTATAAAAAAAATATATGTAAATTGAAATGTGTGTAAGTGTAGCAGGTTTTGATCACACTAACTAATATCAGTAACACAACTGACCATTTCGCACTGTCTGAATTTCCATAGTGTGATGCCTTGCGCTGGGCCATAGTTTTTTTGTTTTCTCGGCAGCGGAAGTAAAAGTTCAGTTTCGTCATAATTGCAGGATACGGTTAATAAGTATAAGTAAGCGTTTCGTTTGAAAAGAGAAATGCTGAAATGTTCTTCATCGTCCGCTCATTCAATTTGAAAACCTCTTATAGCACGGTTCGCAGCTCGGTCGTTTGTCGGCAAACGATTTCACCGATTAATCAAAATCAATTGCCTTTTATACAACGATATCTGTTTAATTATAGTAAAGAAAATAAAAAATAAAAATATATTTCCAAAATGACAGAAGCAACTGTCATTGGTAAGACAGTGAACAATCGTCCGTCGTCGCCGCGTCAATTCTTCGAACGTCTTTACGGTCATCTCGAATCTAACGAAACGTCGGATATTAATCGAAGTGTCGGTGTTAGTGATTCAATCCATTCTGCTGAAAATGTCATCTCCAGTGAAAAAGATACAAATTGTGTACCCAATTTGAATGCAGCTGTTTGTGATAGCACTTATCAAAGCGATGATGGCAGTCTGTCATCTCCAGAGATTTCAATAAACGACGAAAGGTGCCTTTTTATTTTATTTGAAATATAAGAAATTGTGTTTTATTACCGTTAAACAATGGATTTTGATTAACAAATTTTTTTTTTTAGATTACCCAATTCTTATGATCCATACAGTGCGCACGAATATGATAAAGCTTATTATGCCTCAAGGGCTGCAATTCCAAATATACCTTTTGGATTTCCGAGTGAACCACATTTCGCCGCTGGATTTACGGCCTTCCGTGAGTAAAATTCAATTGTATTAAATTCTAAATGTTTAATTGGCGCTTTATAACCGCTGAAATGATTTTCGGCTGAGCTTCTCCCCAATTCGTAGGGTGGGTCTTTGTAGAGAGACAGTTTATTTTAAACCGGCTCCAAGAAACTGATGTTAATTACGTTTTTACCTAAAGAACGATGATTCGCTCCAATTTGGATTGGTATCCGGCTGAACACACAGAACACGGAAACATTCGGGAAAGTGAACCAGAGACCAACATATACGACAAAATCGTATTTTTGGTTCGATTTTCTTCAAATTAGGCACATATATATAGGTTGAGGGTGGACCATCTGTTGAGATAGCATTTTAAACTTGAAGAACTTTTGATCAAAACAACTTTTAGTATTATTTTTTTTTTTACATAAACTTTATTTGTCCAACAAATGACCAAATTATACAAAAAGATGTCATTTTTCGTGCATTTTGCATGACATTTTCCAGCATCTCGGTGGTAATAAGCGATATTTTCCAGCGAATATTGGCTTTGAGCTGAGCTATGGGCTGCGGCCGTACCAAACGGTCCCTTCTTGATCGTGGAAAGGCCTCTCGTATATCTCACAAGCTTTCCGCCGGCTAAAACCGGGAGTTTTGCTATTAACCTTGCCATTCAATGTGAAATAAGCTTCATCGCTCATGATGATTATGAACTAAAGCTCCAGATACCCGGATATCGAGCACTGTAATAATAGTTTGCAATTTTTCAAATTTCAATATTGTTTGTTAACATTTCTTCAGTATTCCAATGAGATTTATACTTTGCATAAATAAAATTAATATTATAGAAAGAGTTCTGGGAAGAAAATCTATTTTTTTGTTTAGAATGTTCAAAAATGCTCGAAAAAGCTGGAATTGCTCGAACTCTGCTCGAAAATTTACGAGCTATGAGCAATGAACGAGTATGCGAGCACTCGAAAATATTCGAACAAAATCATGACACAAAATAGACTGAAGTGACGCATCGAACAAACCACTATAAATGTCAATACGTCAAAAAAAATGACGCCCCATGTAGTTTATTGAATAGATTTTAAGGACCATCATTTTCTCTTACCGGAAGTAGAGAGGGACCGACCGATTTAATTTTCAAATTCGATACGTGGTTATCTTAACACTTAATAAGGACAGATGGCAAACACTTGGTCTGGCCTACAAGTTGGATGTATAAGAAACTCCCTACCAAGCTCTCGGGGTTTCTGGCGAGTCACTGCAATTGCCCTTCAGTTGGTTTCGAATTAAGAGTTTGGCGGTAGAGGAGCAGATCATAGTAACACACAAAAACTTTTTCCTGGCCGTCGATCCTGGCTTGGAAACCGTTTGTGTTGGTTCGCTGCCCTTTGACGAACGCCGTTTTCATTTGATGTTGCTGTAAATGTTCCACTTGTCATCACCAGTCACCATCCGCTTTAGAAATGGAACGATTTTTTTAACATTCAGCAACGCTTCGCAGATGGATATTCGATTCATGAGCTTGTACTGACCTAGATCACTACAAAGAATTCTTTATTTCCGCATGGGAATCACTGATAAACCGCAAGAGGCTTATCTCGGTATTTATATTTTCCTGAATGACTTTCGGAAGAGAGTAATTAGTCGCCTCTGGTTATATCTGATACGAACGTCCAACAGTAGGTAAAAATGAACTTATGTATATTCATATACCTTCGTACTTAGCTAGATCAAGAATATAATGTGAAATGTTATAGGCTTTGTTAGAACTACTTTTCGTTATCCTTTGTTAATATTAATTATGAAATCTAAATTGAACAAAACGCACAAAGCCACAACAACGTGTGGCTGGGATCCTCTGGTATATTTTTATCTAAAAGTTATATTTCCTTTTTAAATAACATAATTTTTAAAACTGAGAATATAAGCTTTGATTGAGTTGAAATAGAAAAGGATTGCCCTATTATTTAACTAAAACTTTTACAGGTAGAAAATGGCTACCTTTGTCTAGTAAAAAAATTTATAAACGAAACTCTGAACTGCTAATGGATTTATTGGATTTTATTTACAATATGTATTTTAATTTCTACCAGTCTTACAACATGTAGTGGGTATCACTACATCGGCTTTAGTAGCCACTTATAGATTGTTTATAATTTATCACTCACATTCTGAGTCCTAAGGATCCGTTGGCTTATCGGAAAAAACGCATTTCTATTTAAATAACTGCCACCTGACTCCTCCTCCGTCGTCCTCAATCATTACATGCATAGCCTAAAGAACATAACCAAGTGAAAATCTTATTTTTGGCACGTTGTTGTTGCTTTTGATTATTTGATTCACATGACCTGGTAATAAATACTTCAAGTTCGTTGAAAAAATACTGATTTATATGCACTTTGTTATCATAATTTTGTAAATTTATTTTTAACTTACATTTTATCTAGAGTATGTAAATGTACATATGTATACATAAATATAATGAGGCTATTGCTCTCAGCATAAAATGTTTTGGGGATAGGCAAAAAATTAGCTACGAGTATTTTTTTTTTTTTTTGGTAATTTTATCTTAAAATTTCACTGCAGCGGCTAATCGTCCTTTTTCGAAGCGTTTGTACTCATTTCATTCGCTTTGCTTTGTGCAATATTTTTCAATTCCATACTTAAGAACATTTTCAAATTTGGATCGGTGATTTTACTAAGTATTATTTGTCTTGCCTTTTCGTCATTACCTTCGAAAAGTTTCGATAAAGTCTCTGCATATTCGATCCAAACGCAATTGGCACAACCAGACATACAGCATGTTGTCGGTTCAGGTGGTATCTGTTGGTAAGAGAAAGAAAACAAAAACATATTAAACTTATTTTATAGTTCTTTATAAAGCCAAAAAATAATTACCTCTATATTGCCCGATTTATCACCATATATACGCAACAGATGATTCAGAAATATTTTAGCGGGTTGTATTAAAAGACCTCGAGTACAGGGTTGGCGACAAGCAGGTCGCATTTCTGTGAAAAATGCATATACAAGTTTTGTTTAAGACGAATATTTGCCTAGTTTAATCAGTGAGATTTAATTTTGTTTATTTATTCTTTTTAGTTTTTTTATATTATAAATAATGAAGTTATATATTTATTCGCAGTTAGAATAAGGAGAATTCAGTTTTATCTCGAAAAGACGAACACAGACATGCCAGTTCTTAAGTAAAATGTTGTATTAGGAAATGTCAGGCTTTTTTCTTCTCTTAGATTTGCATTAAAAAAAAGAATAGTGCGGATTAAACTCGAAACCTCATAATCGAATTAAAAAACTCTCTGAATCGTATTAAACAGCATAGAAGGTACTAGACAGAGAGGTAATTTTGAAGGAGGCTATTCAATTCCCGTAGATGTCATTTTTGAAGCTGTAATTTGACAAACAAAAACTACGCCAGTAATAAAAATAGAACGATACACCCTTCAACAACGCATTGAAATTATTAAAATTCACTATAAAAATGGTGAAAACCTGGCAGAGACGATTTGTAGAACTAAAACACTTTCCGGTCGTCGTAGAGCATCACTCAACAACAACTAAGAATATTGCTGCTGTAACTCAAAGTGTTGAAGAAACCCCAGGTTTGTCCATTCCTCGTCGTTTTCTGGATTTGGGCATTTTATATAATAATAAAAAAATGTCTCATCTGGAGCGTGGAAAACACAAGAAACGCCTCTTCATCCTCAACGTATAATTATTGGGTGCGGTGTATGGTCCGGGGGGGTCATTGGACCTTACTTTTTCAAAAATGAGGCTTGACCAACAATGAATGGATGAAAGGATTGCACTACCGAGAGATGGATATTTTTTTATGGCTGGAATTGGATGGTATTGATCTGGGCAACGTTTACTTTCAACAAGTCAGCGCTACGTGCTACACGAGGGAAAAGTTTTCAGACTATGTTTTCCCTCGAAAATGTGATAGCAATTGCCCACGGAGATCTTGTGATTTAACTCCATGCCACTTTATCCTTCGGGGCCACGCGAAAGATAAGTTTTACGCGAACAGGTCAACGTCGTTTCAAGACCTCAAATATGAAATTCGTGAGGCTATTGCGGGCAAACAACAGCAACTTTGCGATTTGGTGATGGAAAATTTCATAAAAAGGATATGGTCCTGTAAGCGTAGCCGTCTCGGCCATTTAGCTGATATTATTTTCCAATCTAATGATATATTTTTCTTTTTACATTGAAAAAAAAAAATTCGATTACCATATTTATCTCAAAAAATGCCAATTTTCTTTGAATATCACAATAACACCTATTATTGAAACAACAAACATTTCTAAATACCTCAAAAATACCAAATCAGCTATTTCCAAAGCGCCTTTATTATTATATACCAGATGTGTTTGTTGAAGTGTGCCGGTTTTACTAGTAGATGTCGCTAGCAATATGTATAAATTTCTATGATTTGGCATGTATGTAATTTTTTCATATTGACATTAACCTACAAAAATACGCAAGTCACATTCCGCCAAAATAATAGCGTCATATTTGTTTACCTCAGTCAATATGTCGAGTTTCGTTCCAAGTAAATCGCATTTGCGGCATTCGTTGCTTTTCTTAATTCATCAAAAGAAAAAAGCAGCTGAAGCTCACCGGTTGCTGGTAGAAACTTATGGTGAACATGCTCCAGTGATTAGAACATGTGAGACATGGTTTCGTCAATATAAAAGTGGAGATTTCGATTTGACACACAATGAACATCCTGGTGCAGCGAAAAAGTTCGAAGACGAGGAATTGCAGGCGTCATTAGATGTTGATCCAACCCAATCGCAACAATTGACAGAAACACTACATGTGACTCGAGCAACAATTTGCCAACGTTTAAAAGCCATGTGAAAGATCCAGAAGTATGGAAAATGGGTGCCACATCAGCTGAACGATAGACAAACGGAAAATCGGAAAACCGTTTGTGAAATGCTGCTTCAACGATTCGAAAGGAAATATTTTCTGCATCGAATTGTCACGGGGGACGAAAAATGGATTTATTTTGAGAACCCGAAGCGAAAAAAATAATAGCTTTCCCCTGGTGAAGCTGGGCCATCGACCGCAGGGCCAAATCGCTTTGGCCGTAAGACAATGCTCTGTGTTTGGTGGGACCAGTGTGGTGTGGTGTACGAGTTGTTAAAACCTGGTGAAACGATGAACACGGATCGCTACCGACAACAAATGATCAATTTGAACCATGCGTTGATCGAAAAACGGTCGGAATGGGCCCGAAGACATGGCAAAGTTACCTTGCAACATGACAACGCGCCGTCTCATACCGCTAAACTGGTAAAAGACACATTAAAAACACTTAATTGGGAAATATTATCGCACCCGCCGTACTCTCCAGACCTCGCCCCGTCCGACTATCACCTTTTCGCATCGATGGGACACTCCCTTGCAGAGCAGTGCTTCGCTAATTTTGAAGAAGTCGAAAAATGGCTCGTCGAATTGTTTGCTTCGAAAGAGAAAAAGTTTTTTTGGAATGGTATCCATAATTTGCCTGAGAGATGGGCGAAATGTGTAGAAACCAATGGGCAATACTTTGAATAAAAAAATTTTGAGATTCCTCTGAAAATTAAGTGTTCTCTTTATCGAAAAAACCGGAAAATTTCAACTAACACACCTGGTATATATTTGGCGCTTTGTAACCGCTGAAGTGATTTTCGGCCGAGCTCCCCTCCGATTTGTAGTGTGCTTCTTCATGTTTTCCCACAAATGGAGTGACCTACAGTTTATCCAAAGCCGGTTCCGAACGGCTGATGAATTTTTTTGAGTAACTTTTTATTTCATGCCAGAAATACACTTAGAGGGCTAGACATTCCCTCCCGAGGGAAAACCACAATTAGAAAATTTAGTGTGCTATAATTTTGGCTGTTAGTCGAACCAGGACTCGAACTCTGACCTTCAGAATGGCAATACGCAATGCTATCCCTCAGCTATTTTCAGCAATCAAGCAATTACGCTCCATATTACTAGACCTTCGTCTTTTTTTTTTTTTTTTGATAATTAGATGTGTCAAATTGAAAATAAAATAAATTTCAAAAACTTTTACCTTATCAGTCATCGAAATGTTCACGTTCTCTCTGTTGTTGTATACTTTTCAATTCTACTTTCAAAAAACTTCTCAACACCGGATCTGGAACTTTACTCAGAATAATTTCCTGTGCCCTCTCATCATAACCATTCAACAAATCGGCCATTTTATGTGCATATTCAACCCAAACGCAATTCGTACAGCCGGCCAGACAACAAGGTTTCGGTTCAGGTGGTAACTGTAAATACAGTAAATACAGCCGAATTGTATTGACTTGAATTTTTTAACCAAAAAAAATATTGAAATCAGTTTAACTGCAAGTAACCCACCATAATGTTCTCTGGCTTCTGTGTGAATATCCGCGTCGGATGATTTATCATAACTTTCGGCATTGGTTTCAGCCACACACGGGTTATTGAAATTTGGTGAAATAACGGAAACATTTCTATGGTATAAGTGTGGAGAAAAAATATGTTAAACGAAAAATAGTAAAAATTAAATTAAGGAACTGCGGTCATTTGAGAAAATCAGGAAATGACTATTTACATATACTCGTATATACATATTTAAATAAGTATGTATGTATGTGTGTGATGATTTTTTTTTTTTAATTTCTCACACGCAGTTTGAAACAGGTGTGTTGTGGAAGCAAAAAATTGTAGGCTTTTAAATATTTATATATCTACGTATGTACATACATAAATATGTAGTATGTTGATAAAAAATTATCTAAAAAATGAATGAGAATATGTTCTTATTACACTATCATTAAACAGTGAAACGGTGTTGGTCACAAAAACAAAAAAATACAAGCGTATTGAATTTCATAACAAACTTGTTAATCATGTGTGGAGAAATCGGAAAAGGATTACAAAAACGCAGCGCCTTTTAGTATTTAAACCAATGCATGCGGTTTTTTCGCTTACACTTGCGGTAATATCAGTTAAGAATAAAGAAATTCCTTAAAGGATACGCATAAAAAGAACTTAGAGCGGATTAAGAATTCGCTAGGCAAAGAAAAAAATATATATTGCGTGTATGTACATACATGCAAACATATATACATATATACCATATATTTAATGACTGTAACCGATATGAAAAGGAAACCTAAAAAACACAATCAGGATTTGCTGCAAACACGCTGAGTTGCCGACTTTCCACTGAGCAATAGATCGAATTACTGACGCAACAAAAAACGGCTTGACACACCTGAAAAACAGGACAAGTGTAATGCTCATAAATGAATAGTATGATTGGAGGGTTAATAGTTCTTTTTTTTTTTGAGACAAGTGTATTTAAATATGACAAAATGCACTTTTTTAACTACATACATAGGTATTTGAAGGAAAGCTTGGCTCTACAAAGGATTATAATAAAATTATATTTCAACTGCTTTTATCCAGCTACGTGTATGTCGTTTTTTATACCTTTCATGTACATGAAATAATACATAAACTTTGGGCGGAAGTATGTAAGTACCAGAAGGAGTAGAGAGAGACCCATCCAAATTTATGCCGATCAAGTCAGAATGACGACTTGAGTTGATTTAACCATGCCCGGTTGTTTGTACGCAAATTACTACCTTAGTCTTTGAGATATTTCAACCAAACTTGGTGTAAAAATTGCAAACCCAGCAAGATCGAATCAGAACGGCACTATTTTTCAGGTTAGAGATTTTGAGCCATAAATTTGTCAAAAAAGAATCTTTGGACGTGATATTTGGTATTCTACACACATCATCGAAATCGAAAACTTTCTTTACATAGCCCGATCACCCCACAAATTTTTCAGATATGAGAATTCATATAGCGGGTGATCCAAGTAGAGGTACTTTTTCAATAGCCATTTTTTGACAAATCAGAGTCGTGTAAAGTTGTCATGTTATTTGTGTTCAGTATTGTTTGGCATTTCATCATGGAGAGACTTACACCTGAAAAATGTTTACAAATCATTTAACTTTATTACGAAAATTACGAAAAATATTATGTAAAGCTTGTGTTTCATGCGCTTCACTCAACTTATGATCAACATAATCGGCCTGCCGCGCGTACTATTCGCAACATCATCACCCCTCTTGAGGCCCAGCATTACTTATTGCATAATATTCGACCGAATAGGCCGTTCGCAGCAACTCGTATTGACGTATGAAACGACTTGGCGCATTTTACGTAGAAATCTTAAATTGAAAACGTGAAAAATACAGCTTGTGCCAGAACTGAATTGCTCGACCTTTCCAAGCGACATCACTACGCTCTATGATCTCTTGAAAAGTTCCAAGAAGAGCCGACTTTTTTTTATTCAATTTTTGTTTAGCGATGAGGGCCATTTCTGGCTTCAAAATTGCCGCATATGGGACAAAGCGAAACTTGAAGAGATACAAGAGTTGTCATTTCATACAGAAAAAACAACGGTTTGCTGTGGTTTGTGTGCCGGTTGAATCATCAGTCCATATTTCTTCAAAAATGATGCCGGTGGGAACATAACCGTCAATGACGACCGTTATCGGGCTGATAACCGACTATTTGATGGCTGAAATTGTAGCTGGTGATCTCGGCGATATCGCATCACGTTTTGGACCGGTCGATTGGTCACCAAGATAGTGTGATTCGATTCAGGCCTTAGAGCAAAACATCACAGGGGTCATTCGCCAGTTATGAGTCCAAAATTGAACTCAACTGATATAAAAAAATTCCCATTAAATTTAAATTTTCTATGTTTTTTCTGTAAAAAAGTAGAGGGCCTCGAAATAAATCACCCTATATTATCCTAAAATGAAATGCCCTAAACTTGATAATGGTCATGAAAGGTATAAAGACATCGGCATGCCCGAAGACAGCTCTCCTTTTTTGTTTCTTTATTAGAAAGAGTTGACAATAGACTTCAATACACACATTCATACTTATGGTACATATATACATATACATATACGAATATACGAGTGTAGTTATGATTTTTCGCTAGTCGCAAAGAGTGCAGTAACTGTAATAATACAGAGGCAACGTAAACAATAAGTCCGTCGGCACAGCTGTTCGTATTGTATGAGAATTCCCGGATCAGGAGTGATGAAAAAACGCGGGCAGGCGACCAAATAGGTAAAATATGATGATACTTACTATTGTACATACATACATTTAGTGCGGAAATTACGTTTAAAGGAAGACATCACAGCACACAGAAGGGGGCGGTAGCTTAAGCGGTATGCTCGGCTAGTTGAGAACTTAATTAGTGGTTTACCATTCAAAAGGGGCTGCACTGCACGCACAGTTGAAAAATATTTACGAATGTTTGACCACAAAAAAAAAAAAACGCTGCCGGAAAACATTAAATCATTTTTTAAATATGTTTTGATTACATAAACGAGAGATTAATTTCCATTTAATATCTTCATTGTGATCATTATTGCGGGCAGAGCGTGCACTTCCAGCGAAAGCAGTGAACAGACAATCAAAAAATAAAAAATAGAAAAATAAAGAAACAATGTGGCTTATACGAATACGTATGTACATACATATGTATGTATGGATATACGCACCCATCCGCATGCATCCTCTATCTATTATTCCTCCTTAATAACACTTACACATGTAATGGGAAAATTTGTATAAATAAGCAAGTGTTATAAGCAGAGCTTAACTTTTTTATACCAATTTGTTGTGTGCACATTGAATGTTTGGTGTGGTTTTCATGTAATTGTTTGTGTAAATAAATGTACATATGTATATATTAATCTTCTATTTCAATTATTATCTCTATATTGCTTTTGTTTCAGTTGCTCGCCGAAGACGGAAGGAAGGTCGCCAAAGACGTCAACGCACTACATTCAGTACAGAGCAGACTTTGCGTCTGGAGGTGGAGTTTCATCGTAATGAATATATTTCGCGAAATCGTCGTTTTGAATTGGCGGAAACATTGCGTCTTACTGAGACGCAGATAAAAATTTGGTTTCAAAATCGACGCGCGAAGGATAAACGCATTGAGAAGGCACAAATTGATCAGCAATATAGGTAAGGTGAAAGAGTTTTTTTTTGTAATTGATGTAAATCCATATCCAATCCGGACAGATCGGAGATACAGATAAATAACGCCATCTATTGGAAAAATAGTGATTTGCTTTGGATTTGATAGCTAATATTGTTGTTGTTGCCGATACTACCCCCAATATAGACGGCATTATCCAGGACTTCAAATTTCTGACTTTCGACAAATGACGTGGGAACCAAGACACGAATGCGCTGAGAAGAGATGTTTCGTCTTTTCCTTGTTCACTACCAGACCCATTTACTCGGCTTCACTAACCAGCCTGGAGAAAGCAGAACAGTCGTTTATAAAATTGCAATTTCTTAGTTTAACTCTGCAGCAGGTATTATTTCTTCCAGCATCGTCTGAAGAAATCTTGTTTTGGTGTCGAATGGCTCGGAGAGGTTCTTCCATATGCTTTCAGTCATACAAGCTTTGTGTGGACGGAAGTCTTTTGTACGAAAAAAAAATCCAGATCAGGCACAGAGCATATACAAATTTACTATAAACTTCAGCTAAAAAGAGCTGCTTGCGGCTTCAGCAGCGCCCATCACCCAATTGTTTTACAGTGCGCATTGGTATAGTTTACAGAGAGATGATTGCAGTAAGCTTTCTAAAAAATTCTGCGCTGCTGATAATCGAATAGTAGAATATACCATATATAAATATATATACAATCTCACGCTAAACCACATTTTTCCCTCGAAGATGGAAGTGGCTCAACAACAAAATTCTCAAAAAAAATACCCACTTTAATCGCTGAAGCATAAAATAAACGGAAGTAAAAACTGTCATCTTTAAAATTATTGTTTACAATAAAATTAACACGAAATTAATTTTACGACATTTATGCGCACAATTAAGACTAATTAGACCTAAGCAGACAATGATACCAACAGCACATACACATACATATATTTTTAACTCACATACAATATCATACAATGCCTTTCTCTTCTTCCCCTTTACTTTGCATTTCAGAAATTTTGTCGTGGCCAATGGTTTTATGACAACAATAATGGGACACCATACCGCAAGCTATCCGCCAGCCATGCCAATGAATCTTCATCAGGGTTTTTACCAACAACAACCAACAGCAGCAATACCATCAACAGCAATAGCCGGTCCACCACAACCACCTCCACCGCTACTAACAAGGACTCCGCCACTGACACGCAACTCGATTGCCTTACATACAACGGATAGTCTTAACAACAACGGTGCTACCACACCGTCGTTTAATGGTAATTTTTACACAAAAACAACAACAACAACACCAGCAGAACTACAACCACCAACAGCGCGCACACCACAACTAAACACAAATCATCCAGAGCACGTTGATGGCCGATATACAGATGTGAATGAACGAACTTTTTATCGAACAGCAAACGGAATCGGTGCGTCCAATGGCTTGAGTTCACTAATAGATTCGTGTTAATCCACTGCGTGGAGGAGTTAAAAAGCGAACAGTTGTTTGAAATTTACATGGATTAGACTTTATTTAAAAAATATTATTTTTTTAAGAGTACACTTAACGGTTTATCAAATTTAATTTAGCCAAGTATGATTTTCGTAATTATTAATGTATATATGTATATGTGTGTACGTATTAATATTTATTATGTGTATGTAATAAATACATAGCATCTTAAGTAGTGTTTAAATTTTTATCAAATTTGAAAAATAAAATACTTTCTTTGATAGAATAAAATTAATAAATTTTTATGAAATTTAAAAAGTTGTTCAAATTTTTTGATTTTGAAAAGGATGCACTAGGTTCACTATCGAAAATATAATTTCACTTAGATTATATATATATAATTGGCGATGTGTGACGATTTTCGGCCGAGCCCCTCCTCCAATTTGTGGTTTTGCGTCTTGGTGTTTTTCCAACAAATGGAGGGGCCTACAGTGAGTGAGGAGCTTTAGTTTATGTCAGAAATACCAGGGGTGTTAGTTGAAGTTTGCCGGTTTTACTAGTAGATGTCGCTAGCAATATGTATAAATTTCTATGATTTGGCATGTATGTAATTTTTTTCTATTGACATTAACCTACAAAAATACGCAAGTCACATTCCGCCAAAATAATAGCGTCATATTTGTTTACCTCAGTGAATATGTCGAGCTTCGTTCCAAGTAAATCGCATTTGCGGCATTCGTTGCTTTTCTTATTTCTTATTTCATCAAAAGAAAAAAGCAGCTGAAGCTGGTAGAAACTTATGGTGAACATGCTCCAGTGATTAGAACATGTGAGACATGGTTTCGTCAAATTAAAAGTGGAGATTTCGATTTGACAGACAATGAACATCCTGGTGCAGCGAAAAAGTTCGAAGACGAGTAATTGCATGTTGATCCAACCAAATCACATGTGACTCGAGGAGCAATTTGCCAACGTTTAAAACGATTCGAAAGGAAATCTTTTCTGCATCGAATTGTCACGGGGGACGAAAAATGGATTTATTTTGAGAACCCGAAGCGAAAAAAATAATGGCTTTCCCCTGGTGAAGCTGGCCCATGGACTGCAATGCCAAATCACTTTGGCCGTAAGACAATGCTCTGTGTTTGGTGGGACCGACCAGTGTGGTGTGGTGTACTCCTCGTTGTTAAAACCTGGTGAAATGGTGAACACGGATCGCTACCGACAACAAATGATCAATTTGAATCATGCGTTGATCGAAAAACGGTCGGGATGGGCCCGAAGACATGGCAAAGTTATCTTGCAACATGACAACGCGCCGTCTCATACCGCTAAACTGGTGAAAGACACATTAAAACACTTAATTGGGAAATATTATCGCACCCGCCGTACTCTCCAGACCTCACCCCGTCCGACTATCACCTTTTCGCGCATCGATGGGACACTCCCTTGCAGAGCAGTGCTTCGCTAATTTGGAAGAAGTCGAAAAATGGCTCGTCGAATGGTTTGCCTCGAAAGAGAAAAGGTTTTTTTTTGGAATAGTATCCATAATTTGCCTGAGAGATGGGCGAAATGTGTAGAAACCAATGGTCAGTACTTTGATTAAAAAAATTTAGAGATTCCTCTGAAAATTAAGTGTTTTCTTTATCGAAAAAACCGGTATACCAGGGTACTCGGTTGAGCCACGACTCAAGCCCTGGCCTGCGGAATGACAGTACGCAATGCTAACCACTCGGCTATTGCGGCTGCTTTATATGTATAAGCATAAGTATATATTTATATGTACGTTATACTCATATACATACATATATATTTTTTAATGCAGGGAAAATGAGTATCAAGTTTTATTTGTTTCCTTCTAAATTAAAATTACAAACATGCACATACATACATACACCTTTTTATGTATGCTTGGGAGTGGAAAGTCATTCAAGGAGAATGCAACGAAGATTAACTTCTACTCTATGCATTCAACCGTTGTTTATTCTTGAATGAGTTTTCTGTGTTATAATCAGAATACGTGAAGTGAAATTCTAGTACACTCTTAGGTACATAAATAAGAAGCTTGATAGAAAGATCAATTATTGGGGTAATTGCTTCCATAAGCACAGGTATTGTTAATAATATTTTCAATATGTGCATATGTATGTTTCATATCAATTTTGAAAACTGAAAACGCTACTTTACAAATATAAAAATAAGAAAACACACTAATATAATAAAATATCATTCATTATTTTATTTTACAAGCCCAATTCGAAAAATGGCACTTACGGAAAAGTAGTTATTCTTGTGAGGATTTCAATGCGTTAATAATAAAATCACAAGTGAAAATAGCTTTCATGCATTTTTCAGAACACTCTTAATTTGATAGAAATTTATAGGAAGCCAATATTGAATTTTTCTATCAATAATTATATCATATAAGGGTTATTGTTCTTGCAGGGTGCACAAACGACCGAAAAGAAGACACTACCCTTCGTAATTACATGTTCTACTTGTGCTTATATAAGGATATCTTTAAGGCATCTCTTTTTGGTTAAAAAATAGTTAGAACGCCGTAAAGTATACTACCTACATTTTTTCTCTTGATTTCTATTCAACGCTGGCTTATTATATTGTACATTGCAGTTACTTCATTACACAACAAACTTCCCTGCTGCGGAGTAGGCAAAACTTTTTATAAAATAAACAATCAATGCTTTTGGATGATACACTTATTTTTTTATATCCTAATCACTTTATCCTTGCTTACCTCAATTGTTTTCCCGTCTTAAAAGTAAATACGCCGCACCATGAACTTTTCTTCCACCAAAAAATAGCAAACAACTCTTATCAGCAACAACGTTGTTAACAGCTGATAATGCTATTGGAATGCTAAGTGGTGAATTGCAGTACAGTGGCTTCTTACGGAATCAATCAGCCGCTAAAATAAAATTTCACAAAAATTATTCAGATATTTTATGAAAAACTAGAAAAGGTATTTGGAAAACTAGTAATTTTATAAACAAATTTTATCAATTAAAGATGTAAGAAAAATTTATCGATTTTCCATTAAGGTCTCCATCACGTAGGCTGTCATTCTTACACAATTTTGCTAAAGCACAGTCAAAGTAAATTTGCTATAATGCGTAAAAATATTTAAAACCTTTTCAAACGGATGCCTTGTTAATTAATATACAATTTAAAAAACATGAAGTTATATTCTTCGCATAATTTTCAATAGGATCTTATCAAGGCGAATTTATAGAAGGTGAAGTTGTCACATCATATGATTGCTTGTTCTTCCGTCCATTTCAAAAAATTGCTTAAACAAAATACATGAGAAATAGGTTTTGACATTACGAACTTTTTATTACACTAACAAAATACATTGACTTTTCGAAACTATAATTACACAATCAAAATATATAGGCATATATTTTTGTATTCTTGCTATCACCGTGTGTGAATTTGACTTGGATCTTATTTACCTGACAGTTTTAAAATATGGTAACTTACTACAAAATATGGTGGCATGCTGGAAAAATTTTTTATTTATCTGGCAACATACTCGCCATTTTGTATAATTCTGTATATGTAGATAACTGAAAATTTTCTTTCTGAAGAATCGCAAAGTTCATTGATTTAAACATTTCCGTTTGAGATAGACAAAGTAAAATTTGTAAAAAATGACTGCAATTATTAAAAATGAACGTTGCGAAAACGGTGTTATAGTTATACCGGAATCGGCGAACAATTCTACAACAGAGGAAGAAGTAAAGTACAAACGTAGCGGCTGATGATATATTCACTACATACCGTTTTTTTCCTTATTACAGGAGGATATCTGTGAATTGGAGCACTTACGAAAGTTGTTCATTGGTGGTTTGGCCTCACAAACAACGGAAGAGAGTCTAAAGGCGTTTTATGGAAAATGGGGCACAGTAGTGGATGCCGTAGTTATGCGTGATCCAACAACAAAACGTTCTCGAGGTTTCGGATTTATTACCTACACAAAAGCCGCTAGTGTTGATGAGGCACAAAAGAATAGGCCGCATGTGATTGATAATAAGTAAGTCTACCGACATATGTTTGTACATATTTGTTTCTATATATATTCAATGCAAATTTTTAAAAAGATATTTTACGAATATTTACTAATAGTTTTAACTAATGCAATATGTAAAGAAAATTTTTTACTTTCGATGCTTATTTTAAGTAGTTTTTCTTTTTTTATATATTATAAATACCGTGCCTGGTTAGCTAAAATTGTATATTTAATTTATTACTATATATTTTTGTCTTATTTTTTTTTTTAAGAGCTGTTGATCCGAAACGAGCTCTACCACGTCCTGAGCGTGAGACGCGCGAAACAAATATTTCAGTTAAAAAGCTTTTTGTGGGAGGACTAAAGGATAACCATGACGAGAAATGTTTAGAAGAATATTTTTCTAAATTCGGTAATGTAGTATCTGTAAAGATTTTGACAGATAAAACAACAGGAAAACGTCGTGGATTTGCTTTTATAGAATATGATGATTACGATTCTGTTGACAAAGCTATATGTAAGCTCTAATTCTGAATGTTTTTTTTTTTTTTTTTTTTTTTTTTGATATTACTGAAATTTATTTCTTTTACATTTTGTAGTACAAAAGGCGCATACAATTAAGTATGTTGTTGTTGACGTTAAGAAATCAGTTTATAAACAGGAAAACAAAGGCAACGAAAGTGGAAATAGTGATCCAAACAACGCAATAAACTCTTCGAAGCAAACTCCAGTAGGACCAAAACCGACTAATGCCCGACCACCTGTCCCTCAGCAACCAATGCCACCATACCAGCAAGGACCGCAACCCGCACCTTACCAACAAGGTGCTCCATACAATTATTGGGGTCCGCCACAACAACCACCACCACCCCAATATAATCCGTATCCCCAGCCACCAACTAATGGTTGGAATACACCATATGGCTGGAATGGTTGGAATGCAGGACCACCACCACCCCAACAGGCACCACCCGCCAACTGGTATGGCAATCAATGGCCACAAAATACTGGACCAGCACCTGTACCACAGCCGCCGGTTGGCCCAACTCCAAATGGTAATTGGAACGCTCCTCCAGTAAATGGCCCACCCCATCAACCCGGTCCACCAGCTAACTTCGGTAGTGGATATCAGCAAAATTATGGCGGTGGTCCTTCCAAGAACAATCCACCAAACACAAACCGTATGCATCCATACGCTCCACCACAACAAAATGGCAATTATGGTATAATCTTAAATCTTAATATTTTAAAATCTGAGTATTTTATAAAAAAAAAAATTGTAGCTAATACAAATCAACAGGCTCCACCTCAGGCTTATAATGGTTATGGCCCAAATAAACAGCCGCCTGCCCCTATACCACCCAGTAAGAATGGTGCACCACCACCCAATACCGCCGCGCAAATGGCGAATAAGTTTAGACGTTGAAGATTTTGCTGTTAGTTGAAAAGGTAAATATGTTTTTATGTTTAAAAATTGGAATTAATTTCCTTAAAATACTTCTGCTTAATTGATCATGCAATTATATTTCAATAACGTGTGGCTATATTTTAGACAAATATGTACGTATACCTATAGTATTAAGAACGTTATTATTATTTTTTTTTTTTTTTTATATTATAAACACTTCGTGTAGAATATTTCGACGATTTCATTGTGAGTGTTTTCAATTTGCAAATAAGTGTTAAAGTATTGTTTATATATTTATTTTAAATGCAACTTGGAAAATATGAAATATTTAACTTTTAATTTAATTCTCTTTAATTTAGGTATAATACAACAAGCCCAATGTAGAAGAAATCCTTAAGTATAATTCACAAAAAGGCTTACCTGTTTTGTCTATCACACTAATAGGTCAATGCAAAACAAGGATAACTATTTAGTAAAAATTAAGTAACCTATGTATGTACGATAGTTATTAGTTTAGAATATTAAATATGTGCATATGTTGGAAAACACTTCTAAGTATTTATATAATTATTAATAACATTGTTATAGTTATATATGTATGCCTAATTATTTAGTGGCTTGGAAATTTTTGTAATTTTATGCATAAACATACATATCTCGGTATAAATTTTGTTTTTATGGAAAATTTAAGTATATTGGAATGTTGTAAATTTAAGGCTTAACACGTAATTATTAACAAAAAAAAATGTTAAGTCTCAATTATAACTTATTTGCAACCAATAGTAATTAATTATTTCAAAAATTTATTATAACCCTAGACTATGAATAAAAAGAAGGGATATTATTTCAAACATATGTTATGTAAAAATTACAATTACAATATTGTAGCAATAAGTGCTTTTTACAGCTTTTGCTAATATCTTGAGGATTTAAAGACCAATTGCATATGCAAAAGTAACACAATATGTAATTTATAAAAATACTTTGTACCTATGTATATCAAGAGCAGAACGGGTTTATATTATATTACTTACCAACATTGAAAATAGGTTCATATTAAAGTACTTGATAATTATTTGTTAATTTTATCAAATCATTTTTATGAATTTAATCTATATTACAACACAATTGGTGAAAATTATCGTACAATTAAGGTTTTATGTATTTTCTTAAACAAAACATAGCATATGTATGTTTTTTTTTAGTTATATATACAAAATAAAATAAATTTAATACATAATACAATTTTTTATACATTTATTTAATTGTATGTATGTATATATAATCATATTCGTAATTATTCACTGCGTGCAGCTAACAGAAAACTAAGTATACCAGAAAACTAAAGAAGACAATTTGCTCATAATTATTTAATACACGCTAAGTTAACCACTTAAAGCTTAATATTTCTCTTATCTCCTACATGCTACATACTATTTTTATATCATTTTATGGCTGAAGACGACTACGCTAGTCTACGGGATTTTAAACCAAAGAAGCCTTAAGGCACCAACATAATGCCAAAGGTAGATGGAATGTTTTCGCGACTTTTGGGGTAAGTTTACGTCAGCATACCAGTTGGTATATCAGTGCACATATACATTAACGGCTATGCTTTACTTAAAAAATATATACATTTTTTTTTAATTTAAAATTTTTTTGTCAAAAGCTAATTACTCTTCTAAAATATTAAACAAAAAAGTCGTAGGCGTTTATGATTTGTGCACCGATATATACATCTACATTTGTAAATGCAAAACTGATTAAATTTTTATGATGAACTGTATGCATTCATTACATAAAAAAATTAAATAAAATAAAAAAATAATTATACACAGAAATTGAAAACTATTTTATTTGGAAACTTTGAATATTTAGAACATTAGTTAAAATGACGAAGTTGTGGTAGGTATGGTAGGTATGCCAATGCATTTATTTTTCAGAACATATACACGCTTAAAATTGAATATATATTTCAAATATTTGAACATAAATTAAGACCAAAAAAACGAAACTGTAGTATAATTCGCATTCAGTATTACAACACTGCAATTACTCAGCTGCACACTGCGTGGAGATAAGCAAAAAGCTCGTAGCAAGTGCAACCGATTGCAGCATCATTTTATACATATGTACATATGTATGTTATGATATGCAAATAGTCTTCCACACTTGCCACTGCTGAGGATGAATATGTTATCCATATACACATATATATATATTTTTTTTTTTAATTTATAACCTCAACTGTATCTGGAATTGTTGATATATATGAATTGTGCGAGGTACTCTTGACTGCATGGCGCAGATGTTAGTACATACATATATGTATAAGCAATACATACATTTGTACAATAAACAAACTTGGTACAGCCGATTCTCGGCGAATGATCAGTCAAGTAGTGCTGCTCGAGCTGTTTAGATCGTTTGGTTGAAAGAGGCGCAGATTTTTGAATTAATTGTATTTCATTGCACTTTTTTTTTTGTACATATAGCAGTGCCTTCGCGCTACGACTAGTAAAGTAAATTTATTTTTAGCATTCAAGTAAGTAAATAATAACATTAGGAATTGAAATAAAAGAGGAATCATTGCCACAAATTGTAGCAGCGGCTAAATGTTGACTAAATGAATACATACAGACCTTTGCAATTGTTTTTATTGGAACAGCCTACCGTTGTTTATTATATTCTCATCTTAGTGTTATTTTCCTAATGCCAAAAACAAAAGTGTAATTGAAGAATTTCATAATTCGTTTTTAATATTATTTGAAGTACAGTGAGGCATTAAGGGGGGACATCTGAGTAACTCAAAAAAAATAAGCGGATTTTCTGGAATTTTTTTTGACCAAACGAAAGAGCCAATCGAAATTTGGTAAAGTAGGTTTTATAATATGCGATCCGATGTACAAAATATGATTTTTTGAAAGAAATCGAAAACAAAATGGCGGCTGTGCAGCATTTCTTCGTAGGCCCTATTTTTGGGAAGGGGGTCCATGGCCGGAAAGCTAACGTCCTTAATTTTTGATCTGGAACAAAAAATAAAGTTTTGTTAGTTTCTATACATCAACAGCTATCGACACACGTAGGATTTTTTCGATATATTGATTTTTCGCAAAATGGTGCGTGATCGAAAAAAAAGTTAAAATTTTCACGAGGAAAAAAAGTCCAAAAATTGTTTATAAAAAAAAAAGTAAGCAATATAAAAAAAAATTATACGTGTGTCGATAGAGGAAGGAATTTTGAATATACTGTCAAAATTTCAGATCGATCGGTTAAGATTTGCTCGAGTTATGTTTCCGGCCGTCTAAAAAAAGTGGTTTCGAGAAAAACGCGTTTAAAGTTATAAGGCGGTCGGAATATGCCTATGAGGCATTGCCGCAGAATGGAAAATTTGGACATTTAGACACTTTTGCCGGATTCTATCTTGTGGTATATTATTTTTAAGATCCTCAAGCATCTTTTAAACGAAACAAAAATTTTTTGATTTTTTCAAAATTTTACTCAGATGTCCCCCCTTAATTAAAAAAGAAATTAAAAAGCATTCCCACTCTCGAGTCAATCGAGCAACATTACCCCAACCAATTTGAAAAATTACTCTTTTAAGAAGTGTTTAATCTAAAATGCCATGCAA
The DNA here is from genome assembly GCA_037013455.1 of Ceratitis rosa. Classification (NCBI taxonomy): domain Eukaryota; kingdom Metazoa; phylum Arthropoda; class Insecta; order Diptera; family Tephritidae; genus Ceratitis; species Ceratitis rosa. The sequence goes on along the minus strand of JAWMAG010000006.1, from coordinate 35,907,189 downwards.
TAACGAATTTTTATTTAAAATACAAAACAAAATTTAGTGCATTACATAGACTTTTAAGTGGTCAGCCAAAGATTTTTATCGCTTACACATGTACATATATATATACATATGTATGTGTTCATCAACGCATAAATTTGGTTCTGTGCAAAACTTTAAACCTAAGAATGCAAAGCATTGTGATGAAATCATAAATTAAAGAGGATAGTATTTCATTGCATAGAAAAAAGTACCATGAACTCATTTCATGTATGTACATACCTACAATTATACATAACTGTGCCAGCAGCATAATGAAAAAATGTATGTATGGTACAAGATATATTTAGAGCCAGAAAAAGATAAAGAAGAAGGAAGTGTAGTTGTTATTATAACGGCTATCCAACTCCGCTGAGGAGCAGGCTAGTTTATCCTAGGTCATCTAACGGGAAGTCCAGGAAACGAGCTGTTTCGACGAGTTCGGGCCAGAGGGAGTAGGTTTTAAAAAACCTGAACAATTGTGATCAGTGTAGTGCAGGGTCTCTTGGCATGCAGGTGCTTGACTCCGAGAACGCCATTCACTGGAATAGAGTTCATGACTCTCGGTGAATGGCATTTAAAGCCTGCTTATACGTTGTTCAGTGGTGCTTGTCTGTGGCGTTGAATATGGTCGTTATATTCTAGTACTGCCTTCCTGCTGAGCTTGGTTGGAGGTTCAAGCTCGGTAGCATCCCAGCAGATATTGTATGCACAGCATAACATTATGGTCTTTAACTGGTAGCTTAATTGGTGACATCAGGAGATTTCTCGTCGCAATCCTAAAGGCGGTGTTCTTATGTGATTGTGACTTTCAGCAGCGTAACTTACGACCGGCCGGCCTTTCACCCACCATCTGCGTCCAGCAGCACATCAGCATGCCTTCCGAAAAGTGCAGGTTTTAAAAAACCTGAACAATTGTGATCAGTGTAGTGCAGGGTCTCTTGGCATGCAGGTGCTTGACTCCGAGAACGCCATTCACTGGAATAGAGTTCATGACTCTCGGTGAATGGCATTTAAAGCCTGCTTATACGTTGTTCAGTGGTGCTTGTCTGTGGCGTTGAATATGGTCGTTATATTCTAGTACTGCCTTCCTGCTGAGCTTGGTTGGAGGTTCAAGCTCGGTAGCATCCCAGCAGATATTGTATGCACAGCATAACATTATGGTCTTTAACTGGTAGCTTAATTGGTGACATCAGGAGATTTCCCGTCGCAATCCTAAAGGCGGTGTTCTTATGTGATTGTGACTTTCAGCAGCGTAACTTACGACCGGCCGGCCTTTCACCCACCATCTGCGTCCAGCAGCACATCAGCATGCCTTCCGAAAAGTGCACAGTACCACAACAGCACTAAACGTCATAAACACTTAGATAGTCAATGGCCTAAACCAAAACCGACCTTGCGCAAGAATTGTCCTGGTAGCACTGGATTTGTCAAAAGCTTTTGACACAGTAAACCATTCACTGCTACTTACGGACATTAAGGAATCCTCATTACCGCCGGGTTTGCAGAGGTGGGTCATGGGCGAAATTAAGGAAAAGTAAACGGGGGGCTCCGCAGGGTGGTGTCCTCTCCCCGCTACTGTTTAATTTCTATATATCAAAGCTCCCTCCACCACAAAAAGGAGTTCCCTAACCTCATATGCCTATGATTGCATGATATTGGCGTCTGGCCAGGATATTGATGATCTATGTTCGAAAGTGAACTGCTACCGCGCCGATCTTTCTCACTTCTTCACTGCAGGACATTTAAGAGGACAACCGACCAAATCCTCGGCAGTTGAAGAAGTAACAGGCCTGTCAGAACACCGTCCTTAGGACTGCGGCAGGAAGCCTCCTGATGTCGCCGGAGCATCACTTGTGCAGCGAAGCATCTATGCTAAGTGTTAGGGAGCACCCCAGTAGGCACCTTATTGATGCTGAACCTCCATCTAGGCACATCAGAAAGGGAGTACTTGTTTTAAAGAGCACCATCGTACAACAACCGCTGGACAGGATGGCGTACAGACAGTCAACACCTTCCTAGACTCCCTTCCAGTGAATGGCGTACTCGGAATCAAACCACCATCTATAGCAGACAGTGAGCTCGAGCTGCCTCGAGAGACCCGTGTGGCCCTGGCACAACTTAGATTTGGATATTGTAGCAGGTCAAACTCCTACTTATCCAGACTCAACCCCAGCATACCCAACGTATGCCCTGCATGTGGAGAGTCCCCGCACGACACTAACCACCTCTTCACATGCCCCCTTAAACCTACCCATCTAACCCCCCTTTCCCTTTGGTCCAACCCTGTCGAAACAGCACGTTTCCTGGACCTCCCGTTAGATGACCTCGGCGACTTAGACTAATTATACCTGCCCTAAGCGGGGTTAGCGAACCGCTACAACAACAACAACAACAACACGGCGTACAGACAAGCACTGAACGTCATTCACCAGGAGTCAGTCAACACCTTCAAAGACTCCCTTCCGATGAATGGCGTGCTCGGAGTTAAACCACCACCTATTGCAGACAATGAGCTCGAGCTGCCTCGTGGGACCCGCGTCACCCCGGCAAAACTTAGATCTGGATATTGTAGCAGGTTAAACTCCTACTTATCCAAACTCGACCCCAGCATACCCAACGTATGCCCTGCATGTGGAGAGTCTCCGCGCGGCACTAACCACGTCTTCACATGCCCCCTTAAACCGACTCATCTAACCCTCCTCTCCCTTTGGCCCAATCCCGTCGAAACAGCACGTTACCTGGACCTCCCTTTAGATGACCTCGGCGACTTAGATTGACAAAGCCTGCCCTAAGCGGAGTTAAGGAATCGCTACAACAATAACAACAACGGCCGGCCGGCACTTGCAGTCGTATGTCGAATCAAGGAATGAAGGAATGGCTGTCAGAATATTTAAGCCATCGACTTTCACAGCTGGTTCAAATTGTAACCGTGGATTTCGCAGGTTGTGGTTATAGTAGTAAATGTCGGGCCGTGAAGTGGTAGGGAAAGGCCAGCGAGATAGCAGTTTATTTTCGAACTTAAGTAGTCAATATCCTGGCTAGACGTTAATGTCGTGAAGTAATCTCGCTAGTCTTTTGCATCGATTATGTAGAAAATTTTCTATAGAAGTTCAATCATCATCTTCATACAGTCGCTTCCTGTTATTGACGTTCTTTAGATTTCAACCTATATTGAGTTGCTGTACGATGAGCACCGTCACAACCACCAACTAGTTGAGTGCTCTGTCAAAGCTAAGCACATAATGTGCCTTTCCTGGGTTCTAGCCGCTGTCGTAACTACCTGTTTATAGAATGTTGCAGCAGATGACCAAGAAAATAACTACTAATTTACATACTAATCGACGTAGTAAACTTACTGATACAGCCGAGACGTTCACCGTAAGAGGTGGCTAAAATTTTTAAATCTGAACGACTCGGATTTTTATACAGCCAAGAACTGTCACTTCCGCAACATTCCCCAAAAAGTACTTTGAGGAATGTTTTTGCGGCTACAACAACAGCACCAAAGAATCTCTGCTTCAAACTGAACTTCTTTTTGAGAGCCTAATGACACCAATTACTGTTGCATCTACTTTCCGAGTGGCGGATCGCTGAGTTCCAAACAAGTTTTCAAAGCATTAGATACAAAAGATGGAGCAAACCTTTCCCGCCTTGGTGACCTGATATTAAAACATACTCATATGTACACATTTAGCACATCATACATATATGTATGTATAATCAATCTCTTACTTGCCTTGAGAAAAGAATATCACAGAAATACAAATTTCAGACTTCAATATTTACAGTAAAAGGTTTTTTGTTTTCGGTACAGTGGAACCGCACATTCCAATATTTTCAAATAAAATCTAAAAAGAGAGATACAAGCAATTCTAATCTATATACAATACATACATACATATATGTACATATGTACATAAATCTACCTATGTACAAGGCCAAGAGTATGTGTTTGAAATTTCTTTATTAAATGCATATGTACATACATACATACATACATACATGCATATGTATGCAGTTAAAAAAATAATTATTATAAATAATGTGTCGCATATTCCATAAACGAAAGGAATAAATGATGACATCCACACTCCACACATCTGGAACATACCTACATACATATGCTCAAACAAATATATGTACATACATACATACGTGTACATAGTATGTAGGCAGGCATTTCAATTAAAGCTGCAAATAAAACCAAAAAAGCTGTAAAAAGCAACACATGGACAATATCATCAAAGTGATGATGCCAACAAAAACATTTTATACTTACAGATACCATATATATGTATACATAGTCGTATGTATGTACCATATATGCGCTACTGGAAATCCTATGAGCTCACGAATATGTATACATATTCAGGAAATAGGCATACAGAATATCCATATAAATGTAAATACATATATACATATACCTATAAATATGTATTTCTAGAAACAATGTCTGCACAATCGATCAGTTTAAATTGGTTTAACAATTAAATTAAATAAATTGAGTAGAAAGTATAAAAGAGAATATGAAAGAGTTAAAAAAAAAAAATTATCATTCCCCAATAAAATCAGTCTATTTGCCATCAATTAGAAATGAAGAGAGTCTTTGGTATGTTCAATATTTTACACCGTTAAATTCATACATAACCATATATTGAGGCTACATTACTAGTAAGTTACTAATTAACTCAACGAAATGTGTTAACGAACTTGTTAACATTACTTTTAAAACATCAATTTTAACATTTAACATTACCTGTTAACGATAACATTAACGACAGTTTTTCGTTTCGTGTAAAAACGAAAAGAAATTTACTTTGATAACAGCTTTAATGTTAATATTTTCAAATATTTCAACCGAAACGATAGAAATTTATCGATTAACGTGAAATTTACCGTTACGACACAGCCTTGGTTACTGCTCATCGGGTCCCCGAACAAAACTAATATTCTGAGATATCAAAAGTCATTATTGGCAATTAATTTAATTATCGACAGACTAATCGCACATGAAATTTAGTCTTGGGAGACTCATGTCTTCAACATTTAGTAACAGTTTATGCGAATGCCAATATATGAAATCGTATATTAACTCTGGTCCGAAGTATGTAAGTAACTTTAAAAGAAGAGATAGACGCATACAAGTTTATACCGATCGGGTCAGAATGACGAGTTGAGTTTATTTAGCCGCTCAGTTTTTTGAGATATGTCACTTTAGCTTGTAAAAATTTCCAACGATTTTACGGTTTTGAGATTTTGCGTCAGAAGTCCATCAGAAAGGCACGTAAGAGCATTAAATTTGATATTCTACATACATAGAAGGGATTACACTACACAGTGATACTGAAAATTATCGAAATCGAAGGACTACATCATGTAACCCCATACAACTGAGGCTTGGGTAAAAAAACCGTCAAAAGAGTATCAGAGAGGGAGTGTTATACATTCGTATCTGCAAATAAATATTGTCACCTATATTATATAGCCATCCTCTAATCGATTTTTCAGATATGAGAATTAATATTTAATCCTAAAATAAAATAACATAAATTTGAAATGGTCATGAAAGGTACGAAGACTTCAGCATGACCGAAGACAACTCTTCTTGCTTGCGTTTTTTGTTATTATATTTTATTTGAAAAATTTTCTTCAATACCTAAATTCAACTACAACTACGCTTCGTATAAGCTTCTTCACCTTGGGAAAAAACATTTTTCTAATATTAAAAAAAAATATTTTAAGCTCCAGACATTTTATTAACAATCAACCCCGCCAACAATCTTTAGGCTAAACTTAAAAATTCAAACCTATATAAGTGTCTCTTCTTCTACTACTAACCTGCTCTCTGCAGAAAACAAAGTTGAGAGAGCAACTGATAGCTCATAATCATGCAGAAAATAATACCCTCGAACTAGATGTGTGCAGTAGAGAGTCTCCGTACGACACTAACCACCTCTTCACATGCACCCTTAAGCCGACTCATCTAACTCATCTCGTGGAAACAGCACGCTTCCTGGACCTCCCTTTAGATGACCTCGGTGATTTAGATAGATTAAGCCTGTCCTAAGCGGGGTTGAGGAACCGCTACAACAACAACAACATTGTACTAGAGACCTAATGGATTTTTTCCTTGAATCGTGTTTAGAAAAAAATTGATTGACAGACCAGAGCTCGGGTTCTGTTATATAATTATAGAACAAATAGTTTTTCTAATTTTAGTCGGTTCTCGGCAGGGAATTTCAAATTCTACGACGGAGTTTCTGGAAAGAAAATTGTCCGTTGTATGAGACAAAAACGTAGTTGTGTACCAATTATGTCTATGAGAATTATACTAAATATCAAATTTCAACGAGTTCTATTCCTTTCCAATGGTTTCCGAAATATAATATATTTTTTTAGCACAAAATTGGGTGGTGGAAACCCGCTTAGACAATATAACGCGAATTGCAAATTCAGCTACTTCACCTTACCGTACCTTTTTAAATTTACTGTTATATGCGGGGTGGGTGGGTGAACTAGATCCGATTTCACGTATAAGCATAGCATCGGCACTTGTGATCCAAGGATTGTTTGAACCAAGTTTTATCAAAATAATCTGAATCTTTACTTCAATTATCGCGCACTTGGATGAATGGACGGACGGGCGAACAGACATACATAAATGACTAAATCGTCATTTCATGGTGTTTGATATTCGTGAACACATGTTCGTATCGCATCTTCGTTGCGTAACCGGCAGCTGAATAAACCCAATATACTCTGCGCACAGACGAGTACGTATATAAAAAAGCTCAAATGAATGCTGCGCTTTGTTCAATTTTTTTATTTATTATTTTTATTTTTATTTTTTCAAAATGTTGCAATTTCCATGCTATCACATGCTAACATAGAGAATGCACTCAGAAAGATTTTTAATTTTTTTCGAAGAACAAAATACTAGACATTAATGTGTGCTGGCCTGCGATAGACCACTCAGTTGTCCCTCTAAGAAATCGATACGCTTATACGAAAAAAAAAAAAACTTGAAACAAAACCACAAATACAAGGAAAAAAGGGGGTCACAGGAGGGATATGTTAGGCTACATAAAGGAAGCGAGGGGTATCGTAAGGCCTGGACGATCCCTAATGTTAAATTAAAAGTGTCATGCCATAAAACCATAGTCATAACCGTATTTGCAGTGATTTGAGTGATTAATTTTGCCTGCAAATAGGAATTGATATAAATAAAAATAAAAAAAATAAAAATAAAACTCACCAGAATCAGTAACAGCAAACATTTGAAACTAAATATTAATATACAACAAAAGGCAATCAGTTTTCGGTGGCTACCGCGAAAAATCAAAATTCAATCAGCAGCTTCGACTTGTTGCGTTGTTTCGAAAGACATTGCAAATAGTTATTTCGGTATCGCTTCCAATTGAACAGGTTTCATATTTTCCTAGAGACATGTTCTTTATATGGTATACAGTTGCTCATTTTAGCACATATACCTATACATATTGATATATAGAACGGTATGGGTATTGTAATGTGTTTCACTTTAATCATTTTTTTTGTTTTTGTTTTTTAAATGGCGGTCATGGTGTCGGCGTTTTGAAACACAAGCGGAAGTTGGTGATAAGTCGCGATTATAAGTCCATCTCCGTCGAATATAGCATATTACAATATTTTATATACATATATATATGTATCTTTACATATGTACATATGTATGTATATTTCACATGTGAATTCCTAAGAGATTTTTTTAACAGTATTACATTCCTAAAATTTATTTAAATACAATCTTTTGTTAATACTTTAATGAGAGCTTACTAAAAGCTTTATAAAGCTCTTTAAGATCACTCAAAGCTGTGATGTCCTATTTAGAAAAATTGTATGGCATAGGTTTGAGTTTATTCAAAAAATACCAGAAGAAAAGAAGAATTTTAAATTTTGGTTAATATAATATTAAGTGCTGTATCCAAAGCATTGAAAAACAATGAAGAAAAGCAATCTTCGGCGCTGCCAAGTTCTTTATACCTTTGATTTTAGGATTAAGTATAAATTCATATATCTGAAAAAAAAAAACATCAGTTGTCTGGGAATTGACTAAATCAACTCAGCAGGTCATTCTGACCCGATGGATAACAATTTGGATTGGTATAACATTTCATGTGTTTGATATATTGGTCTAGCAAACAGTAATTAATTATTCTTGCATTAAATCGATGGCTTTATACCATATATATGCCTCTCTCATAAATACCTTTGTTTCTATCGACAAAAAATTGGAACAATCGATTTTCATAGGTTTATCTTGAGGCCAATTCTTCACCAGCAACAGATATTAATCGCTCGGTGCGAGGTCCGAACAATCTGGCTTGGTGACCTTCGAACGGGACTTCACTTTTCGTTCATTCCAAATTATTTCGTGTTTTGTTTTTAAGTTTTCATTTTAACATCCACGGCGTTGTTCATCATTAGTGCGTCTACGACTACATTCCAAGCCAGAAAAACAACTATTTATTGTTGCTCCTGATGGGTTACGAGGTCACCCATTACTTGGCTTGAATAGGATATTTTACCAACAAGGGAAAGTTTGAAATTAAAATATGAAAAGTAGTGTCAATAAAGTCGTCAACATCCAACGACGTCCAGCAGGTGGAAACGGGCTAGAGTTGTCCTAGCTGCTCACCACTCACATAAGACAATTGATGCCGTGCTGCTTTCGTTAATTAAAAAAGAGTCAGTCAACACTTCATGCGACAATTCTATTTATGTGAATAGTGTCAGTGGTTCGCTGCCTCGCGAGACCCAGGTAATACTTGCAAAACTAAGGTGTGAATATTATAGTAGACTCAACTTGTAATTTAGCACACTCGGCGCTACACGACAATAACCACCTCTTTGCCTTGCCCACGCTATTCCCTGTGGTCTGACCCTACCGCAATAACACCAACTACCTTTGCTCCAAAGCGGGTTACCTAGCCGCTAAAAGCACAACAACTAATCACATTGGAGTAAGTTACATACTACAAATGGCGCTTTGTATCCGCTGAAGCGATTTTTGGCTGAGCTCCTCCTCCAATTTGTGGTTTTGCGCCTTGATATTTTTCCAACAATTGGAGGGATCTACAGTTTATACTAAGCCGCCTCCGAACGGCTGATGGATTTTAATGAGCAGCTTTGTTTCATGTCAGAAATACACTCGGAGGTGTTGACATTCCCTGCCGAGTGGCGACCGTAAGCAGGTTGTTATAGGATAGTATGTATTAGTTTTCCAATAAAACTAGCGACATCTGTGTGTTAAGCCTGCGACTTTTCAACCCATGTGTTCCATTACAGGGCAAATAGAAAAAGTTTCAATATTTAATAAAAGATTTTGAAAACAAACAAATTTTTGAAATTCCGAAGACTGATTTTTTCCTAAATGTGGTCACCTCTCGTCAGGAATTTTCAACTTTCCAAAACTAAAACTGGGAGCAGAAGCCGTCCGCCGATAACTTGTTGCTATTGCTTATTGCCTTTATTTTTATACAGATTATAGCTGGATCCTACCTTTCTTTACAGCCATTTTCCAACAGTCTCTGAATTTTACATGGAGATTGAGTCTTTACTGACCGAATACATATTTTTCTAAAAAAAATACATTTTAAATACGCAAATACTCTGACACAAATCGAGGCCGCTGCATGAATTATGTCTAAGCGTACTTACTAAAAATATAAATTTAAACAATTCATGAGACTGATAAGATTAAGTAAAAGAACTAAGCACAAAAATAAAAAATTAAAGTAAGCCACAACCGCTGGACGAGGTCAGCCGCCAGTATACATATGTATGTACTCGTACTTACAAACACATAAAGCAATCATTTATTACACAAACTGGGCTTATCTTCTCGTCTTACTTTCAGCATTATCGCCGCTTAGAGTAGCTCTCTTAGAATTTTAGTCCGATCTTTTAAATAATCTAAATTCATCCGCTCAACGAGCAGGTTTATATTTCACATTGAAATTTGTTTTTTGTTTTGTAGTTGTGAGGAATACTAGAAGCTTACGCAACCATGAAGTTGTTGCTGCTGCTGTTGGCAGGCTTGTTATGCTTGGTGCCCACATTCACCGAGGAGCTATCCGATTTCGATTTGGACGAATTGGTAGATGACGATTTCGGTGAGAGTGCCGAGGAGATGCTGCGTCAATTGGAGCAAAAGAACCAGGTAAGTGGCTTGGGTGAAACTAGACGATCCGAATCAGATACTATAGATTTGTACTAAAACAAATTACTTTCGATTTCAGAAAAATGATTTGGAACGTGAAAATGAACTCGCTAATAAATTTGCCGCTGAAGCCAGAGACCAGCAGAATAACGTATTGCAACCCGTCGTCGAAAGTGAGTAACTGTCTCGTAAAAAGACACAACTTCTGAGTATTAATTTCCATTTTTTCACTTAGTTGATCCATGTGAGAAGATGCACTGCGGTGCTGGTCGTGTCTGCCAGCTGAATGACAACGAAGCCAAATGTGTGTGCATACCCGAGTGTCCTGAGGAGCCAGATGTACGTCGTCACGTCTGCACGAACCGCAACGAAACTTGGCTTTCCGATTGCGCTGTCTACCAGCAGCGTTGTCTTTGCGACACCAATGCTCCTGGTTGCTTGAAACCTGAAAACAGTCACGTTCATATCGACTACTATGGACCATGCCATGAAAAACGTGAGTGCTCCGAAGAGGATATGAAAGATTTTCCCCGTCGCATGCGTGATTGGCTTTTCAACGTGATGCGTGATTTGGCCGAACGTGATGAGCTCACCGAACATTATATGCAAATGGAATTGGAAGCGGAAACCAATATGACACGTCGTTGGACCAACGCGGCCGTCTGGAAATGGTGTGACTTAGATGGTGACACCGATCGTTCGGTATCACGTCACGAACTCTTCCCCATCCGTGCGCCATTGGTCAGTCTGGAGCAGTGCATTGCACCATTTTTAGAATCTTGTGACTCTAATAATGATCATCGCATTACTTTGGTGGAATGGGGCGCTTGCTTGGAATTGGATGAGGTAACCGTTGCGAGTAATGCTTAATTTTGAGTTATCTCTAAATACCATTTCTATTTATTTCAGACCGATTTGAATGAGCGTTGTGACGACATTCACAGAAACACACCACAATTGCTTGGCTAAGAATTTCTGAATACGGACGGAGTCCAGCCATAACATTTGAAGCTTTATTTTCTGTAACACTACTCTATAAAACATATGTACATATATACATACATATGTAAATGTTCATTGTGTGCCTAATAGTTTCTATATGAAATCATTCGATTTATGCTTATCAGCGAATATTGAGATTTTAGCTTATAAATAACAGTAATAAAATTTTATAAAATTTGAAAATAGCAAATGGTTTTGTTGGTGACATGTTGAAATGTTTTTGAGACTTACGAGAGATGATCTGATATGAGGTCATACGAATGGCAATCGCGAAGCTCAATATACGCTGAGGAGAGAACTCTTACTTAGGGTGTTTGTTTTGAAACGCTTTAGAAAACTATTTTGTTTTGAAGTATATCATAGTTTCATATATATATATATATTTTATATGTAGATATGCACGATCCTTCGGACCACAGGCAAGGGTGGTAATTAAGGAAATAGTCACCAGTGCTCGTACTAATCCTTAAGGAGAATTTCATAGTCGTATACGTGAACTCATCAGTAGCTTTACCCTTTGAACAATCGGGAGTAGGTTGCCGTAGGTCTATAGGTATCGCGGTAATCGAAACCAGATTGGTTTTGTCAACATCATTGGCAAGGATGATGTTTAACATTCCAGCCTGTCAATTGAGCGTAGAGCTAACGGTACAAGTGGACGTCTCGATTTGTCGATTATCAGGGCTACAGAACTTGTATGTGCACATCACCGGACATACTTATCCAAAGCTGATTGGACGGGTTTCACTGACTGAACGTCAGTCTCCCCAGAGAGAAACACCCGCCTCATCCGGGGCGGTCACATTGCGGTACTTTATCCGAATTCCCTAACCGTTGTGACAGTTCTAGCATTAATGCGTTATGTTTATGCCAGCCCGATTCCGAATTGTCCCGCATCAGAGAATTAAATATGGCGACACAACAACTGCTCGACGATCAGAATCAGGACAAATGGGTTTGGCAACATCTCATCTACTGCATTCAAGCTGTGGTTCAATGTCAAATAACTATTTAACCCAACGATTAGCCTGCTGCATACTTTATTAGGCAGATCCATAAGGAAAGTTATCCGTGTTTGCGCAAACTGCTAAACACCAGCATAACGCCTCTTTTACTAGGGAATAAGTTCAGAGTAAAGAATAAAGCTGAGCCTAAAACATCTGGCCCAGTGGGTGCATACTTCATTACCAACGTATTCAACATCCCTCTGACGACTTTAACGGAGACCATAATGTGAAAATGAGATAGATATCTCCACTCTATACTCTAAAATAAAAAACCTCACGACACTAACCACCATTTTGCTGCCCCCTGAAACCAACTCATCTAAGACCCTTTTCGTCTGGTCCGAACCAATCGGAACAGCTTGTTTCCTAGACCTCCCGTTAGATGTACTCGCTGAATTCATTTGATCGTCACTTACAGCAGCAGCCTAAAAGTATGCAATAATGTCCAACGTAAAAGTATGCAATAAAATACATTCCATTGGAAAACCTCCCGAGAATACCCACATTTAAACGATTTCGTGTGCGCCTAGAAGTACGCAATTATACTTCTTGTTGATCATCATGCCGCACAGACGAAGAACCGGCAGAAAATACATTCTATATGCTATATATAGTATACAGCCCAAATCTACACTTTCTCTTAAATCAATTCATATACGACTCTAATGTTCTGTTCTTGATTAAACTATATATGTATTTGGTCTTCTCTAAATTTCGACAATTTTACATTTTATTTATTTATTTTATGCTTTCATCAATTTTTTTTATTTGCGTGTAAAATATTGTTTTAAAGTTAGGCTTTTCGTTTAAGAAAAAATTATATGATAATTAATATTACTTGTATAACAATACGAAAATTATCATAAGTTGTTAAAAAGAAATGTTATTATTAAAATAAAAATTAATACCCCTGGGAGAGAATTACAGTATTTTTTCTCTGTGGGTCTTGAACGTTGTCCTCCTGTTGAAGAAATACAAATTTTGTATTATAGATTGTGTAATTTACATTTATGTTCATTTCTGCACCCACCTTCTTGCCAATCAACGACTTATGAATATGTGGAATGACACCACCACCGGCAATGGTTGCTTTAATCAGACTATCAAGTTCTTCGTCACCACGAATAGCCAACTGCAAGTGACGCGGTGTGATACGTTTGACTTTAAGATCTTTTGAGGCGTTACCTGCCAACTCTAGCACCTGAAAGATGATAAAAAAAAATATATATATATACACACATTCAATGAACGCAAATATTGAATAAATCTATCAGTACAGAGAACGACAACAATAGAAATAAGTTCAGACCTTTCAACAAAATCAATAAGATTTTTAGTATTTCATTTAAGTTCACATTAGGCATGCGGGTAGTAAGTATGTAATAACTTTTATGTTTTTATTATGAAGAATTTTAGATCCATGACCTCCTGAAAATGCTTCTATGACATATAGAAAGGTTTATGCCATGATCAGGGGTCGAAATATAGAAATAAAAAAATAATCACTATATATAAGCAAATTTATACTTTGCTTGGGATCTGATTCCATATGTAAACACACGAGTTACTTAGAGTCTAATTTTATAACGTACATACATATATGGAATATAAATAAAATAAAATAAATTATTTAATTTTAAACAAAAATGTTTAATTTGTGCATTAGCGATATTTTGAAGTCTCATTTTTTTTAGTTTACTGCAGCAATAATATTTACACTTTAACATAAAAAAACGAAATAAAAATAAAAAATGGCGGGCAAATGACGCTTCAAAACAAAACTCCTAAAAGCAACTTCGAAGTTGACATTACAAACAGCGCGAAGAGTACAGCACACACGGACACGAACATGTATACATATATACTTAACACAATCTATATACAAAAATTGTTTGCTTTACGCTGGGAATAATTGGGCGCAATTACACACATATACATGTTTCTATTTTAATTGCCGAGTTTTCCACAATGAAAAATTCTACTTACTTCAGCAGTCAAATATTCCAGAATCGCAGCGGAATATACTGCAGCCGTTGCACCTACACGACCATGGGATGTTGTACGGCTTTTTAGATGACGATGTATACGACCAACAGGAAACTAAAATACAAATATTATTATTGCAAATGCATTTCTAAAACAAAACTACCAAAGTGAGGAATTAAAAATAAATATACGATTTTATGTTGAAGAAAAAAATGAATACTATAGATATGGCGAAAAAAGGCGCGAAAATATTTTATAGCGGCGGTACAGCCGCTGCACTTCTTTTGCCGCTTACCTGAAGTCCCGCTCGTGCTGACCGAGATACTGCCTTCGCTTTTGCTTTTCCCGAATCTTTACCTGCTTTACCACCAGCCTTTTAAAGAAAGTAAATGTTTTTAGTCATATAAATTCAGTAATTTCAAATATTGAATTGCGCCAAAATTGCCGGAAAACGCTGGCCAATGTGAGGTTAAACACGAACATTTAAATCTAGTCACAGGCAGTGTGCCCCCTTAAATTACTACTTTATTCAGCCTAATTGCACTCCTTTGAATCAAAAATTAATAAAATTCAATATTTTAGCTTTATATTTCCTTCTTAATATTTCACAACGCCCCACAGTACTTTGCAGCACGCGCACTCACATTAACGAAGTCCATTGGCCAACGCCAGCAAACAACGCGTACTACTAGCTAAATCATTCATATTTCCACAATTTACCATTTTATTTAATTTCTATTTTTGTACACAAGCAGAACGAAAATTCCAAATAATTTTTACAACACTTTTGGAATGGATTAACACTCGATTAATATTTTTTTCATAAATTTTCCTTGCACGACAATATTTTTGTACTGGCAGAGGAACGTCAAGTCCGAACACTACGAAGTTTTTTTCACGAATGACGCGTTCGCTCAAAGGAAAACACTTCGTGGCGCTGAACGAACATCTTTCACAACAAGGTTGCATTTGCATATTACAATCCCCAAATGAAGTATAAATAATACCCAAAAATTAAATGCAAAAATTTACACATATTAATATTATACATACTTGTATTTATTTCTACTGATGTAATAGTAAAATATGTATTCGTAAGAATATAAATTTATATTTTACATTTTTTATTTAATTATTTATATTAGCTAAGTTTTAGTCTTACTTTCTTTCTCTGAAAGCGGCAAAAACTTATTGCATTTAAGTCTGCATGTATTCTTTCACAATATTGATATGCCAATGAAAGGGAAGCTCAAGAAGGACAGAATATCTTTAATTTTTAACTCGCCAAAATTCTTTCTCAGTTTGCTTTTATTCATTACATCAAACATTTTTTTATTATAAAGTTATTGAATTTAGAAATCTCAATTCTATTAAACATACAATTTTATAATAATAATATTGCTGTTGATAACTAAATTATTGCTCGAAAGATATGATAATGTATTACACTGAATAAAAAATTAATTGATTGGAATAATTGTAGTAGATTATGAGGATCGATTTATGAATTTCAACGAATAGACACTTTCCTTCTTCGAAAATAAGTTTGTAGAAGCTTCATGTGGGCTACTATTTTAAGTCTTGAGTTTAAGATACCATAACTTTGTCGGCATTAACACAGTCTTTGCAGAACCAGTGAAACATTACAATGTTTGGAGATCCAAGAAGAGTGTTGAAGATGATCTAATAATTTTTCTCCAATTAGACATTCCTGCCAGTTTTGACGGAAATTAAAATGTATATTTCTAAATCTTATTACAGATGATTTGATGTTTTTAAGCACAACCCATATTTTCAGGTTCTTTCATTCTATTAAGAGCTTTCTTTGGTAAAATATCAATATGAAGTTATGCACATTGTTCTAATTTATAAAAGCATCTCTGAGCTGAGTGTTCTTATATGAATCAAAACTTGACTTCAATCGGTTATTTGATATCTATATATAAGTATTGAGGCAAACTTAGGGATCAATTGAACAAGTTTACTTTGTTTTTTGTTTAAAATTCAAAACAAAAAAATAGAACGATTGACATACTTTTTATTTTGCGTTAAAGACTTTAGATGGCATCGCTTTTTTAGTAACCAAAAAGAAAGAAAAATACATCAAAAGCAAAACGAAAATCCAAAATAGGATTCAACGGTCCGATAAAATAGAGAGTGAAAGAATACAAACGCCGAAGAATTGGCGGGTTTGATTTAGCATTTTGAAACTTTGCATTAAATTGTGAAGTAAAAAGAAAGAAAAAATGCCTCGAGCAGTTAAAACAAAAGCTGGTGCTTTAGCAGCCGGTGTTCCCAAAAAGGGATCAGCTCCAAAAAGGAACAAATTATATGCTATGCCAGAAAAGATATCGGAAGGCACAATCCTTACTGATCTGTCAAAAGCTCAGTGGTCTATAGGTTCATCAATTGGCACTGGTGGATTTGGTGAAATTTACTCTGCTTGCCGTGTTGGAGAAAAAAATTATAACTTCGTAGTAAAGTGCGTAAGTAGTCAAATGAAACATGATGAAATACACCAGAAATTATACATAAAATTTTACTTTTGCAGGAGCCACATGGTAATGGCCCATTGTTTGTTGAAATGCATTTTTATATGCGAAATGCCAAATTGGAAGATATCAAACGATTCCAGCGTGAACATGGCTTGAAAAATCTTGGTATGCCCTATATGATAGGGAATGGTTCAGTTGAACTAAAGGGAATTAAACATCGCTTTATTGTTATGCCGCGATATGGTACCGACATCTCAAAGTTCTTTTTAGCCAATGGGCGCCGCTTACCGGAGGGTACTATATATAGACTGGCATTACAAATGTTAGATGTTTATGAATTTATACATTCGTGTGGATATGTGCATGCAGATTTGAAGGCAGCCAATATTCTTTTGGGTTACGGTAAAGATGGTAACAATCAAGCCTATTTAGTTGACTATGGATTAGCGTCGCATTATACAACAAAGGATTTTAAACCTGATCCAAAGAAAATGCATAATGGTACCATAGAATACACATCTCGCGACGCTCACCAAGGTGTACCAACAATGCGTGCAGATTTTGAAATATTGGGATATAACATAATAGAATGGTCAGGTGTTCAATTGCCTTGGGTGAAGAACAACATCCTAACAGTGCCCACGAAAGTGCAGAAGGCAAAAGAAGAGTTTATGGCGGATGTACCTAATTCCCTCAAAACCTTATATGCGAAAAGTGTTCCAGGTGAGAGTTTTTCATGACAAATTGATGTATTGTAAAAATTATATTTACAGGTCCTATAATTGAGTATATGAAGTATGTAGCTAAGTTGGAATACAATGAAACCCCCGACTATGAAAACTGTCGTAAAATATTCAGCAGCGCTCTAAAAGTTATGAAAATACCTAATTCAGGAGAATTACATTTCGCAACTAAAAACAAAGAGAGTCCTGTCCCCTCCACCAGTAAGGCTCGCCCAAAATTAGTTGAAAAGCGCTCAGCAGCTATAGATACATCTGTAGAACTATGTGCTAGTGACGACGACGGCGACGATGTAATATTTGAAGAAAAAAAACTGGTAAAAAAAGCACCACAAAGAACATTAAAAACTATTATTAAGCGTTCACCAAAAACTGCCGTAAGTCCCAAAAGAGCCATAATACGTGGGTCTCCTGATGTGAAAATCTCTTCAAGGTCTACACCAAAAGTAACGCCTTTACGTAAACGTCGGTCAACGTCATTCTCGCCTACTAAGGCATCAAGATCTTCTCCCGTGGCGAAAAAGTCAAAGCCAACTCCTCGTGAAGCTGTAAATGGTCAACGCAGCACACCAAATACGTCTGCTTCATATACAACACGTTCGACGCCAGTCGCTGCTAAAGCCAATATTAAGTTCAGTCCAGCAATCTCTTTATCAACATCGCGCCCTGGGAAGACAATAGTTAATGATAATACTACACCCGTGCCACGTACCGGCAAAACGTATGAATTTAATTTTGAGTTAGATGTTAGCATGGACGCCAATGTCGTAGTTAACGTGAAACGCAAAAAGAAAGCAACAGCCACTAGCACCAAGGGCGTTGATAGTATGGGGCAGAGTAGTTCTAAATCAACGCGCGCTACGGCCCAGTCTACAAAAAGGGACGAATCACCAGAAAATGACAAAAATACCCCTGTTACGCGAGTTAAAGTACGGAAGCTCCCAAGTGATGATGCGTGTGATAGTCCACGCACCCCTGCTGTTACTGTGAAAAAATCAAAGCGTATAGTTTCATAAAATACTTGCTTAATTTAATATTTTACATACATTTCTGTCAACAGGCGAACTCTCTTTTAATTGTTTGAATGTTTGTAATTGTTTCTTATTAACTAAACATTTGTTAAAAATTCGTAAAATTCCGTTTCCTTTCATTACTATTTGACATCAACGTCCAGGCAAGGGATAGAAAACTAAAAAAAATATATTGCTTAATACGCTAAATAAATTTTTGTATGAAAATATTAGTGATTGATTTTATTGTCGCTCGAAACCTTTTTCAATCTTCCATAAAAATTCAAATGCATACCACAATTCACATTGATGTATGGTAAAACTTTACTTCATTTTCTTATTATATGCATATTAGTACAAAATAATTAGATAACCCTTAAATGCATGCCAGTCATTTGGGCTTACGTTTACTACTGTCGTGATGTTTTGACGACGATTTCGATGAAGATGATTTGCTAGATGACGAGGAATGTGACGATGATTTTTTTGACGAATGTGACGAACTTTTGTCGCTTGCACTAACAACATTAAATGTTGGATTGATAGCACTGCTTGAAGAACCCGACTTTGAACTACTCGATGATGGTCGTTCCTCTTTATGCGACCTAGAGCTCTTGTGATGGTGATGCCTACTTCCAGATGTTGAAAGAGTTTGTGCCGGTGGAGCCGCTGAAGCTGATGTTGTGGGTGGTTCATGCTGCACAACTGCAAATGGTGAGGATGAATTTGAAGATGATGAGGAACGTGAGGATGTAGCAGAAGACTTTGTTTTTGATATCAATGATATTGGTTCTTCAAGTACGACACCTGCCGCTTTACTAGTTGAAGGTTTATTAAGGCAAGTATCACACTGCCAGTGGTGCTCTTGTCCTTCAGAGGCTTCTTCATCTGTAATCGGTGGTTTGTGGCATTCTTGATGGTACAGGGTTCCACAACTAGAACATTCGATCAAACGATTCGTGGCAGTGAACACCATTTCGCCACAAACAGCACAATTCAAATCGCCAAATTCTTTCAAATTAACATCTTCATCACCACCTGCAAGCATGGCACCATCATCAGAGTCCATAATAGTATCGGGTGAGTCTGAGATCGTCTTGGCAGGAGAACCAGTTAGATTTATGACTTCGTCAACGGTGTGGCCTTGCTCCATTGTTTGCAGAGGTTCCTGAGGAGGTGGTGGTGTGGCGGCCCGACCAGGAAAATTTGCTTCTAGCTCAATAAGTTCTTTGCTCATATTGTTGGATATCATAAGCTCCGGACCGTAACGTTGTTTTATAGCTTCATCTAACATCATCCGCAGCTCCACGGCAGAATTCGGATGAGGAGAATGCAGTAGTCGTATCGCTTTACGCAGCATTTCCATTTCATTTGCATTTGCAGCCATTACGTGATAAATTATAATCGATTTTACAAATTTATGTTCCGTTGTAAACAAAAAATGTATTCACAACTGTTTAACGACGTACTTCACAGGCATATAATTCAACATTTATTTTTCCACAGGAAAATGAAAACAGCTGTTTAAACTAATCTGCAGGGTTGCAGTAGGGAAAATAGCCTTCGACGACATATGTAGAAGAAGCCATATTGTGAAAAAATTAATAATACATTTCCAATTATATTGATATCATAATGGTAGAAATATATTATATCAAAAATATATCATACATTAACTTTGTTTAATCAAATCCATTTGTCTATATACACATATAATTTCTACCACACATACATATGTATGTATCGCAATTGGGAAAAGTGCTAAGAGTAGCCGGTAAAGTAAAATGACGTGTGTGTGTAATCCGTTTTATCAACACTTTACCATTTCAACTTTCTAGTGAATTTCAATTGGTTAGGCTTGAGTTGGTAAAGCAGCTGATTTTAAAAGAAAAAAAAAATATATATATATCTTGGTTGATTTTAAACAAAGTGATAATCATTAGCTCATAGCTGGCTTATCATACTTTTAGTATACTTTGATAAGACAAAAATAATTTCATAGTTAATTATAGATAAAAAACGCAGTAGGTTATTGAAATGAATCGACTATATATTGGAAACAACTTTACAAGTGTGTTCAACGCGTCTTTAAGGCGCCAGTAAATTTGCAACAAAAAAATCAATAAACAGAAAGTGATAATTACTAGTTGCAACGTGCGTATAAATTCATTGTTATTTTAGTGCATATAATCTACAACGAATTTCATAATAATCTTAGCAACAATAAAGCATCAGATATCAAGTAAACAAAACCACAATGAAACAGCAGTTTGCAACTTTTTTCGTATCGGCGTTGATGGTTATAAATGTGTGTTATGGTGAAGATAAGGATCCACAGGTAAGATTATGAAAAAGTTGTGCAAAAATTTTAGAATCCTTTAAAACAATTCATGTTTTTGTCCATATTTTCTATTTTGCTCATATTCTTAACATTTTGTCATATTTTT
Source organism: Ceratitis rosa (assembly GCA_037013455.1). Taxonomy (NCBI): domain Eukaryota; kingdom Metazoa; phylum Arthropoda; class Insecta; order Diptera; family Tephritidae; genus Ceratitis; species Ceratitis rosa. The sequence goes on along the minus strand of JAWMAG010000006.1, from coordinate 35,886,283 downwards.
CATTTTTATTATGTGCTTCATTCGCCTTTCATAATGCTGCCACATTTGTATATTAAACTTGGCTTTGTACTATTGAAAAAAAAAATAACGTTGCTATAATTTGAAGTCGTGGTTGCTATAAAGGCTGCAGCCGATCTTGTTTAGACTACCCTGCAATTTAAAATTGTTTATTTAGCGGGAAATATCATTAAAATGTTAAACGCGGTACTAAGTTCCAATTTTCTAATTGTGTGTATGTGTTTTTAAGAACCCAACAATGCAATTTTCTTTATCGGTAAATGTGTTTAAATATACAAAATTACTGAGTAAATGAAAAAATTCTTTAAGATTCGATTTTCCAGCAAAGTTTGTATGGTACGTTATCCCTTACATTGTAATGATTCTTTGTATGCTTACATGAGTTTTAAAGGACTGACTTTAAATATATAAATTAAAAGATTATTTATCAATATCACACTTAGTTACTTATCAAGAAACAGAGCACGTCAAGTTAAGTCCAATAATGCTTTAAAATCCGATTTTCCAGCAAAAAAAAAAAGGTCTAACTGTTATTTTCAAGTCCAACTATAAAGAAATTATACTGTTTTCTGCTAAGTGAACAGGGATCGATATATTCCAAAACATCGTATTTATAATTCGCTTTGTTTGATATTTAGAACATAGATAGGCTCTCTGCCCAAAGTAATCTGTGAAAACAGAATGTTATAACAAAATAAATAAAGTTGAAACCCAATTAAAAATCTTATTAGAACACTTTTCACATTACATGCGGACGTGGCCGCAGGCGAAAACTAGTTTTGGATTTTGGTTCAGCCTAGATTCGAATACTACATGTAATACATTAGACATTTAGTTGTTTAAAAAACAAGCGAAAGTAAGGGTTTAACACAATTTCCAAGCTTCAATTTATGAATGAAGAAGTTGTGTATGGCTCGTTCGAACCATCATAGGTAAATTTCGGTTATATTTACGAAATATGTGTTACGTTTCTTTTGAAGTTTGCAAACATTGTTAAAGTATTTTTGGCAACGGTAAACCTATTACTGTAGTTGTCAAAATACACTATCAAGAATAAGAACGAAACTCACCGGAGTATCAGATGGAACGAAAAACAAACTTAACACCGCCTTGGTGGATAGTGTTCATCCATTGAATGAATAATAACCTACCATTCTTGAATCAATATGTAATACAAACATAGATGTTAAATATTCCTTTATTAATCTTTTATAAGGAGCACAGTAAAAAAATTATTAAATGAAATATTTTGAAAGAAATTCTTCTGCTTTCACTTTGTTAATATTTGAACCGGGAACAGTTTAGTTTAGAGCCGTTGGCTTTCGAGGGGCATTGGGAGAAAGTGAACGATCAAGCAACGGTAAAATTTCTGAATTCAATTTTAAAGCTCGCTTAGAAAGCTGTTAATTTGCATTGAACCAATCCAAATATGTTACGTATATAAATTGTCTACGAAAAATTTGTGCTTATAGCAAAAATATTTATTGCTTATACCTTAGGGATCTTCATCTAAACAGATGTAACGATAAACTGGGTTTATTTATCAACAAACATTTTTCCATACAAAAATTTAAATTACTTTATCCGGTGATAATTATATCAGATCTATCAGCCATTTGGACCTTTAAACAAACGCTTCTATTTTGAAATCAATGCAAAATTTGGTTCATAGAAAAAATTATTTTGAGTTTCAACATATCTGGTAACTACGAAAATCCAATCCAAACCAAATGGGTTTTTGTAAATATGGCAACCACTAAAAACTAAAATTTTGGCAACAAAAAGTGTATTGATTCAAGACAATCATTTGCTTTCCTTTCACCCTTTCTATTACCAGATTCTAAATTTTTTACTTTTTATGTTTTTCTCTACTTATGACGTTTCGTCTTGTTTTGTTTCAAAATGGCGATTGATCTTGAAGAAAATTCAGTAACTTATTTATTGTGAATCTGGCATCTTCAAGGGTTATAAGATATTTTCCATTGCGTTTAAATACAACAATACGAAAATTTAATAGTCATCGTCTTCTTTTCTAACTGTATTTCCCTATAACTGCGCTTTTCCAAATAGATTGACACATTTTCCGTTCTCCATCTGGCAACATTGTTTGTCTGCATGCGTTTTACATTTTTGACAAGACAATTTGCATTTCTTTATTATCTGCTTGGATAGTATTAGTTTTTGTTCTCCGAAGGCTTTGGTGAAAATCTGGAATCAAGTTAATATTTTATAACAGTTACCATTTACCGTTGTCGAAAAAAAGAGTTTTAGATCAAAATTGAAGAAAAATGATTACAGAAAATACGACGAATATGCATGCAAATTTGGGGTCAAAGAGTGCGATGAAAGCGCTTCAAATGGTCAAGAATCCGCAAGATGACATGGGATGGAAATCAAAGCTTAAGATTCCGCCAAAAGACAACCGGTTTAAGACAAGTGATGTTACCGATACTCGTGGAAATGAGTTTGAAGAATTTTGTTTGAAAAGAGAACTTTTAATGGGTATTTTCGAAAAGGGCTGGGAGCGTCCATCGCCAATTCAGGAGGCCGCAATACCAATAGCTTTAAGCGGTAAAGATGTGTTAGCCAGAGCAAAGAACGGTACTGGTAAAACCGGAGCGTATTGCATTCCCGTTTTGGAGCAAATAGACCCAACAAAAGATTACATACAAGCCCTGGTGATAGTACCAACAAGAGAGCTCGCTTTGCAAACATCGCAAATATGTATTGAACTTGCAAAACATCTAGACATTCGAGTTATGGTAACAACGGGAGGTACAGTTCTAAAAGATGATATACTTCGCATATACCAAAAAGTACAGTTAATTATCGCTACTCCCGGACGTATTTTGGATTTGATGGACAAAAAAGTTGCGGATATGTCACATTGCAAAATTCTAGTTTTAGATGAAGCTGATAAATTGCTGTCTCTTGATTTCCAAGGCATGCTGGATCATGTTATTATGAAGTTGCCGAAAGATCCTCAAATTCTCCTGTTCTCAGCAACATTTCCGTTAAGCGTTAAAAATTTCATGGAGAAACATTTGCGGGAACCATACGAGATCAATTTGATGGAAGAGCTGACCTTAAAAGGCGTAACGCAGTATTACGCATTCGTTCAAGAACGCCAAAAAGTTCATTGCTTAAATACGCTATTTTCAAAGCTGCAAATAAATCAATCTATTATATTCTGTAATTCCACTCAACGTGTCGAATTGCTGGCGAAGAAAATAACGGAACTCGGTTATTGTTGTTATTACATACATGCTAAAATGGCTCAGGCTCATAGAAATCGTGTGTTTCACGACTTCCGACAGGGCCTGTGTAGAAATCTCGTATGCTCTGACCTCTTTACTCGAGGTATCGACGTGCAGGCCGTTAATGTTGTTATTAACTTTGATTTTCCGAGAATGGCAGAGACATATTTGCACAGAATTGGTCGTTCTGGTCGTTTTGGTCATCTTGGTATCGCAATTAATTTAATAACCTACGAAGATAGATTTGATCTGCACCGAATTGAAAAAGAACTTGGAACCGAAATCAAACCAATACCTAAAGTTATCGATCCAGCTTTGTACGTTGCAAATGCCGCAGCCACACCTACGGAAACTAACAATGATCTAAATAATTCAGCAAATGAGGAGGGCAACATCAGCAAATGAACGATTATGAGGAATTATTATTTTAAAACTCAACAAAACTAAATACAACAACAACTGAAATACAAAACAATTATAGAGTTTGTCAAATAAATGAAATGAAATGTAATGAAGTTTGGCAAAAAACTGTTTTTTTAAATAAAGAACGTTAGTTCTGCGCAAAAAAACGAAACAAAAATACTTGCTTTTGATTTTAGAAAAATTATTAGTTGGTTTAAAACTTAGTAATTTTATGGGTTCGGATAGCTTTTTTTTTGCATTTCTTAAAATACTTTCTTAGGTTTTTAGTTTAAGAAAAGAAAGTAAGTATCGAGTGACGAGCGCAAGAAAAAAGTAGCTTCATCAATGGTCCGTTTCAACTGAACTATTGTTAGGATCAGCAATCACATGCAATGCCATGTTTTGAAAGTATTACGTTTCTACAAATAAATTAAAAAATACCATTTCAGATTTTCTCAACTAATGAATGCCAGTTAACAGAGCCCATTTATGGGCAAAAATTCGATTTCAAATCCTTACATTCCGATATTGCGAAAGTGGCAAAGAGTGCCAAAGGGGACACATTTGAGTATAATATTTGTGGAAACCTAAGCCGCACATGTGATGGTAAAAACGTGGCCGCATGTCTTAGAAGAGGCGATCAAGAATTTGTGCTTGGTATGTAGATAATTTTTAATTTCTCACATTGCTATCTTTGTGTAAACTAAGAACTAATTTAAAATTATCTATGTATTTTCCAGGCACCCACCATGAATTAAATTACAGACATGGTAAAATGTTTTTGGAATTCAACGATGGCGCCAAGTGTCCTAATGGTGATGGTGATTTAAAGTTGTTCGTACATCTTGGCTGTGACTACACATTGGATGCGCAACAATCTAGTGTGACGCCATATGTAAGAGTTTTTTGCTAATGATTAATAATTCGATATCACAAAATTTGCTTACAAATATTTGTATGCATGTACATCACATTGTTTCGTTTTCAGGCTGTTGATGCATGTAGTTTCTATATATTACTAGAAACGCCATATGCTTGTTTACCAGAACCGGATGCTGTTAAGTCAAATGGTTGCAGTGTACAAGATCCTGTAAATGGACATAACTATGATTTGCTTTCGTTGAGTGACTTTAACTATAGGTTAAAAGTTAGCATTTTATTTATATTATTGTATTGAAATATTATATTTACTTGCAGAGCAACTGATCGACGTGGAAACGCATTTGTGGTAAACATTTGTAAACCAGTGTTATATGGAGAGAACGCAATGTGCCCAAGCGATAGTAGCGTATGCTTCATTCAGCTGAATTCCACCGATTATAAAAAACGGTTTGTGGATATGTATCAAATCAAGCAATGATTATGGAATATTCAGATATGTTAGGATTTTCTTTCTACATTTAGACGAACAACAGTCGTTCTCTCAAGTGAATAATTATTTATTTATTGCCTTAGGATGATAAATTAACCTAATCATGCGAATAAAGCATTAGCGATGAAGGCTATCGGTATTTCCCAAGTGAATAGTACACATGTACTTACATATGGCTAATTTGTTAACTTCTAGTCAATGAGTCTCTTATTCTACTAGGGCTAAAATATTTGCATTTTCCAATTAGGAATTTACCTTCGCCATATGTAGTGTAAAAATTCAAAAACAGTAAAATTCAGAATCGAAGAAAAAATTTAAATTCGAACAGGATTGTTGAGGGATGGAAAAAAATGTTCCTTGAATATTTACAAAGAAGCTTCATGCCTGCTCCAACGTAAAAATAAAATCAGGCATTCAAATATTATATATATTCTGCTCCAATTAAAAACAATTTGTTTCCTCTTTTATTATCTGTGCTCTTTCTGTTCCTCTTAGTAAAAAAATCTTTTCGAACACATATACATAAAAATTGACCCTTAAGGTAAAAGAGTGGAAAGATTTACGTTTCATGACAATCACAATGTGTTTTCGGACGATATTCGGCCGACACCCACAAACTACAAGAAACTTTTTCTTCGCAGCAAGAACCACAATGCATATAGTTAGGGAAAGCTATAACTTTTCGACGTCAACGTCTTATGCTCTCTAGAGCCTAGATCATTCTCCTTTTGGGCGACGGGGGCGCACATTAGATTACGGAAAATGGGGAATTCTTTGCAAAAAATATGTTTTAAATTCAGTAAAAGTTACAAATACTGTACCAAATGTTAGTTAACTAATAGTATATTCCTCTTATTTCCTTGATTTACTTACTATTCGGCTTTTTGTTTGAATTACAAAATTTAGTTAATACAGAGACTAATAGAAAGTTACTTTTAACTTGATGTACTTTATCTTTTGAAAATTGGGTCATTTTAGTTTTTCTCTGCAATTCGTTATAGGATATTAGTAGTAAAATTATTCCTCAAACTTTAAGTAACTTATCTGAATACCTTATTATTAATCTAATATGCAATTTATGGAAGACACCGAAATTTCGTTTAATTAATTTCATTTGACTCTTAGTTTTTTCAACTATGGCACTGTACAACCTAATCCAACAATAGAAAATGGTAATCTCATTATGCGTCTTCCTTCTCCGACACCGTGCAATGGTACGTCTAATTACTCATCAACTATACATTTTACATGTGATGATGAAAAGAAGGTAAGCCAACTAGAAACAAACTATATGCTAATTTTGTTTTTTTTTTTTTAGATTTGAATCTTTGCGTATTTTTTTTTGAATTCCCTTCATGCGACTTCCAAAATTAGACCATTTACACTATTTACATAAGTATATCTTATCACATTTAAAAAAATAAACAAAAATTTACATTTCTTTCAATATTAACAAGAAAGAAGAGCTGTAAGCCATGCTGAAGTCTTTATACCTTTAATGTCCATATCAAATTTATGGTCATTTTAGGGTCAAATACTAATTTTCATAGCTGAACAGATTTTTGATCCAAACCATCATATTTGAACAAATCGGCTGCATGACAGTTATTTGATGTAGTACACCGATTTCAATGATTTTCTATATACGAGTGTAGAATGCATAATTTCATGCTTCATGCTTTAATTCTTCATATGTGTGCGTATACTAAATTTCGCGCTCTTATATGACAAATTCATGACTCAAAACTTCAAATCTGAAAAATCGTTCTCTCAGACGGACATGACTAAATTAACTTCACCCCTTTATAAAATTTGAAGGGTCTATCTCTTCTTCTCCTGATACTTACATATACATATATGTACATACTTCGGACCAAATTCAATATACCATTTCATGTACTTGAAATATATAAAAAGCGATAAAACCTCGAAGCCGTTGGATTTTTTTTTTAATTGATGAAATTACATTAAATTAAATTTGAAAATGAAAAGGAAAGATCGTCAGAGACGGAAGTATGGCCCAAGGCGAATTTATAGAAGGTGAAGTTGTCACATTATATAATTGCTTGTTCTTCCTTCAATTTCAACAAATTACACAAACAAAATACTTGAGAAATAGGTTTTAACATTACGAACTTTCTATTACACAAACAAAATACATTGAAAAATTTTCGATTTTGACTTTTCGAAACTAAGATTACACGAACAAAATACATTGGCTTTTTGTTTTTGTATTCTTGCAACTACCGTGTGTGAATTTGCCTTGGTATGGCCTTTATAACAAATAATTTTATAAACTACTAGCTGTACCCTGCAACGCTTCGCTGTCGCACATACATTGAATGTATGAAAAATCAATCGTGGGACATCTTTTTATCATATCTTTATTTACTTTTACTCTTATGGAAATACAACATTTTTGATTTTACCATTGACATTGGTCCGCTTCTCGGAGAGAAGTGTAGACTTCTTGTTAATCTAAGCAAAAAGCCTTTAAAAACAAAAACCTTCCCAGAAATCATAGAAATAATCTGACGAAATTTCAAGTCAATCGGTTGGTAAGTTTTGAAGATTTTTGGAGATTACTGAATTTTTCCAAACTGACATAAGATTTTTACATGAGAGGAAATGAGGTTTGGTACATTCACCAACAAACGAAAACTGTTCGAATAAACAACTCGGAAAGAAAATAGAAAATAAAGAAAAAAAAATAAAAAATAAAAATTAAAAAGTAAAAAAATTAAAAAAAAATTAAAAAAAAAAATAAAAAAAAAAAATAAAAAATAAGAAAAATATTCAAAAAAAAATAAAAAATATAAAAATAATTAAAAAAAAAATAAAACAATAATAAAAAAAAAAAATAAAAAAAATATAAAAAGAAAATTGAAAAAAAAATTAAAAAAAATGTCACTCCTTAGAATTTTCCGACTTTTCCCCAGAAAAAGTATACGGTTTTTTTTTTATTTCTAAACCTTCCCAAATCCACAACGAACAACCTCTGAAGATTCATCAAGATTGGTTCACCCGTTCACGAGCCTTAGCGTCACTAACAAACAAACATTAATTTTTATACATATATACATACATACATATCTATTAAGATTTCTACAATTTTTCTTTTTCAGAGCTCCAAATTATCTTTTCTTGGCGTTAATGAGTGTATGTACGAATTTTCGTTTACCACTCCATTGGCATGCAATGATAATCCACCTTGCACAACCATAACTCATGGCAGCGAAATGTAAGTACATATAAAGTTGCTTTATATATTCATATAATATGCTATGTATAAATTTATACGTATGTATGTGCATGCATATGTATGTACAATGTGCATTTGGGCGTATAAATGCAATTTTTTTAATATTCAATATATTTATTTTCTTCTCTTTTCATGCCTCTGCCTGCTTGGTCCGGTTTGCGATAAACCAATCGTTACACTATTTTTTAATATTTCTTATTTCTTATTTCATTTTTATCTTTATGTTGCAATACTTTTGCATACATACAAAATAAATGCATAGTTTGGATATGCGTTCGCTGCAGGGCACAACATATGAATTGTCGATGCCTTCGAAAAACTATACGTTGGGTATCTGTTCGAATGCGGGTCAGCCGTGTATGGCAAATGATGGTAAGTGGGTTGTATTTTCATTTTAACAGTATATGTACATATGTAAAGGCAAACATGTGTACATATAAAGATAAACATTTGTATATTTATACATGCTCATTGCAGTTTTTTTCCCCTTAAAGATTCTTAAAGATTTTGTTCATAATTATTTTGAAGCCGTTCGAATAAAGTGTTACCCAAAAACCGATAATAAAAGTTATTATTATAATATAAACATAAATTAAAAATATTAAGTATTATTTAATAGAGATCATACTACTTATACATGTTGTTGTTGTAGTCGTAAAAATATTTCCCATAGCAGATTTTTGGGGAATGTTGCGGGAGTGACAATCCTTGACCAGCTAAAAATCCTGGTCCTTCCGATTTTAGTCGCCTCTTACGAGAGGCATGCCTTACCATTTCTTGAACCCCTACTCCGCCGGTGAACTGTATTTTTATATCTTCATATTGTCCTTTAATTTTAAGGCAGGTTGTCTGTTAGTATATGTATACATACGTGTATACATATATCCCATTACAAAAACTTCAATATTTAATGCATATGAGCATACATATGTACATATATACTTATGTAATACAAATGACATTTTATTTCGAAAGAAATTTTATTTTATGGTCTGTGATACTCAGAAGATTGCCTGTAAATACATACTGCCATACATACGCATGTGTAGATACATATGTACATATATACACATGCACAGTAAAGCCTGAGTAAGAGAGAACTGGGTTAGGAAGAAAATTCTATATGTATGTTAGAATATTTCTCAGGTTGCCCACTTTGACTCCAAAAAACCTCTATAAGTAAAAAAAACCTGTGGCAGTCGTTATTGTTGTTGTTGCAGCGGCTTTTCAACCTCACATAGGAGCTGGTGAGACTAGTCTTAAGTCATTGGGGTCATCTAATGGCAAGTTCAGGAAAGAATTTGTTTCGACGGGCTCAGTACAGAGGGAAAGTGGGGTTTAGATGAGTAGGTTTTAAGGGGGTGATTAGTATCGTGCGTGTTGCGTGGATTTGCATGCAGGCCAGGACGTTTGGTATGTTGGGTTTAAATATGGATAAGTAGGATTTAAGTCGACTACAATATGTAGGTCTCCATTGTCCAGTATCGCTCGTATTTTACATCGAGTTCGATACGGTACTCCTGCGTCTGGCTAGTGAAAATGGTGGCTAAGGATTTCGCAGGTTGCAGCTGTAATTGTCGTGATATCACTTTACTTTACTTGACTAGACGTCAATCTTGGCCAGTCCCCAATGTCGAGCAAGCATGGGTATATGATATCAATGAAACGCCCTCTGCTAGAGGAAGGAAATGAGAAATCCTCAATGCCTGATAGTAGCACTGAGTCATTGACGGTGTCAACATCTTTTGACAAATTCAGTGCTACTAGGACGGTTTATCTGAGTGTTTATGGCGACAAGGGCAGTTGTGATATCATGTACTTTTCGGAAGCCATGATGATACGCTGATGCGTTGCTGTACTCAGACGGTGTGTGAAGAATGGAAGCAGCAAGGCCTCAATTCTCTTCGCTGCTGGGATGAGGAGAAATTTCGGCCGATATAATTCTCTCTTGTTGGCTGATTTCCTCAGTATTATTATGGTGATCAAAGACAGATTGAGGTAATCCGCTCCCACTGGTCTCAGCTGTTTTAGCATCAGCATGCTTATTCCGTCGTAGATTTGAAGGCTTTCACATTCCCGATATCCCCCTAAATATTTTCCCTGGAGAAACCAAGCGCGCCGCTGGTGTTTGACAGTTTGCGCAGATGACGGATCACTTGTCGCTTCAATTTGTCTACCGAAGGGTGCAGTGCAAAAGGTCGACTAGAATAGCTCGCACATTATTTCGGGCACAGTCACTGAACCAGAGCTTAGTTGACCCAGAGGAAAGGTTTGTTGGTCAATTTTGCGCCGAATGTGCTTATTGAGAGCCCTGATGTGCCTACTTTATTTATTATCCTATCTATTAATATTGTCAAAATTAATACTCGTAACTCAAGTTTATAACCTATAAAATTTTTAATATTATTAATAAATCTCTGTAAGTGGGACAGACTTCTCCTGTACCTCTATAAGCAAGACACTCTGATTAATAAGAAACCTCTATAAGCGAAAATGAAATGACGGTCTCTTGGGCTCTCTCTTAAGCGGGTTTCACTGTGTATGTAAATAGTAAGCTATTGTGCCATATGTCTTCATATAGAAGATGTTAATTCATTTGCATATTACAATTTCTCATTTCTCGCGTATTCTCTTTTAAAAGCAATTAATTTGGGTAAAATATTCGCGAATGTAATTCGAGTTACCTACTTTCTTTTTTTAATCTCGTTTCTGATATATACTACATGAAAGCTTTTACGTACATACAAACATATCCACATACAATATATATATATATATATATGTACATATGTATGTAAATATCTATTGTATAGACATAGCTTACAAACAAAGCGACTACACCATGTATAGAGTAATCCAAAACAAACCCCAATCCATACAAAATGTGGTCCAATTAACGCTGCGATGTTCTATATATCTCCACTTCAGCATAACATCCGAGTAATCCATGGAGTAGATCAGTGGGTTGTATTATGGAGTATATACATATGTATGAAAAATTACTTTCGAACATACTTTTTAGTTTCGAAAACTAACCGCTTTCGTGAAAAGTTAGTAAAACTTAATATTTATCATATAAATTTAATATTAATAATTTATTGCTCATAAATATATAGCTCAAATTTCTTCACGTCGTCTATGTGCCAACAGACCAATGAAACGAAACTAATTCAATTTCATTTGCACACATTTTCTATATACGAGTATAAATCTTAAGCGCAATTTTAACTTCGTTTAATAATTGCGTTCGTTAACACATCAGCAATCATCGGCTAACAACGAGTTGGTAGCGAGAGGCCAATTGATCCAATAATACACTACAGAGGAGAACCTATTGGACTACTTCAATGGACTATATGGTCCACAAATATTTGTAGGGTAGCATGTGCATATGCATAACTAAATACTTGTTCAATGTTTATGTATACTATAAAATACCAAAGGCTTGCATTGTACTTCTTCGATATTAATAGCAATTTGCATTGAATACGTCCTAAAGAGATAAAAAGTCGATAGAATGTATTTGAAATTATGGAAGAAGGAAGTAAAATATTATTAAAATAATTTTGTAATATATTTTTTCTCCGACATAAAAGTGTCCTCAGTACACATTTCGAAAAATTCACCATATTTTTATGTTGTTTAAAAAATATAAGGTTTTCCATTTCGTGGTTTCAAAAGTACAGTGCCGTATTTGGACATCTGTCAAACTAAACTATTAAACCAAACATGTTTTGTTTTAGCTAATAGTCGTACATTTATTATTAACAACCGCACAATGCGTTAAAATTGTTAAAATTTTCTTCAGAGATACATTTTTCACTCGGTGCATATGTAAATAAGCATAATTGTCCCATTTGCGCCTCCGAGAATCCTCAAATAATTGAAGAGAGACCATTACACCAAAAAAAAAAAAAAAAACTTACTGTTTGGCAGGAAGGTGTGATTGGACTTTACCTCTTTGAAAACGACAATGGAGTGACTACGATTTAACACTGTCGTCAATACCGCCCAAAATGTGCCAAAAAGTGGTAGAAAATTACCTCAAACGAATGAATGATGTATTGTTTCATAAGATTGGTTGGTTGGTCGAAGTGGCTGCCGGGCATCGGCACACCTAGGCCCCAAACAGGGCCCTTTGTGATACCACTGAGGATACCAAAGACCCCCACCCGCTAATCGAACCAGTGCGTGTAGTTTGAAAACTGTGTAGTTGCGGCATCTTAGCCCCCGCTATCTCGCTCAGGTTTCCAAAGGTTACCGCCTCTAGAGATTTCAGCCTACTCCTCCAAAGGGAATTCGCAAAGAAAGTGCCTTAAAGTTTTCGGTGCTTTTTCCTGTCTGCAACTTCTGTAGAATTTATTAAATGGCACGTCCAATCTCTCTGCGTGTCTGCCCAATTAGATATGTCCTGTAAGAAGACCTGTAACTGTAGGCATATTCTTCATTTTCAGCTCGATAAGGTCACGTGACTTTCTACTGTTCCATTCTGGCCATATTGCCCTTGCCACATTACATGTGTTGAGACTTCTTCATCTTCAGTTAGCATCATTAATGAATAAATCTCTTATATTGAGCTAACAAGTGGAGAGTGGCATGCCCAAACTCTTTCATGTTACTGGGACCTGGGACCTATACCAGGTGCAGAGAACTGCTTAGCCATCACGTTAAGTGATCTGCGGCAGACCGCTATGGGTTTAGATTTTGTTGTTACAGACGAGGAAAAACCGATCTGATTATCCGAAAGTACGAATGATCTGAGACCATTGATAGCCTCATGGATGGCCACCAATTTTGCCTGAAAAACACTACAGTGATCCGGCAAGCGAAAGTATTTACTGATAGCAAGTTCCTTTGAGTAAACCCCTCCACCGGCTCTGTTGTCTAGTTGTGATCCATTCGTGTGAAAATTAATATATTCGGTGCTTGCTGGTATTATCCTGCCCCAAATGTTTATATCCGGGATAACTACATTGACGTCTGTCATGAAACGGGTTACCAAAATGAGGAAAACACCGAACACCGATAGCCGAATCAATTATAGCGCGCCATTCATCTCTTCGGTTCGCTGTTTGGCGCCAGTTGGAAATGCCAAGTAAAACCAGGCAAAGCTGCAGTACTTCCATCCATTCGGACGACATGACTTAGCCAGCGTAGCCGCTGTCTCTTCATTCCCTGAATTATGTCAATGATGATATTGACAGCTCATACATCTCATCGTTCCATCATCTGTGGTATTCACCGTTGCCAATGCGCAAAGGACCATACATCGTTCCCAAAACTTTTCTCTCGAAAACTCCTAGAGCCAAATCATCAGATATTGATATCGTCCACGCTTCTGAGTCATATACTAGGACCGGTATGATGATCAACTTGTAGAGTTTGGTTTTCGTTCGCCGAGAGAGGACTTTACTATTCATTTGCCTACTCAGTCCAAAGTGATTCTGCGTTGGATTTCAAAGCTGTCATTTTTATGGGTGTAAATGCTGGTTCCAAGATAGACGAAATTATCTACGACCTCGAAGTTATGACTGTCAACAGTGACGTGGGAGCCAAGTCGCGAATGTGATGACTGTTTGTTTGATGACAGGAGATATTTCGTTTTGTCCTCTTGTACTGAGACTGAGTTTTGATCCTCTCTTCACTGTTCGCTGAAAACATCTTGTAGCAACAATAAACGGCCCAAGGTATCGATTCCACTGATATTACGCCCATGACTTATAATAAATAAAGCTCCACTCCTCGCTATAGGTAGTTCTGAGGAAATACTTTTATCTAAAATATGTTAGGCTAGCTTTATTAGAATATTTCGATAAACTTCTCATTGTATTCCTTAGATTATTCTGAAGAAATGAAATTTTTATGTTTTAGTTGGACCAGTTGAAAACCAGTCTCAAAATCTAATATTTCACTGCGCTCACAATAATGCGCCTTCGTGCGTGTATTTACTCTTTACGAGAGAAAAGTTAACTATCCGCCTTTCAGCTGGTTTTAGGTTATCTGTGAAATGCTCACCATTGAACATAATTCAAGTGGGCATTTGTCCGTCCGGCCGGAAAGCGTAACATACAATCGCATTTCCGTTTTTGCGCCGTCATAGTTGTCGTTACAACAAAATAACTGACCAACAGTTAGACTATTGACCGCTTGAGCAGCAGTTGGTTGCCTCCGGTACGTCGGTTGATGGCGGTCATTTTGATTTTTCCGCGTCATGTTTCCGTTCGGTGGCTATTGTGCAATGTCTGTATGTAAAGGCGTCCGATGTCACTATTGTTTGTGCAGTTTTGTTTATATTTGTGGAATTTTTCATGTTTTTCCGCTGTTGTGGGACATAGTTGCTGCTGTGTGTGTGTGGTTTTTCTGTTGGTGCAACTTTTATGCTGCTAACTTTCGCTTAGCTTGTGATTTATATATTGTCTGTTTTTTTTTTTTTTTTTTTAATTTGATTCTTTATCGATTTACAAAATATTCCGATGGTGACATTCATCAGCAAATGTTTGCATTTAATCTCCCGTTCCCAGGGTTGCATATGTTGGTCGTTCCGTTGTATTCATGCTGGCTGCCGTTGTAAATATTGACTTTGTTAGCGTGTTGCGGAGCTTTTTGTTGCTGCACTTGTTTCAGTTACGGTTTTTTATTTTTAGTTTTTACTGCTGTCGCTTCTGCACATCGCTATTATGTGTTGTTAATTGCTAATTCAGGACACGTTTGAACAAATTCGAATTTTGTACGCGTTTGATGGGAATTAAATGCAATAAGCACAGATGAAAGCAATCATTATTATACCATATAAATATCAATGTAGGGTGTATAGGTACAGATGCACTTACATGTGATGTACATTAAGGTGATCCTGATGATTTATTTATTTAAAAATTTATGTTTTAAAAATTTCTTTGCCAAAATCCGTTAAAAATGACGCAAAAGGAACAATTTGTTGATAGTTTATTTTCTCTTCTTTTTTGTTGGCATTAATTTTTTTCCTTTAGTGTGTTAAATATATAAGCACTTTTTGATAAAAATCTTTTAATTTGACTATAAAGGTTACTATGTCCAAATGTCGGCTGGCTTGATTTGATTTGTTGTGAAAAGAACTTAACTGGAACGTGTCTTTTTCATACGTAAATTTAGCTTTGCTTGAATTACAGGAGTTACACATTTCGTGGTTTCAAAAGTACAGGGCTGTATTTTGACATCTGTTAAACTTAACTGTCATATCAAACATGTTTTATTTTAGTTAAAAGTCAGGCATTTATGAAAATGGATCGCTTAATAACCGCACAACGCATTAAAACTGCTAAAATCTACTAGAGGAGGAAAATTTCTACAGCGATGAGGCACATTTCTCACTCTGAGACTCTGAGAATCTGCAAATAATTGAAGAGAGGTCATTAGATCCAAAAAAAAAACTTACTATTTGGTACGCTATTCGGTTAGGAGGTGTGATACGATATAGGCTCTCCTGTTCTTGTCAATTCGGCCTTTAAATAAGAATACCACTGGGAAAATATATGGTTTCAACAAGATGGTGGCACATGCCACACAACACCTGCGAATATGACCTTATTGCGAGAAAAATTTCGTGCTATTTGCTACCATTGATCTGTTTTTTTGTTTGAATTTGCAAAATACCGTATTTATGCGGATAAACATTTAACTCTTGAGCATTTGAAAACCAACATTCGCCTAGTTTTGACTGAGATACTGTCCAATACGTTCCGAAAATTACCACAAACGGGTCAAAGTTTCGGGAGGTGAATGATGTAGTGTCTCACATATAAAGTCAAAGTTCAAACTTTGTAAAAAAAAGGAATCTCATGAAAAAACAAAGAATGGTTAACCTTGTAATAGATATATTTTCTATCAACCTCTGCTTTTAGCAGTAGATATTGCAACCACGGTCCGTATTGTACCAATTTTCACCAATCCAAGTAAGATATAATAAGTTATTATCATTTTTTCATTCCATTTGACGTCTTAAAGATGTACATTTGAAAAAGAGTTTCTGGAATTTTCAATGGAAAATACTCGTAACTCTGCCATTGTGATGTCATTTCCCGTGACCTCTAGAAAAAAGGTGAACCTGCGTTGACAGTAGAACTCATGTTAGCATCTTTCATAGTAAAAAGATTGGGGTTTTGTCAATACCATAAAGTAGGATCTTAATGATGGAAAATAAAAAAGTGAAAGTTGAAATTTTGGCAGATTTTTTTTTTTACAAAAAATACAAATTTTGGTAAAATATGCTCAAAACGGATGAAACAATCTTTCGTCCTATTCCTTCTGAATTATATCTAAAACACTTTTGTCAAATTTCGCAAACTTTTAAAAACCAATTTTGAGAATACATTGTCAAGAAAAACGCGTTTAGACTTGCATTCGGTTCGGCTTGAATTTTTTAGAATAATTTTCTCGAGATGTTGTAGAAATCGATTTTTTGCAGCTGTAAAACCCATACAACCGCTTAAGAACCTATGAGGGCATTGAAAACGATGGTATTTTCAAAAATAAAATTTAATATCTTTCTATAGCAAAATCAAAAATCTACGCTTCCTTAACTCCCTTTACTTACGATATTTTCCGGATTTCTTTTATGTATAATATATCTTTTTGAAGATAAAACATTTGTTCTGTGCATATTTTCATACCCTACATTTTATATGTTATATATAGTATATGTACATTCAGATTTATACATATATAAGAAAATATGTTAGTGCAAATTGGTCTGTATAAATTTAAATTTATGCGTCTGTACGCATCTGTCGAGCGACAATAAAATTTATTACTGTTTTGTTGCTTGTCAACACATAAATCTCGTCAATTGCAATTGTTCGTGATTTTAAATAAATTTAAATACATAAACACATATACCTACATATGTGAGAGCTCCTACGCATACCGCATGCAAAAATTAAAATTTCTTTTCTTACATATATTTCATAGAAAAATAAATAAAGATAAAGATTTATTTGAGTACTATTCTGCTTAGTTGAAAATTTAAAAATTATCTTTTTCTTATATTGAAATCTTAAATAAAAAATTAAATATTAATTTTTATAAATTAGTGAGCTGAAAATAAATTTAAATTTTTTTTAAATTTATTTCAAAGTAAAAAACTTATCCTTTTAAAATAAATGCAAAATCTTTCAATAAACCGAATTTACATTCACTTTCACACATTCAGGGTTAATAAATTTAGTGCCTGAAATACGTGTCAAAACTGCGAGTTTTCGCATAAGGAATGGCAATTAGCGCTGCTGTGCTACTATAAAACGTTGCCTACTTTTAGGAATAAATTTCTTTAATGGCTTACAATACCAGTCTGAGTTCATAAATAAAAGAAAATTGGTGGAAAGTTGCAAAAATATATTATATTTAAGAAATAATATCGAGAAAAAAGCATAGGTGGTTATAACGGGCTAGTTTCTTAAAACTGAAAGCGCACAATTGCTAAACTTTTTTTCGGAAAAGTCAAAGCTATAGCTGCTGAATAAAAACTATGGATATTTTTTTTTGTAACTCGTAAAATTTTATATAAGTATTTTTATAACAAAATGTGTAAACTGACGTTAATCAACACCAAAAGCCCCGTCAGGATCGGGAAGGACCTCGAAGTTTCAGACAAGGTATTTCTTTAATTTGATGCTGGACAAAAGAATAAGAGCTGCAGAGCTGAATAGAGAAGGTACAATCTTCTATAAGAGTGTACAGCTACTGGCGTATGCCGATGATATTGACATTATTGGCCTCAGCAACCGTAACTTTACATTGAAGTCGTAGATAACTTCGTTTATCTTGGTACCAGTATTAACACCAACAAAAATGCCAGCCTGGAAATCCAACGCAGAATTACTGGCTAGCTGTATTTGGTATTGGATGAGTGCATAAGTTCGTGCCCGATTTCAAGTGCAAACTAAAATTGAAATTTTTTGAAGAAAGCGCTTTTATTAATCAATTATGTATTCGCCATCATGTTCGGCACTCCACTCCCAACGTTCAACCAATTTACGGATGCCTGATTCATAGAAATCGCGCGGTTTCTCATTGAAAAAGGTGTCAAGGTGGTTTTTGACGGCTTCCACATTTTTAAATTTTTTTCCATTCAAATTGTTCTGCAGCGATCGAAACAAATGATAATCAGAAGGTGCAATGTCGGGTGAATATGGAGGATGCGGCATGATTTCCCAATTCATCTCCTTCAGTTTGGCCAGGGTCGGTTTTGCAACATGTGGTCTGGCGTTGTCATGATGGAAAAGAACTCCTTTGCGATTGGCCAAAATCGGACGTTTTTCATCAATTTGCTTTCTTCAATTCGACCAATTGCTGACAATACTTGTTGGCAGTGATCGTTTCTCCAGCTGGCAAGAGCTCAAAATAGATCACGCCTCGGATATCCCACCAAATGCACAGCAGTACCTTCATCGGATGCAATCCACCTTTCGACATCGGTTCCGCCCCTTCGTGTGCCTGTTTCCATGTTCTTTTGCGTTGAACATTGTTGTACAGGACCCATTTTTCATCACCAGTCACGAGCCGATCCAAAAAAGGTTCGTTTTTGATCCGTCGAAGCAAAGAAATTGCTGTTGACATACGGTCCACTTTGTTCTTTTCATTCAACTGATGTAGCACCCATGTATCGAGCTTCAAAGTGTACCCAACCTTTTTTAAACGACGAAACGCAGTTGATTTGTTGACGTTCAATTCACTGGCAACCTCTTCCGTCGAAATACGTGAGTTATTCGCAACTAAAGTCCTTAGAACATCGTCATCAAGCTCAGAAGGCCGTCCACTGCGAGGTTGATCTTCAAGGTTAAAATCTCCAGAACGAAATTTCGCGATCCATTTCTTTACTGTGCGGAGTGCTGGAGCACGGTCCAAATAAACTTCGCGAATATCTTTAGTTGCAGCGCCCACTGTTTTTCCTTTGCGGAATTCGTATAACATAATATGACGCATATGATCTTTTTCGTTGTTCATCTTCCATGCGTCTTTTCACTAAGCAACTCAAATCAAAATGAAGTTATTTTATGCTTGATTTACAGTTCGGACTGTCACCTTTCCAACGATATATAATATGTATATATTTCTTTCACGAGCGCCACTCTCAAACGATTCGTACGGCATCCAGCGGAATCGGGCACGAACTTATGCACTCATCCAATACATCCAATTGGCACCAAACAGCGAAAAGAAGAAATGAATGGCTAAATGTTATAAATTCGGCTATAATGACGTTAGCGGTGTCTATGCTAGTAAATAAGAAGAAGAAAGAAAAGTAGAAAAATAATCTAACATTGCATTTGATTTTGTTGGGTTGAAAATATTTTAAGTTTCGATAAAATAAAAAAAATTCATTGCGTTTCACTTGAAGCTAAAAAAAAAGTAAAAGAAAGCAAATAAATTTGTAAAATTCTTTAATCAAGGTAAAAACCAAACTAAACTGAATTCGATTGTTTTCATTATCATTCACGTTACAACACACATACACGTACATGTATACATACATACATACGCACATGTTTACCAATTTTCATTTTCAATTCAATCTCCAACTCGTTATTCTATTTGACATTACTTTCACCTCCATCGCCACTCCCCTCCACTGGCGTCACATTGCAAGTATGTACTCGTACATACACGTATGTATATATAGGTATATGTAATTCGTGGTGTCACTGAGGCGTATGAGCAACCAATAGTTTGTCAATTTCAATGCAATCAATCGCATTTGTCAATTGGCCTCGTTCGTTACTTTCGATTTGTAATACGATTGAATTGCTTGGCTTGGCAGAGCAAATGAAATGTGTCATGCACACATATGGATGTTAGTGTATTTCTCTTTAAGCGAAACCTCGTATATATCCATCGAAATTACAATTTCAATAGAATTTACGGATAGACGAATGTATTTATCACGGTTTGTCGTTTCCCATTTACGTATGCTGCAGTTGGTTAGTATCACATGGTTCCTAAGATAACTGTTTTCTATAAACTTCAAGCGTCTTGTCTTACTGCATTGTCAATTTTTCGGGTTTTATACTTTCTGCGCTGTTTGTTCGTTTCTCAATATTTTATATGCCACACATAGTGGCAATATTTTCTGCTTTGTCAAAGCTTAACGAACGGATAGTGCTCTGGTGCGTACCCCAACTGAGTAGTCAATTCCACCGTACCTGGCTTTTGGACATGTTGTCTCAGCATTATGCAGATGTACCGTCAATACATCTACAAGAACACTAAATATCCTTCTGCATGGAAGTGTATGAAGTCCGCAGGGATTGTTCCAGGCCTGGTGTGTTTCTCCCCACATTTGAAAGTGTTGAAAGTTTAAGGTAATCGTTGATGGTAACAGCGGCTTTAGTGCAAGTCAGCTTCTCTGCCTTTTCTTTGTCCTTGAAAAGTCTGTTTGGAGAAGGAGCTCAAGAGTCTGTTGCCCGTTTGTCATCTTGAGTAAAGTTTACCATCTAAAGTTTTGATACTTTATCTAGTCCTTTGAACTGCGAAGTTCCAACTTGTCTAAGACGAGTTATGGATAAGGCCGTACAGATGCAGAGGAGGCGTTCCAGCGTCATACATATGCCCATTGTGCTCGAGTGTGATGCCACTAGGCTTGTCGTTAGCCCAACAACCATGTCGATTTAGCAAAAATTAAGTGTGTTTGCCTTCGTTGCTCTTGTACATTATTTTCTTGGTCTTGCATGCGGTAAATCATTCCATATCATTCTGATCTGTCTTCCACCACTTTGGAATATTTTATTGCATAGTGTTTTTTTTTAGCGATTATCGTATTTTCTGCACCTGTTCGATAGCCAGACGCAGTACTTCGTAGGCTTGAAGGTCTGCGTGAGTCTTCTTTTAGTGCAATAGATTCCGGTGCCCACTCCACCAGCTACTTTTGATCCATACATGCAGATACAAATTCCACCAGCAGGCTCCATCTACGCCATCCACCCTCTTTTAATGAGGTTTGAAATCCTCTTTCCCAGATAAAGCGTGTAGGTATATGGTTCAATTTTATCCATTAGTCCCTTGCTTTTTGAGCTACGCCCACAGGTTTTTGCAGAAATTTCACCTAATGCCTTCAATCTTAGGTTATTTCGCCGGAAAGTTTTCCACTTCAAGGACGACTGGACTTCAAGGAATGGTTCTTAGTGAGTCGCTGTATTCATTCCAATGGTTTCCTGTGTGAGATTTCGCTGACAGCAGTTTATTACACCAAAGCACAGTAGAGCAAGATTGCCCCGACCATCGCAATGCAGGAAGCCAGATGAGCTCGTAGAGCTTGACATGCGTAGGGCATCAATTAATTGTCCGAACATATTCCGCGGACTTTGTACGATCTTTAATTTTTAGCTCAAGGCTTTCCACGTAAGGATCTTGTACCTTCTAGTAACAACTACCGTAAGCTTTTTATCGGCATTTACCTCTATTTTGTGTAATTTTTGGAACATTATTTATCACGTTACTAATTGTGCCTAGAAACCGTCGTCTGTATAGGCAGTAAGCTTAGGTGCTTTCTATTCAACCTTCTTCAGAAGCTCATTTGTCAGAATTCACTCCCCTGTTGACATTTCGTTACTGGCTAATTTTAATGGACATTTCTCACCAAACAGATAACTACTCTGACTTTGTAACGGTTATACTCTGAGAGCTTGAGATTTGCAGAACTTTTGCGCTACTAGTTTCCTTAACCTTCTATAACCTAACCTGAAAACATAACTTAATATAAGATAACATAACTTAAAAATACAAAAATTTTAATTTTATGTTTTAGTGCGCTAAAAACGAAAGCTAAATTTATTTAGTATATTTTTTTTTTCATTATACAAATAATACTTTAATTAATTATTTAAATGAGATCTTTGTATTTAAAATTTGTACTATTTTTGGCAAAAAAATCCATCAGTATATTTACCAAAATGAAAAATTCGCATTTCAAAAACAACTTTTTCAAATTTTGGTTACAATCTCTCTATCATCACCTTTTTCATAATTTTTTATCGTTTTCCATTTCGTATTACTCGGTATAGGTGGGTGTGTATACAGTTGTAAGGTACAGCATGAAGTGCGCAATTTGCAAATTCCTCGCGGCATCAAGTTTCTCTTTACAGTTTTATGTGTTCCCTTGTCAACTTTTCCATTCGGGAATGTAGTACGTACTTTTTCCCATAAATATGGTTCATCCCAGTCGAACCACAAGACACCTTCGAAAAATTCGAAAAACTCGGGATCCATATTTTTAAGTTTTCTTATATCGCCACTAACAATAATTATTATACGCTTTAGTACCGCAGCGAGCATGGTTCTATGCGCCAGACCAAGATCCTTGTCATTCCATATATCTTTTAAGAAATTTTCTGTCAAAATTATAATTATACGTTTTGATTTTCTTATGGCAACACCAAATTGTTCCATAACAGTTTGGCTAGTTTGGCTAGCAACGAAACCTTTTGGTAAAGACAACACCCTGCGTACGTGATGCAGGTCCTCTAAGAATAATTCGGTTTCGAACATCTCCGTCTGATCAAATTCGGAATAGGATAGAAATACACCATATGAGCGAGCTAACTTCAATTCTAAACACTTCCTACAAAAAATAAATATCGCTAAATAAAAACCGAATGTCAACAGCAGGAAGATCAATAGTATATAGTTTGGAATTTTACACAACAAATCTGTATCGATATCGTCAAAAGTTCTATGTTTTATCGTGTATGCCATTTCAGTTGAATTCGTCGTGCAACGCATATGCGACAGGTCATGTATGGTCACTTCATTACGCTCGGAAAGCGTCTGCATAAATTTTATAAACGCCATGGCTGTACAATTACAAACCCAAGGATTATGTGCGAGGTAAATGAGTTGTAAGTTGTTGCTTCTATTGTTGAGAAAGTCTACTACATTCTCATCCAAGTTATTCAATAGATTAAAACGCACATCCAAAAGCTCAAGATTCTTCGGTAGATTCTCCACACTGATATGACGCAGTCGATTATCGGCCGCTTGTAGTGCCACCACAGTAGCATATCCAGTTGTATTGATGGTTGGCAAACTTGCGATGCGATTATTTGACACATCCAGCTTAATGCCTTTGGCTTCCTTTACAGTGGGAAGCGTTGGTAACTCTGTTAAATTGCGATTTGAGCAATTCACAAGCAACATTTGATCGACGGGTCGCATCCAACATGTACAATTTCGCGGACACTGCTGCTCCAGTGAGAATTGTTCATCGAGTGGGCAAACTAATTCCATGGCGTTCAATTGTATCAACTTTCTATACTTCAACGCCGGTGGGCTTTGACAGCGTAAGTTTTTGGCTGAAATCTCAACTTTATTATCCATCGTGCATTTTTGCTCATCACCAACGTATTGTGCAAAATGGAAAATTCCACAATCACAACGTAATGGATTGTAGTTGAGATCAAAATGTATGTGTCGTGCTGTAATGTGCTGTTCTATGTCATTGATACCTTTAAAATCGATATGTTCTATCAGGTTGTGTGTGAGGTTAACTAACGTAATCTGATCACTAACAAATTGTACGTCCCGAGTTGAGAATGTATTTATTTTGTTGTAGCTGAGATCGATTGTGCGTAGCTTGGGCAGTTGCATCCGCCATTCCTTGTACAGATACATGATGGAATTGTTGCGTAAGCTCAATTCTTGTAAATTAAATAGAGAACGGAAGGGTGATATGACAACATTTGGGAAGTCCTCCAAGACGCCGTCATTGTTGTCGTCGTGCTTCATCATTTCCAGTGCGTCTATTACTAAACTGTCTGAAAAATCGATTTGGTTATTTGCCAAGTTGAGATATTTCAAGTTGCTCGTTTCGGTAAATGCGTTAAAGTCGACACTGACCAAATCGTTGTCGTTGAGTTGCAGTTTTTCGAGTTTCGTTAAGTGTTTAAATAATTCGCTGAAAAGGTGGAGGTTTTTTTTATTAATTAATTTAAGTACAAGTCATGTTTTGTTATTAAATATAAAATAATTTAGATATTTTTTTTTTATTGTTTTTAATGCATTATTTTTTATACCGTAACCTACCTCGATATCTCGACGAGTTGATTGTGCGACAAATTTAGCTCGAACAAACCAATTGTGTGCTGAAATAGTTTATCAGGCAAACTCTGCAAACGATTATGCGACAGATCCACATTATAGAGATTTTTTTGGTGGCTCAAGAATTTATCCGGCAGTGCTGTTAGTTCGTTGTTACGCAATGTCAGATTTGCCAATTTCATACAACCTGCGAACAAATCTTCCTGTAAATCGACCAAACCACAAGTTACTGTGACTTCCTCGAGCAGCGTCAAATTTTCAAATAATCCTCGTGGTAAGGTTTTCAACTGCACTTTATTATTAATTAGTCGGAATACTTTCAGCAGTTTATTAGACGCAAAGAGATCCGCAGGCAAATCTACCAATTTATTCATATTCAAGTTCAAACTTTTTAAACCGACGAGTCGTGTGAAAACATCATGTTCCAAGTGCTCTATTTCGTTCGAACTTAGATCCAGAAACGACAGTTCGTGTGCGCCCTGAAATGCTTGTTTCGTAAGTTTTCGTAAACGATTGTTCCACAAGTTAAGTTGCCTCAGTTTTCTTTGATTTTTGAACACGCCTGCGGGCAAATCTTCCAAAAAGTTATGACCCAAATCCAGATAAGTCAGATTGACTAAAGGTTCCAGCAAATGGTCTTCGAGTGTGAGATTATTTGAGCGCAGATTTAACCAAATGAGATTTGGTAGATTTTGAAAGAGATCATTTGGTAAATATATTTGTGATTTTGCATTCAATTTCAAATTTTGCAATTGCTCCATGCCACTGAGTTGGTGCTGGGTTATATTGGTGCTGCCTACGTCAATTGTATAAGCGAGATAGTTCACGCGTTCGATATCCAAGCGTGTAAATAACTTGGCTACGGACTGCTCTTCAACGGGTAATGGACAGTTTTGTATTTGTACTATTTTGGTGCGACCAATTTTCAATGAAGGCAACATAGTATTGTAATCCTTCGCATCAACATCTGCACAGTTAATTTTCACAATACTCGAACTACGTGGAGAAATGCGTATATTGAATTTGCTCTGCGTTTCGTTGGAGACGCATTTGATTTCGTAGCGCGAGAGTTCCGGGTAACATTGACATTTGCTATGTGCACTAAGTGTTCTGCAATCGTTCTGCGTAAAAGCTGCGCTGATATGCACTGGTTGCAAACCGAATATGAATATTAGTAAAAATATCATTTTAAAAAAGTAGCGAAATGTTTTCAAATATGCAAGTCGTCTCAAATACATGCTTTCGGTTAGTAACAGTTATTTATTTTTGTTTTTTTTCTTTTCTTGTTTTTTTTTACTAGAATTTATTAAAGTTTCTTCCGTAAAGACGCGTAGAAATGCTGTGTATACAGTAAGTTTTTCAACTGAGCTATCGAATTTCCTTTTGCACAGTTTTTTCTGCATACATACATACATACATACATATACTAGTCTTCAAACAATCGAGGTGCCTGCGGAAATGTGGCAAGCATAAATAAGCTGTTTCTTTCTGTTTCACTTTTTCTGTATACAAAGCTGAGTGATGGTGTGTATATACTATAGATTAAGGGTTGTTAGTTTGACAGCTCCTGTAGTACAGGATCGTTCAAAAAATTTTCCTTTTTTCGGAGTCTACTATTGCAGCATAAATACAATACTGTGTTTTCCACATTTATTGCATGCACTTGAATTGATAATACTACTATATACATATTATATATAGAAATAAATTAATTTTGTATGCGTTTTCTGGGATTTAGTGCTTTCATTTTCAGCTGTGAGGGAAGCGATAATTATGAGACAAAAAAAAGAAGAAAATAATAATAAAAAACAAAACCATTTAGCTACAGTATATTATATTTCAAAATTAATTTTTAGTACTCTTGAATTTCACATATGTATGTGCAAATGTGTATAGATATGTAGATATACTAACTATGAACTCAAAACTAAATTTTTGTGTAGTGAAGTGGTTTTCCAATAAAAGGTGTTATTTTGATATTTAAAGAAAAATGGCATTTTTTGAGATAAATGATCGGATGTTTATTTCAATGTAAAGAGGAAGATATACCATTAATAATGGAAAACAATATCAGCCAAATGACCGTACAGGACCGTATCCTATTTATGAAATTTTCCACGACCAAATCGCAAAGTAACTGCTTTATGCCCTTAATATGGTAGCTTCACGAATTCCATCTTTGAGGTCTTGAATCGACGTAGACCTTTTCTTTCACGTGGCCCTAAAGGAAGAAGTCGTGAAGTGTCAAATCAGAAGATTTCGGGGGGGGATTGCGATCACCACTTCGAGAGATAACACAGTCCGGAAACTTTCCCCTTTAAAGACCGATGATCCCGTTGCTTGTGTGGCATAAAAAGGCGTCTTGGGGAAAGTAAACCTTGTCTACATAGTATTGATATCTAATTCTGGTCACAAATCTTGCGCTTTCCTTTAGCCATCGAGGTGGAAATGGGCCTCATTAGTTAAGTTGATTTTTCGATGAAGTTCCGGATCATTTTCATGCATTTCAAGTACTCAATCAGCAAAGAAATGATGTCGTTGATGATCGGCCGGCTTGAATTCTTGTGTTAACTGAACTTTATATGCCTTAAGACAAGTCTTTATGCTAAATATGGTGTAATGACGTTTGAGGAATGCCTAATTCGAGAGAACAACCAGGTATGGCAAAGCTGCGGATTCTTGAACACTTTGGGGTACAACAACAATATTCTCAGTTGTTCTTGAGCGACGTTCACGTGTTTTATTCTTTACATCACTAACTGTTGGGACAAGTTTTTTTTTTAAATTTTTTCCACCAATTTCTATATTGCGGTCCGACAATTGTTTTAGTTTTACGAACCGTCTCTGCCAGGTTTTTCTTTATTTGTATAGTGAATTTTACTAATTGCAATGGGTTGTTAAAACGTGTATCGTTTTATTTTTACTACTGGCGTATTGTTTACGTGTCAAGTGTCAAAAAATTACACCTTCAAAAGTGACATCTACCGTGATAATGTATAATAACAGGTAGGCCACGGAAAATTTGCCTTTTGAAATTGATATAAAAAATAGAGAGTAATTCTTCTTCTTCTTCTTCATTGGCGTAAGTAGCGCTTTCGCGATTATAGCCGAATCAGCAAATATGCGTCATTCGTTCCCTCTTTTCGCTGTTGAAAATATTATGTATCAAGTGAAGCCAAGTCGCTCTATACCTGACCATTTCAACCGAGTGGAGGTCTCTCTCTACCTTTGCACTAGCAGGTCAGGTAGTTCATCGAATACTTTTCACTGGATTGCTTCAAATCATTAGTCGTCTTCAGATCGTTAACGTAGCACTTATCCCACAAAAAACAGTTCAACGGAGTCAAATCGCAAGTACGGGACGGCCAGTAGACATTGACGTTTCGAAAGCTCGATTCACGAAAGATCGATTTTAAGGTTAGCTTTCTGGCACATAGCGCCCTTGAAACCAGACGTTGCCCATGTCATTCTCTTCAACATTTGGAAACAATTAATCTCTGAATATGGTACGTTAATGATCAGCATTGAAGAAAACTTGCCTGAACAAAAAGACACTCTTTGAGAATGCAGTGGCTTTTCTGTGGTTATATATATAATATAAGGAGCTGGCACTTTGTAAACACTGAAGCGACTTTCGGTAGAGCTCTTTCTCCAATTTGTGGTATGCGTTTTGATGCTTTCCAACAAATTGAGGGATCTACAGTTCGTTATAACCCGCCGATTTTATGAACTTTTTATATATTTTGGATGTTGGTCGAACCAGGAATCGAACCCTGGTTCCCAAAATGGCAGTAAGCGAAGTAAGCGAACTGTTGCATTCCTGTAAACAGTGTCAAGTTGATTTTGATGGTTGTTCGAGCACACTTTCTACTTACAGCAGCAATATTTGCCACTGAAAACATTGGACTTAACGAACCGGTTAGATGATCTGGATGCACGAACTGATGCACAAACTGCCTGGAAGGCGAGTTATTTTTACGAATTCCCTGCGGTTGAAGACTCACCATTGTAGAAGCACGTTTTCAATAATATCCGTTGACACATTCGGAATGTCATTGAAGATTTAAAAGCAAACGGTAAATGGCTCACCCTTTTAAGTTCAATTCGAGTATAATAAATGACTAAGAATATGCACAGCTATATGCTCTTTGTACCCGGCATGAAAACTAGTATGTACCAATTGTAGTGCTATATACGTATTAGTAACGAGTATATTAACAATTTTTGCCATCACACCACTGGTGTGAACTCTATTGAAATACGTCTTCTGTGGTCATTCTTCGTATAGCCACGATAGTTGAAAACCTCCATGTCACGCCTGAGAACCGAAACTAGCAGTAGGCACACTTTTTCATACTATTATTTCCGCTCAGTAAACATTAAATTTGCATAAATAAACTGGTATTTAACTAGTCTGCAGCTGATGCGAAATTGTAAAAATGGCAGTTCGTGAGACAGAAAACCGAGTGTTTCGGATTGTAAAATATTTTTTTTCTTATAATTATTATTTATTACATAAAAACCCGATTACTTGTGTTGGACATTAATAACATCATAACAAGTCTGACTTCCTGTATATATGCATAGAATAATGAAGAAGAATAATATATTACATACATGTACATGTATATATATTCACATGTATAGAATGAAGAGTAAAAGAAAATTTCCGACTGCCCTTGTAAAACTACCCTACTGACACAGATATGTACTATGTATGTGTATGTATTTCATGTATAGGTACATATGTATGTTTCATACGCCGAAAAATTTGGCACAGAAAAGAAAATTGACAAATGCGCTCGTTAAACATCACGAAATGCTGGATTCTATCCCTTACTCAAGAATGCTGGAGAGCATAGACTACGTTTTCGCAACCGCGTTAGAAAAGCACAGAAAGTTTGAATGCGAGAAAAATACTTATATTTGGTGTTTCTATGACGTCAATCTGTCAAAAAGGGTCGAAAACAAAGTAACGGTTATTTTATTTTGCTACCTAGAGTCTACATCTTTTATATGTATGTATGCATACCAATTTTTCTTATTTTTAATTGTAATATAAACAATGTTTTGGATTTAAGGAAAATAAACGCTTTGTATCGGGCGGAGTGTGGATGATATATGAGCTTAGATTCCACACATGTTCTAGCTTACTTGAACTGCCGTCACACCACTGTGACGCTACTTAAAAAAGTTAGAAATACAAAATAATATTTGGAGTTGGAAAAATGCCACAATCGATGGATAGGAGGATAGTAATAGAATGGTTGAGGTTAGATTTTTTCCTCTCCATACTTATGTTTTCTACATTTTCAATAGTTATTTATATTTAACTCATTCGACTTGGCACCACCTAACGGTGTAGCTTTTGCATCCGTATGTATTTTAAAATATTTGGTAGATACCTAAGAAATATGAAAATAGCAACTACAATACTATGAAAAACAAGAAAAATCTCGTGGAACATTTGTCTAGGAGCATAACATAAATATTAGCCAATTTTCAATCTTATCGCCTAGTTAGTTTAGAGACAGACACCTGTTAAACTGAAGTCATCTAGGAATGGATCTAGTGAGGATGAATTTTTCGAAGACAGCGAGAGCATGAGAAAGAAATTGGGCGCTCTTGCAAAATATTGCGTCTTAACTATTCAGCCCTGCAACTTTCATTATTTTCTCCAGCTTCAAGTTAGTGACACATCAGTCTGAAACCTCATTTTGTACCGAACTGTTCGGCTCCCTTACTGTGCTTCTGATATTGTCTAGGATCTTGATACAGCTCCTTTTCGTGCTGTCAAAGGCAGCTTCAAAATCGTTGGAAAGGTAGTGTGTATCGTTTCTTTTTCTCACGTGTCTTTTCAAAAATTCGTCGAGCATAATTTCATCTGACCATATGCCGTAAAGATGCTAGTGCATGTTCTATCTATCGGCTCCCGCGTCTTGTAATTTTGTATTGGACCGTATTTTCAATCATCATTGATTACAGATTCGGGTTCACCATCTCCAACTGTTGCACTTTCATTGCCATCCAGCTGGTTGTGGAAGAGTTCCCTCTATAAACCCAGTATGCTGTGAACATCCGTCATCAGGTTAGCTACCTGGTTCCATTCGTCCATTCGAACACTTTTTCAAGCACTTTATATTATACACACACATTTGGGGTTCTTTACTTTTTCATCAGCAAATGCATCTCTCGGTATCTATCCCACCTTGTACGTTTTGTGGTTCTGTTTGTTTTCTCGTGTCTGGACGGGAGCATAAAACAATAATAAGTTTGTTGGGCGTTTATCGACCGGGTTCAATGCTAGGATTCTCTCTCCCACCGCAAATCCAACATCAAACTTACGTTCCATTATATAGCCGGTATTGTAGATTTTACGTGGATTCACCTCCTACGGCCCTTGTCCCGCAATGGCACTTCTTGGTTGGTGTTGATGCCAGTTTTTTGGGATCGTCCATAATTCACGTGGTTCGGCCAAGAGAGGGGAGGGGTTATTGTAAACATCAACCATCTGGGCAGTGACACCTTCCGCAACATTCCAGGTATCTGTACATAAATATATATACTGAAGGAATTTTTAGCCGTACTCTTCCTCTAGTTTGTGGTGTGCGTCTTTATGTTTTTTCAACAAATGGAGGGATCTACAATTTATACTAAGCCGGCTCCGATTGTCTAATGATTCTTTGCAAGGAGTTTTTGAAGGAGTTCAGAAATATACTATGAGAGCTTGACATTCCTTACCGAGGGGCGACCGCAATTAGAAATTTTTACCTAATTTTTTTTGGATGTTAATAGAACCAGGACTCGAACATCTGAACCTGACCATCTGATACGAACCACTCGGCTAGTCGGCCCCCAATACTCCCCCATACAAAGTTTTAAAATTAAAGCTTTGATTTTGTTTAATATTTTTATTTGTATGATATTGATATGAACATAAAATAAATTAATGTACATAATTGAATTTTTGAATTGCTATTGCTAAGTATTACATGTGTATGAGAAACTTAAATATGCTGTGCAGCGCATATTTCTCCTCACTCTCTACACCTCACGCACCTCTAACTTGACCATATATTTGTCAGTTGCTTTCCTATCAGCTATTTGGGGTAACTCGGAACGCATTTGATCCCAAAAGTTCGGTTCGCCCCAGAAGTAAAAAGTGGCATCTTCGAAGCACTCCATCATCTCACTGTCTAGACTTTTTATACATTCTATACCGTAAACTATGATTATCACACGATCTATAATTTTTGGAAGAAACTTTTGAAGTTCCGAGCGATATTTCTTGACTGCCCATATATCTTTCACGAAATTTTCCGACAACAGGATAACCGTACGTTTAGACTTCTTTGCGTAATGTTTCATATCTTTCACAACATCGTCATCTGATCGTGCGTTTTTCTTAGGTGGATTTAAGTCATGTGTATTTTTAAATTCGGTGGGTTCAGCGAAAAAATGCTCATCGAGTTTTGAATAGATAATAAAAGCTTCTAACAAATTGGAATATACGTTTCTTTCTATCAAGCAGGGGCAATAATCGTGGTCATCATTTCCACAATGTCTTTGCAGAATAATATACAATATGAGAAAAGAACCGAAGAATAAAATCCCGAGTTTCATTGATAGGCATATCATTTTGGTGATGACGTTAACAATTGTCAAATTTCCAAATTCGACCCCTATGGAATCGATCTTCATCACGCAACGCATATCCAACAAATCGTGTTCGGCGATTTTTCCAGTATCGAAAAGATAGTGTACGAAATCCACAAACTGTGAATCGAAACAGTAACAAATCCAAGGATTATTTGCAAGGAAAATACTCTGTAAGTTGTCGCTGTTATTAAAGATGTAGATCATAACATTCACATCCAGAGTTTCCAGGAGATTATTTCTCAAGTCCAAATACTCCAAATTTTCCGGTAGATTCTCCGCTTTGATATGATGTAGTTGATTATTGGCAGCAAGTAGTGCCACCACACTAGAATAGCCCGGTGTAGTGTTGGTGGGTAAACTTTTGATTTGATTATGTGCCACATTCAGCTCGATACCTTTCAGCATAGACACAGCGGGTAGTGTTGGTACCTCTGTGAAGTTGCCGTATGAGCAGTTAACGAGCAACATAAGATCCACGGGACGCACCAAACATTCGCAACCTTGTGGGCAAAGTTTCTCCAGTGAAAATTGATCATCGAGCGGGCAAACCAATTCCATTGTACTTAATTCGATCATCTCTCTATCCTTCAGCGCTGGTGGACCCACACAACGTAAATTATTCGTAGACACTTTAATTTTATCAACCACCTCGTTTCCGAGATCGCCAAAATTGAATTGCACAAAATGTAAAATTCCACAATCACAATTTAATGGGTTATCGTTGAAGTCAAAATGTATAGGACGTGCTGCCGTGTGTGGCTCAATGTTGTTGATGCCATTAAAATTGATTTGTTCGATGAGGTTGTGTGTGAGATTAACTAATGCGACTTCGTTGCTGAAAAATCGTATATCCTGAGTTGAGAACGTACTTATTTTGTTGTAGCT
Organism: Ceratitis rosa; assembly: GCA_037013455.1. Lineage (NCBI taxonomy): Eukaryota > Metazoa > Arthropoda > Insecta > Diptera > Tephritidae > Ceratitis > Ceratitis rosa. The sequence goes on along the minus strand of JAWMAG010000006.1, from coordinate 35,853,363 downwards.
GAGATCGAGTTTGCGTAGCTTAAGAAGTTGTATCCTCCAATCTTTGTACAGAGACATTATAGAATTATTGCGCAAGTTCAATTCTTCTAAATTGAATAAGAAACGGAAGGGTGAGATGTCATCGTTTGGAAAGTCTTCCACGTAGCCGTCGTTGTTGTCGCTGATGTCCATTATTTCCAGTGCATCCATTTCCGCATTCACGGAGAGATCGATTTGGTTATTTGCCAAGTTGAGATACTTCATGTTGCTAGTTTCGGTGAAAGCGTTAAAGTCGATCTTGAGTAAATCATTGTCGTTGAGTTGCAATATTTCGAGTTTCGTTAAGGGTTTGAATAATTCGCTGAAACAAAAAAATAATAAACATTAATTTTATTTCAAGTTATGATATGTTATTGATTATTATACATTATTAGATAGGAATTAATTCAGAGTTGTTTAATGTATTATTAACGGGGAATTTCTTTAACCGCGACTTACCTTGTTATCTCGCCGAGTTGATTGTGCGACAGCTTTAGTACAACCAAACCAACTGTACTCTGAAATAGTTTATCGGGCAAACTCTTTAAACAATTATGTGACAGATCCACATTATAGAGATTTTTTTGGTGGCTCAACAATTTATCCGGCAGTGCTGTTAGTTCGTTGTTACGCAATGTCAGATTTGCCAATTTCGTACAACCTGCGAACAAATCTTCCTGTAAATCGACTAAACCGCAAGTCACCGTCACTTCCTCGAGCAGCGTCAAATTTGCAAATAATCCTCGTGGTAAGGTTTTCAACTGCACTTTATTATTAATTAGTCGGAATTCTTTCAGCAGTTTATTAGACGCAAAGAGATCCGCAGGCAAATCTACCAATTTATTCATATTCAAGTTCAAACTTTTTAAACCGACCAGTCGTGTGAAAACATCATGTTCCAAATCCTCTATTTCGTTCGAACTTAGATCCAGAAACGACAGTTCGTGTGCGCCCTGAAATGCTTGCTTCGTAAGTTTACGCAAACGATTGTTCCACAAGTTCAGTTGCCTCAGTTTTCTTTGATTTTTGAAGACACCTGCGGGCAAATATTCCAAAAAGTTAAGACCCAAATCCAGATAAGTCAGATTGACTAAAGGTTCCAGCAAATGTTCTTCGAGTGTGAGATTATTTGAGCGCAGATTTAACCAAATGAGATTTGGTAGATTTTGAAAGAGATCATTTGGTAAATATATTTGTGATTTTGCATTCAATTTCAAATTTTGCAATTGTTCCATGCCACTGAGATGGTGACCAGTTATATTGGTATTGTCTGCATCGATTGTATAAGCAAGATAGTTTACGCGTTCGATACCCAAACGTTTAAATAGTTCAACAATGGACAGCTCGTCATCGGGTAATGGACAATGTTGAATTTGCGCGATTTTTATTGGTCCGATATTTAACTTGGACAACATTTTATAGCTTTCTTCATTAAAATCTTCACATTCGATTTTTGCAACTTTGCCGGGGGTAATGCGTATGTTGAGTTTGCCCTGGGTTTCGGGTAGTACACATTCGATTTTGTAGCGCGCTAACTCCATGAAACACTGACAGTTAGAGTCGGCGCTCACAATTTTACAATCCGCCTGTGTAAAGGCTGCGCTGTTCTGCGCTTGTTGTAAGCCGAGCGTCAAGATTAGTACAAGCATCTTGTTTACCCAACGGCACACTTTGAAATTCGCAAGTCCTTTAAAATTCATGCTGGCTTTCAACACTCACTGTAGTTTCAAATAAAATTTTTCTTCCGTAAACGCGCGTAGTTAGTTATGCTTTCTTTGCAAAAAAAATTTTAAACTGGCTCACTAAAATTTTTGCACGTCCTTTTATACATAAATTCAAGCGATCGCGGTACCTGCGAATGAAGGTCATGCAGCACGCAGTGAATGTGTATAAAGGATCGCTACTTAAGCGGTTAGTTTATCTTCCCCGGACGCGTGCGCTCATTCAAAAATGTCTTAAATTTTTATTGCGGCCTCACCCACTTTTTTTTGTTTGCTTAACTGCATGTCCTTGAAATTATGCGGGGATATTGAATTCATCTTTCTATTGTTTTGAGGTAATAGGACTTAGCTATCCTCTTAAGTACGGGATTTTCCACCGTACAAAAGTAGGTAAGGTTTCTAAAATTAAATTTGTTTTGAAATTTTCCTGGCTGAGTGATTTGAACAACAGTTATTCAAAGACTACATTTACTTGTATATACATATGTATGTAGTCATGTCTGTGCATGCATTTCGGGCTTAAAATTTTTGCTATTAAAAATATAAATTAGATACAAATAAAAAAAAACAACAAAGAAAATGTTTTCAAAATTAAAAAAGTATTTAAACTTAAAAATAAAATTGTGGTTTTAATTTTTCTCATAAAAAACCTTAAATATATTCATTTCACCAAATGATGAAATATCTTGACCATCTTTTGTTGAGATAAACGTAAGTCCATTACACAAATTTAGTAACTTAAAAACTATTATTTAATGACGAATTGCTTTTTGTCAAAATCTCACAAGTTTTATGGTTAAACCTTTACTTAAATTTAGGTTTTCATATATATAAATTAATTTTAATTATTTTAAGAACATTTGAGTCTCTTCACTAAGATTTGACTTATGCGAAATTTCCTGTGAAATAAATTTCCTAAACCTGTTTTTTTCAAATTTCGGCAAGATTCTTTTGGCGGAAATCATGAATTGTCTGTACAAAAACTGACATTGTAAAGCCGATATGTGTCATAATAAAAGTTCTAGGCATGTTTTAACATTAAATCTATCCGCTGATGTATTATTTTTTATGACAATCCACATTTGATACAGCATAGCTCTGAAAAAAAAATCCATTCGACGGCTACAAATGAATTTCCGAGAACCATCCATAGGGAGTCTTTTTATTATATTTTATTTCATCTCATTTTCATTTATTTTGATTTTTTTTAAATATTAATTTAATTTGTAAATTTTTGGTTTAATTTTATTACATTTTTTGTTCTATTATTTATAATTTATTTTTTATTATAGTATTATTTTATTTTTCTATTATATTTCTTATTTTGCTTTTATTATGTTTAATTTTTTTTTAATTTTTATTTCTTTTGATATGTATTTTTTATATTTATTTAATTGTATTTGGTTTTGTTTTATTTTACTTTATTATATTCTTATATATACTTTATTTTATGTTATTTTAATTTTTTAATTTTTTTTTAGTATAAAATATATAATTTATTTGATTTTTTATTTTAATTTATAAAATTTTTTTATTTTGGCTAATCTTATTTTATTTTAATTTTTTATTTTATAGTATTTAGTATTAATTTTTTGTTCAATTTTATTTAACTTTTTATTCTATTACATTTTTATTAATTTATTTTTACTTTTATTTTATAATAGTTAAATTTTTTTCATTATATTTTATTTTGAAAGTTTATGTAAATTTATATAATTTTTATTATTTAATTTAATTTTATTTTATTTCATATTATTTATATTTAATTATATTTTTAATATCCTTCTTTTTTATTTTTATTATTTCATTTTATTTTATTTTAATTTATTTCATTTCATTTTTAATTATGGTTTGTATATTTATTTTTAGTTTCTATTTAATTTTATTTGATTTAACTTAATTTTTTTAACTAACTTTTTTATCGATATAAAATTATATTTTTAATTTCTTTCTTTTTTATTTTTATTATTTCATTTTATTTTGTTTTATTTTATTTATTTTTTTTTTCATTTTATTTTTATTTGCGGTTTATATTGTTTTTTTTTTTATTACTATTTATTTTTATTTGATTTAATTTAATTTTATTTAGTTTTAATTTAGATATGTAGTATACTTATATTGCGACTCTTAACTCAGGCTAAACGTATTGATTTTGTCATAATAAAAACACATTGGAAAACCTTTAGCGGCCCCTTGATTTCGCCATTCTGAACATTTAAAATTAAGAAAGCTACTGCTGGAACTAACTTAAAAAATGTCATTTGAAATAAAATATAATACTTAATTCAAATTATTTCTCTCTATCTACTTCATTTGATTTAAATTTCATTTCATTATCCAACACCATTCTACACTCCACTCCAAATTGAAAACAAATTCAATTACATTTCTCAATGTTTCATTGAAGAGTGAAGAGTGCAGAGCACCCACTCGCCCATTCAGACGTAACAAGTCACTACTCATTTGCCACAGTCACTCAGCTCAAACACTCACAACCATCAATGTCAACCTAATCGGCATGTTGCTAGCCAGCACAGCACAGCTCGGCAAATCATTTATTCAGCCATTCCGCCAGTGAGTTACACCAGAAAGAAATCCTGCACACCGTAGCAACAGTTGCATTTGCAGTCATCATAACAAACCGCACCATGAACCGCTCCCTAAATCTAACAAATCCACATTGTCATTTATCAATTTAGTTGACAGTCAATTTCTTTTCGATTCCGCAACATCACTCGATTTGATACAGTCGTTTTTGCATGTATCCAAGTGGCCTGTAGGGAAAATCAACGTTAAAAGCTGCAAATTTATTAGAATTTTCTATAGTAAAAGAGCACCATTTCGACTTGTTCTTTTAGGTTATCAAAGCAACAATTGCTGTGTTTGTGTGTGTCTGCAGTGACACCCTTCAAATGCTGGTGCTGCGAAATAATATTGGAGTGCTGAGTTTGCTGAAGCTGGAAGGATTTGGGTACATCGATGGGGTGCTTTAGCAAGCTGCTTGTGTCGGCCAGACAACCAACACTCAATCAAATTTAAGCAATTGAAATAAATTGAGTGCTGTCTGTGTTGCTAACTGTGAATTTGAATTTTATACCATTCCTGTGCCTATTTGTGTTACAATTTAGAGTTTTTGGTATGCTAGCAATGGTTGGAGAACTGATTACATTTGACATCACTTACAAGGAATTTAATAAAGAGATGCTCATGTTCTTAGTTCTACAATAGTAGCTGCATGTAGTTGAATAAAAATGGAAATTTTATTTTTGCTATAGTAATAAAATTGTAAATATGGTGTTGAAAAAAGGCAAATAAATAAAGGAGAAGTGATCATAATTTTTTATTTTATTTTATTTCATTTTAATTAGTTTTGTTTTATATAATTTAGTTTAGTTTAATTAAATTATTATTTTTTATTTAATTAATTTAATCCAAGTAATTTAGTTTAAATTTTATTTGATTTATTGATTTATTGAATTCAATTCTAATTAATTCTATATTATTTTGTAAAATTTAATTTAATATCATTTTATTCTATTTTATTTATTTCTTTATTTATTTTATTTTATTTCATTTCATTTATTTAACTGGAGCTATTTATTTTTATTAATTTAATTCACTTCACTGTACTTTATTTTAAATATTAATTTAATTTTATTTGATTCAATTCTATTTAATTCTAGTTTATTTTATATTATTAAATAAAATAAAATTGATTTTTATTTAATATTTAAATTAAATTTAATTTAATATAACTTAATTCAATTATTTTATGTTAATTTATTTAATTTTTTTATTTTGTTTGTTTTATTTAGTTTAATTGAATTTAATATGTTTATTTTAAATTAATTTTATTAAATTTAGTTGAATTTAAATTAATTTAATTTAAATTTATTATCTTATTTCCTTTATGTTATTTAATATAAATTAACTTAGATTCGTTTAGCTAAATTTAATTTCATGTTATTTATTTATTATATTTCAATCTATTTTTATTTAATTTAATTTAATTTTTTTTTTATATTACTTTATTTTTTTTTTTGTTTAACTTAATTGTATATTATTTTTGATATTTTATTTCATTTAAATTAATTCATTTTTATTTTATTCTATTTAATTTTAATTTTAATTTTTATTTTTATTATATCTATTTAAGTTAATTTAATTCTATATTATATCATCTCACTTCATTTTATTTTGTACTTTTTTAATTTAACTTAATTTTTTTTTAATTTTTGTTTTGGTCGTTTTAAATTTTAACAAATCTATACATATCCATGTACATATGTATGTACATATCTATGTACATATGTATGTTCATGTGTATATACATATGTATATACATATGTATGTACATGGGTATAAATGTATGTACATATGTATATACATATGATATGTTTTAAATGTATATACAATACATATGTATTTCGGCTCGTAACTCAGGCCAGGCAAACGCAACGATAGAATTGCATTTGCAGGTAACCCTTTAAGTGTTAAACCTGCAAGGGACGGAATTCATGTAACGTACCTTTGAAGAACTAAATTATAGTTCTATGTTGGCATTACTAGACTACATAGTATTAAAGGGGATCACCCTTACTTTTTTGTAAAGAACAAAAAACAGAGAAAACTCAAATTTAATGGGAAATGTTTATCCATTCAAAAGAACATTCACTGGCATTTACTTTTTGAAGATTATCTCTCCGTCCATCCGCTGAGTCCAAGTTTCAATGAATTGTTCGAACATTTCGAGATGCGTGATGTTTTGCTCCAAGGCCTGAATATCCCCACATCGCTGAACCAAATTTGACTCGAAAACGTCGGATCTTCTTAGAACTTTTCAATGCCCCATAGAGCGAAGCGGAAGGTCGAGCGGCATCAAATCTAGCACAAGCTAGACGTAAAATCCGCCAAGTCGTTCCGTACGTGAGTCCGAGTTGCTGCGAACGGCGTTAAATCGATTCTCCATCGTCTTCGTGTGTACTCTCAGCTATGGTCGCCATATTTTCTTCACTGCGTGCTAGACGTGGTCTATTCTGTCTAATATTATTCAATAAGGAATACTGGATATCAAGATGGTTGATGGTGTTGCGAAAACTACACTCAGTAGGCCGATTATATTGGCTATAAGTTGAGCGAAGCGCACGAAACACATTCTTTACAGAACGTAAATTTTTGTAATAAAGTTGAACGATTTATAAACGTTGTTCTGGCGTGAGTATTTCCATGATTAAATTCCAAACAATGCTGAAAAAAATAACATGACAGCTTGACACGACTAACGTGTGATCTGTCAAAAAAAGGATATTGAGAAAAGTACCTCTACTTGGATCACCCGTCACATCCTCACTTTCGCTGGAAGGCCAAATATTTATCTGTTTAAAACTTTAGGTATGTATGTACATGTATGCATAATAAAAACTGTTTACGAAACAATGGAGAAAAGAATTCCCAAAAATTTTAAGCCTTAACACGTGTGCTCTGTTATTTTCTTCATATTGTATTTTGCTACTATTATTACTTTCGTGGAATATCCTTCATGAATACTTTTCGAAATAGTTACAATAAGTAATTATCCTTGAAAAAAATAATCACATAAACTTAATTTAAAAAATACTAATAATTTCCCACATTATTTAAAGCAATTTAGCAATATCTCTCTCAATTTTTGAACACATTTGCCATTTTTAAATCTAAATATTTTCTATTCACCTCCCCTTTAGGTGCTTGTCTCACCGAGAACCAACAAACCACCGGTTTGGGTCAAATGAATTCGCAATTACGCTACAACCATTCCGGCACACCATATTTGCTGTACACCGATGGCGCACTCTGTGATGGCCAAATCAAGTGGTCGACAAAAATTGAGTTCGTCTGTGCTAACAATGCGACCAAAGACAATGGGACGGCGGTTAACAGCAATGGCAGCAATGTCGGTGGCAGTCATGTTTTGGGTCCAAAAATAATTGAAAATAAAAATTGCCAACTCCTAATTCATTTTCAAACACCATTGGCATGTCAAGAGCAGATTGCCTGCAAAGTCAAAGTCTTTGTTGAGCATACGGCTGATGGTATTGGTGAGGAGGAGGTGGTCGATTTGACGCCATTGATTAGTGCAACCGACAACTATAAGGCTGGAATTAATAACGCATCAATAACGGAACAACAAGTGCCTAAATCGACTCAGGTGAGAGTGGTGCAATGAGACTACTGCAGCAGTCAGCGTCAGCGCAGCAAGTTGATTGTCAAATAATGCTGGCGTACTTTAAAAGCATTGCAACTACAGCAGCGCAAAGCTGCACTCATTGTTGTTATTTTCATTCATACAAATTTTCATATCGTACATACATATACACACGATTATACTTAAACACTTTTCTCTTGCTTTCTTTTGCAGTTTTTCCTCAATGTCTGTCGCCCGTTGGCGCCGCAATACGGCTTAGGTTGTACCGGTGGATCGGCAGCCTGCATGGCTAAAGTCGGGCCAAAATCGCAAACACCGGAGGAGGAGAAGGTGAGCTTACGTGCATTAAAGTATTTCTCAAATACTTACTTCGAAATTTAGTGGCACAAGTTGTTGTAGTTGTTGCCATGTTTTTATGTTTGTATGTTGGTATGTTTGCATTTGCTGTTATTATTGCAAGTTGTTCAAGGCTTTCGCCTTTGGCGTGTTTGCAACTTGCATATTGAAGCATCCTTGGGAATTCCTTGTGGGAATTAATTAAAAACGACACCACTACAATTTGCTGCTTGGCACTCCATTGTCCATTGTCCCACTGCCTATCCACCTACCTACCTACCCCCCTGCCGCCTGCCTGTGTGGTTGTTTGGTTGGTTGGGTGGTTGGCTTGCTGCATATTTTGCAATGCTGCTGATGAGTGGATTCCTGTGTTGTTGCTGCATTTTTAATTTGGAATAGGAAGCTCCACCTACATCGCTGCTTCTAGTACTCTATGTCTATATATGTACATACATACATACATACATACATATGTCTATGTGCACAAATGTACTTATTTCCACTGTGATATTGTCATTTTAATTATGCAATCACTTATGAAATCGTTGAGCATGTCAACGAGTGCTTGTAGTCACTAATAATGTGGCCAACAACAACAACGACGACTACGAACGTAGCTAACAGACAATTGACACATCTAACAAGCTGAATTTTCAATTTGTGGTAGAAAAGTGATAAATTTTTGAAATTTCACAAGCCTCAATGACAATTGGAAGGATATTAGTTACCCCCCTCCCCCTCCCCCCATTTGTTATTTCGGAGAATGAGGAGGTACTCTTCTTTCTCTTTCAGAGATTTGAATATTTTAAGAGCTTGTGCGTACGGCTTGGATGGAGTCGCATTGTTTCTTTAAACGTTTATTTGAATTATTCAAAAAATGCAGAAATCTAGAATATATTTTTTGACTAGAGTTGTTGGTGATAAGAAATACTTTGATTTGATTGGAGGTATATTCCTGAAATATCAGGGTGCGACTGTGGTACTAGTAAGCATCCAAAGAGATTAACTTTCAGACAGATTCGTTTAGACCGACACAGCTCATTATTCTCATCATATATACGGTTTAGTTACAAACAGAAAGACCTCTCTTAAAAATGTTTATACATAAGTCGTCTTTTAAGAACATGCAAGCAGCCGCGGTGGTGGTAAGCATTGCATAATGCCATTCGGAAGGCCAGGGTTAAATTCGGGGCACAACCAACATCCTAAAGTTATATTAAATTAATTTAAATAAAAGATTGAGCTAAATTTCGTCAACCACTCCGAGTGTATTTCTGACATGAATCAAAGGCTCCTCATAAAAACGGCTTAGTATAAACTCTAGATTCCTCCATTTGTTGGAAAAACATCAAGACGTAAAACCACAAATCGGAGGAGGAGTTCGGTCGAAAATCGCTTCAGCGGTTACAAAGCGCCAATTATATATATAAAATTATATAAGCCATTTATTTTCAACTTGTGGTGTCAGTTTTAAGTCGCCTAGTAAAGGCTCCTGGGTATTATCTTAACCTGAAGAGGATTTCTAAATGGTTCTCTGGTTTCGAGCACAGCTCGTTTTTGCTACAGTGTTCTTTTATATGGATTGACTATACCTATCTCTTATACAAACACAAGATAATCTTTTCGAAAGATATAAAAACAGAGTGCAGGAAAAAAATTTAGGAAGTTAAAGAAAGAGAGGATGAAAGGGGAAAAGAAAGGGAAATACATATTCCAAAAAAAAAAAAAAATAAAAATAGTTATGATAAAAGAGAGACAGAAAAAAGATTATTGTAGTTAAAGAAAGAAATGATGAAAGAGTAAAAGAGAAGAGTAGGAGAAAAAATGTAGCATAAAACAAGTTATGAAAGATAAATACAAGAGCGAGAGAGAAAAAAATAAAATAGAGAGCACTTAAGAAAGAGAGAGTGAGTGAAAGAATGAGCCAGAGCTTGAGAGAGAAAAAGAAAATAAGAGCGAGAGAGACAGGTAATAATAGAAATATAGAGTGAGAAAGATAGTAATGGAGAAAGAGGGATACACACAGAAATTAACACAAAAGAAAGTCAGTAATGGAATATATTTGAGTAACCACTGAAACGATTTTCGGCCAAGCTCCTCCTCCAATTTGTTGTTTTTCCGTCTCCGAGCGGCTGGTGTTTTTTATGTCAGAAATTCACTCGGAGGTATATACGAAGGGCGGCTGATAAGTTCGCGATCTAAAGTACTTAATAAACAAATGTAGATTTTTATGTTTTTTTATTTTTCGATATAATCTCCCTCAAGTGAAATACCCTTTTCCCATCGTGAATACAATGCCTTTAAACCACTGAAAAAATATTCTTTAGATCTCTCTTCAAAATGCCGCTTTCATCTCACTGTCGTCTGAAAATTTTCGTAACTCCTTTTTTAAATTTGAAAAAAAAGAAAAAAGTCGCTGGGAGCCAGGTCCGGGCTGTAGAATGGATGTTCAATTTCTATAAATTTTTCTTTCGGGGTAATTCCTTTTTTTAACAAGGAACTTAATTACAGCGCAATGCTCCAAGTTGCGAGAATGTCCAGTTTCCGTTGACATAGTGTTGTTGCTTGTTCCAGGAACGAAATGTTAATAAACTTAATAAAAAAAAAACAAGATTTGTTAGTTATTTTGTATATTATTCTAGCATTGTCTTGGTGGTGACACCTTTACGATTGATCAATTCTGGCCGTTTATCGTTGATGCATGTATACAATTTATTCAGTTGTTCACAGTAGACATCCGAATTATTCGTTTGGTTCCTTGGAAGCAGCTCAAAATATACCACACCCTTCCAAACCCAACAAACTGACAGCATAATCTTCTTTTGGTGAATATCAGCCTTTGAAATGGCTTGTGGCGCTTCATCATGCTTGGACCATGATCGTTTTCGATTGACTTTATTGTAAACAATTCATTTTTCATCTCCAGCTAAGATTTGCTTTAAAAACGGATCATATTCATTGCGTTTAAGATGCATACCACAGGCGTTGGAGCGGTTTGTTAAATGAATTTCGTTCAATTCATGTGCTACCCAAATACCAATATGATTTCGGTATACTTATTGGGTGTATGCATTAATTCGTGGGGTTTTCTAAGAGGGGGCTCTACTAGTATTATTTCGCGTCGTGTTCATCTGTGGCTATATTCATTTCAAAGGTACTGTCATTTCGCGTCGTTTTCAGTAGATGTCATTTGTTTTAGCGTGAACAACAATTTGTTTCATTCATTTGAAAATGTCGAAATTTGTACCAGAAAAAGTGTTTTTGCTGGGAGTTCTTCTTCATTGAAGGAAAGTGCTACAGAAAGCCATCATATTTTAGTGGACGTTTATGGGGACCATGCTTTAGCCGAACGAACGCGCCAAAAGTGGTTTGCACGGTTTAAAAGTTGCAATTTCGACTTAAACGACGGACAGGCAAACAAATTTCAAGACGAAGAATTGGATACATTGCTCAATGCAGATGCATGACAGACGCAAGAAGAACTTGCAAAAGTATTAGGAGTTGATCAAGACCATTTTTTCACAATAAAGTCTTAATTTTCGAAAAAAACCCCACGAATTAATGCATACACCCAATAAAATCTCAACAATCTCACGCTCAGTTAAATGATGATCCGATTCGATTAAAGCCTTGATATCATCATCATCAACTTCACTTGATTTGACGCACTCTTTTTTTAAAGCAAGCTAAAAATGGCATCTTATCAATAAATAAAATACAATTAACTAGTCACAAGCTGTTAAAAAAATTGTCATCGCCGTCTGTATGAAAAATCGCCGGTTGCTTTTGGGGCTACCTAATAAATACATACATATGTATATTACTTCCCCGAAGGGCTAGTGAATACTTCTACGAAGAGTGGAATCCACGTATTCTCTAGTTTTTCTTTTTCAAAAAGCGAATGAAGTCGGTGGGATCGAGCATTCGATATTCTTATCTTAAAAGTTAATAAGCCTGCATTGAGCATATTGTATGTTCAGGACCGCAGAACTGAGAAACCAGCGCACTTTTGATGGATTAACAGGCGCTGCCGGCATAACACAATGGTAGATCTTCAACATACATATCTTAAGGTCACTAGTTATCGTTCCACCTAAAATGCTAATGACTGCATTATTAAATAAATCAACGCCAATTAATGGCTTCCAGTCAAAAATAAGAAAATTCTCGTTCCAACAAAGGCTTTTTAATTACCGCAAGCCCCAAATCAATTTCCAATAAATTTTTTTAATAATTTTTCATTTAAAATTCAAAAAAGCACAACAAAAGCAAATCCGAAGCCATTTCTCCCTGAGGGAGAAGCGAACACATTCACAAATTAAAAAGCCATGCAATAGCATCTTCTTCAAATAGCAATTATCGCAAGCACATTCGAGGCGAAAATTCAGCAGTTTCACAGCACAATGATTGAGCAAACGAGCTTGAGCGCGCGATGATTGGATGTAGGACTGAACGGGTGAATAAAGGTTTCCAAGAATGGGCATTGTTGAAAGGTAGTAAATGGTTGTTCATATACGTACATATGTTTGCATGTACACATATGTATATACCTGTGTGTACGAGTGTAACTATGTATGTACGTTTGTGTCTGTTTGTATTTTCAAGCGACTTAACGTGTTAATGATGCTGCAAACAAATCGAATGAGTGAGTGGATACATAAATGATGAATGGAAAATGTGGAATTCCAAATGCCAAATGCAGGATACATATATTTGTACATACACTCAACGGGATATACCCACATAAGTGCTTCGATTCATTCGTGCTTGACGCACTGCTTGCCGACTCATGAATTGTGTATTGTTAGCGTTGGCCAAGAAGCTCTCGAACATCATTTATGCGGCAACACAGATTTCATATGCATGAAACGGCGTGGAAGACTACTTTAGCTTCAGTTTCTCTCTCGGAATGGCTTGCAACCAATGCTGCATGCACATCGAAAACGCTGAGCGAGTCTTTTTGCTTGTATAAATTCTTCGATTTGCTTTTCGAAATGTGCTCCCTTCTGCAGGTTTCATTACGCAACCCATGCCTTATGCTACTCGTGGAGAGGGATGGGGGACAGAGGGTGGAATATCACCTTTTGGGATTTGAAGCTGCAACGAGACTGCACCGTTATTACATCTAAGTTACTTACTCGCTTACATATGTAAAGTGTCTATTGTCTTGTTGTATGACTTCATTTGTGCTTTTGTTTTTGTTCTACGTTATTGTAGTGAGCAGGGAAATAGCTATTTTGTCGATGCTATTGTGGCTCGTGCAATTATCTATGCATGCATGTGTATGTGCTTTGGGGAGACTTGTTATCAATTCAACAAATTAACAGTTGGTCTCGAGCGGTGTTGGAGCAGCACGCAAGCGGATTACTCTGTGGGTGAGCATAAGTGCGCACCAATTCCCATTCATTTCTCCACATACTAGGAAGGCTATGTATGGGTACTGATTTAAAATACACATTTACATAGTGCAGGACAGTTTTTTGTGGGATTATGTGAAGTCGTGAGCCGATTGACGTCTTGAAAGGTTGAAAACAGCGCCTCTCACTTGCTCGAAACCATTTTAAAAACAATGGTAAACGTGTATCTTTATAATAAAGCTAAACTCTTAGCCAGAATATTGAATTAAACGCGTGTTATTTCCTCTTGAAAACCACATGCCTAAAAAAACACGTGAACATGTTGAAAAACTAGCTAATTTTTATTGAGTTCAGCAAATCTCATTTTTTTTGTTAGAGAACTCTTTTCTCATGAGATAACATTTTTTTTTATGCCAGAATTCTTTATTATTTATCATTACTTTTTATTAAATAAATTAATGTTATCAAATTGGAAGATGATCTCGGCCGAAAATTTGCTTCAGCGGTTACAAAGCGCCAATAATAAATATTGATGAGTGCATAAGTTCGTGCCCGATTCCGCTGGATGCCGTACGAATCGTTTGAGAGTGGCGCTCGTGAAAGAAATATATACATATTATATATCGTTGGAAAGGTGACAGTCCGAACTATAAATCAAGCATAAAATAACTTCGTTTTGATTTGAGTTGCTTAGTGAAAAGACGCATGGAAGATGAACAACGAAAAAGATCATATGCGTCATATTATGTTATACGAATTCCGCAAAGGAAAAACAGTGGGCGCTGCAACTATAGATATTTGCGAAGTTTATTTGGACCGTGCTCCAGCACTCCGCACAGTAAAGAAATGGTTCGCGAAATTTCGTTCTGGAGATTTTAACCTCGAAGATCAACCTCGCAGTGGACGGCCTTCTGAGCTTGATGACGATGTTCTAAGGACTTTAGTTGCGAATAACTCACGTATTTCGACGGAAGAGGTTGCCAGTGAATTGAACGTCAACAAATCAACTGCGTTTCGTCGTTTAAAAAAGGTTGGGTACACTTTGAAGCTCGATACATGGGTGCCACATCAGTTGAGTGAAAAGAACAAAGTGGACCGTATGTCAACAGCAATTTCTTTGCTTCGACGGATCAAAAACGAACCTTTTTTGGATCGGCTCGTGACTGGTGATGAAAAATGGGTCCTGTACAACAATGTTCAACGCAAAAGAATATGGAAACAGGCACACGAAGGGGCGGAACCGATGTCGAAAGGTGGATTGCATCCGATGAAGGTACTGCTGTGCATTTGGTGGGATATCCGAGGCGTGATCTATTTTGAGCTCTTGCCAGCTGGATAAACGATCACTGCCAACAAGTATTGACAGCAATTGGTCGAATTGAAGAAAGCAATTGATGAAAAACGTCCGATTTTGGCCAATCGCAAAGGAGTTCTTTTCCATCAAGACAACGCCAGGCCCTGGCCAAACTGAAGGAGATGAATTGGGAAATCATGCCGCATCCCCCATATTCACCCGACATTGTACCTTCTGATTATCATTTGTTTCGATCGCTGCAGAACAATTTGAATGGAAAAAAATTTAAAAATGTGGAAGATGTCAAAAACCACCTTGACACCTTTTTCAACGAGAAACCGCGCGATTTCTATGAATCAGGCATCCGTAAATTGGTTGAACGTTGGGAGTGGATTGCCGATCATGATGGCGAATACATAATTGATTAATAAAAGCGCTTTCTTCAAAAAATTTCAATTTTAGTTTGCACTTGAAATCGGGCACGAACTTATGCCCTCATCCTATATATCGCGCTAAAGAAAATAGTTCTGTTTGGTGACCTGATGGGCAGTAACAATTGTTACTGAATTCTACTGAACCGCATTCGGCGATGCAAAAAGCTCGTAAAATTAGTAATGACTTTTTGTTGGGAGGGGAAGTTGAAAAAAATTTCAGCCAGTAAAAACTAGCAAGTCTGAAAACCAGCTGATCTGCAATCATATGGTTACATTTTTTCACCATACAATGTAAGTTGATCTCTTTTAATTTACCAAAAAGCAATGTCGACCAAATGAACCGTAAAATATTGCAAAGCAATGTTCTTGATACGGTCACAATAAAGATAATGCATTCTTAAGCTTCCAAAAGCAACGACGGTGTACGAAATGAAAAGTTAGTCCCATTAGAAAGGAAAAATGAAGCTCTTGTTGATGGGATTTTATGCAAAAATAATCCAAAATTACCGGCTTACACGGAAAAAGGCTTCCAAACTGTATGTATCATGCTTCCTTCCTGCAAATTTAAGCGATAAATTATTGCTAAGCAAGTTTTACAGAAGTCTTCGTCCTTTCAGCGGACTATCGGGAAAAGTTATTAGCATCTTTATTGCTAGACGGCTTTGTAGCATGTAGAACTTCATCATTGCTAAAATAGAATAATTCTTAAATGCAATTAATAAATTTAAAATGTTATATAAATTCACTTCACTTCGAAATTTTTAATTGTTTTTGGAGTTATATTCTAAGAAGATGCTATAAAAAATTTGCTAGATGTTTTTTACATTTACTTTTTTTTTGAAACTCTATCCGACTATATCCGAAACGTCCGTGGTTTGGCTATCTGGTCATAGGGACACCCCAGGGGTCTGCTGTGCCGATGAGCTGACCGGATAGGTAAAAATCATAACCCCAGGAAACTCTGCACATAATCTTCTTACTAACTGACTAGGTTTTCAAATATCAATATATTCAGCGGTTAGATTAAATACAATAGTGTTTTTAAATCTAATCGACTAAAACGACTTTAAACGTAATTACAAAATTTTCTTGAAACATCTATAAAAGTATGAGACTCATTGTTTTCATCTTCCTGAATTCGATATAAATTTTGGTGGTCCAATCTCTTCCCATACTGATACTTTCTTACAATTTTCTAAAGTTGTAATAAACAATCATAAAAGGCATACGTCGAAGTTCCCTATAAGGGGTTGCGAAATACAATATAATGTTCAATGTTTAAACATTTAAAAAATATGAAAATTCTTTACATATCTCTTATTTAATAATTGTAAATTTTTTTAAGAGAAGAGTGTAGTACGAAAAAGACGAAACACCTTTAATGTCAGATAGCTATGAAGCCGACTGCGGGGAAAGAATGAAATTACCTTTAAATTATTGTATCATAAGAGATTTAACTTTGGAATTTTTCAATTATTATTGGGGTTATCTTCTCAGCAGAATCAACGTATACACGTATGTATGTACAGCTCATCTATATAATCGTATATAAAAGGCTTTGTCCTGAACGACTGAATTAATATGGCCAAAACTTTTTCTTCCGCTCTTCGCCCATGCTAATATTAGTAAAACTTTTATTTATTTTTCATTTGTTTTAATATAATAAGTTAAGTTAAGTAGTTATGGTAAAAGAAAATAACATAAAAACTTAATAATAATCTATTGGAATCATCTTATAACTCCATACGGAAGAGTTCACGGGCAAACTCTAGTAGGACTATACCAAGTATTGTCTTCAAGTGATTTTATTTAGGCTCGAAAAGCAAGATATTTTTATTTAACAGTTGAAAATCTTTAAATTTTTTTTCCGAAAACTCGAATTTTAAAATGCAATATGTGTAAAGTATAATCCTCGATTTCTTAACTTATTTCTAATGTTAAATCACATTTACAAAAGATTATAATTCTCCTTACATATTTTTATTATTTATTTAAAAATGAGAGATTTTTTTAAGAGTAGAGAGTAACTCGAAAAGACGAAACACCTTTAAAGCCAGTTAGCTATGAAGTCGACTGAAAAGAGAGTATGAAAACACCCATGGTGAAATCATTACTATGAAGGTGTGATCAGAAAATGCACCTCGATTCTTCGGCAGTCTTATTCCGATAATGATTTCTATAGCGGTAAAAAGTTGTAAAAACTTATTAAATTTTCACTCCCTTTTTATACAAAATGATTGCAAAGATGAAAATTGTTGCTACTTAAAACTTCACTCTTATATGTTTCATTTATAAAGATTCTTATTTCCTATAGAATTTAAGTAGCTAATATTGTGCAGGATT
The DNA here is from genome assembly GCA_037013455.1 of Ceratitis rosa. Taxonomy (NCBI): domain Eukaryota; kingdom Metazoa; phylum Arthropoda; class Insecta; order Diptera; family Tephritidae; genus Ceratitis; species Ceratitis rosa. The sequence continues at coordinate 35,835,676 of JAWMAG010000006.1, read as the reverse complement.
AAGAAAAAGGCATTAGCATTAAATCGAAAAGATATTTCTTATATATTTTCGATTGAAGTAGACAAAATTTTTAGACCAATACAACAGATAAAATAGAGCCAGCTTTGCCATAAGGGCCATCCTCAAATATTTCTTGAAAGACGTATTTATAATATTATTTTTACTATTACAAAATAATACGACACACTTCCAATAAGACTGCCGATTTTGTCAAAATTACTTGTTAAACGGAGCTATAGGTCACACCTTTCTGATTACACCATGGATATTGCCTTTATATTATTGTATTATGGTGAAAACTCAGCAAATTTCTTCTTTTGGGAGTATAATTTTACTCTTTATTTCGTTGTTGGATAATTGCTACTGACATTTCTCACCGAACAGAGGTAATGTTAATGTTTCATGCAAAAAAAAAAAATTCTCATGTAATTTTGTTTTTCTAATATTTTTTTTTCACTAATAAAACTATCGACATACTTTTAAACAAAAAATTCTGACTCTGCCGAAAAGCGAAAAATTTTATTTAATTTAAAAGCGCTGTGTGCAAACCATGCTACATACTTACATACGTATGTACTTACCCTGCAGGGAAAAACCAACTAGTATGCAAAAATTCTAGTATTAGTTAGTATTTTGAAGATGAGATCATACCAGTTGGTTGTTTGTATAGAAGCTCATCAGCAACGGGAGAAATAATAATTTCCACCACCGTTTGTTTTTCTCATATCGGCACACCACCGCTGTATTCCAATCTCTGATCTGCTCGGTGCACAAAGTAGTGTTGATCGCGTCATAATTACGATAGCCCAGCGGTTCAGTGGTTGGAGGTTACGCTGTAGTGCGTAAGGCTCCCGGTTCAAATCTCACGAGAAGTAAATAAATTTTTTATTTTTTTATTTTTGGTGAAGGAAATATTTTACACATATATACCTCCATTAGCATGCTGTTATTGTTTTGCTGAGTTTCATTTCCTAATAAGTCCTGTTGAATTGCGCAAATATCGTTGCTTTCTACATCATAACCATAGCCTAGTGTTGGAGGTCATCACTGTGGTGCGTGAGGTTCGCGGTTCGATTTTTGCAGCAGGCAAACTCATTATTATTTTTATTTATTTATTTAATTTTCGGTGAAATAGAAATTCAACATGCCTGAATGAACTGGTATACAACTAGTTCAAAGTTGATGCGAAGTCGGACAATTGTTGGCTCTGAGGACATCGCCGTGTTAAAAATACCAGTTGCTTCTATGGGAAATAGTTGGAAGATGAACTATTTAGTGCAAAACCAGTTGAATTCCAGTTAACAACTACCCTACAGGGTTTATACATACTTTTTTCGCAAAGTGGCATATCATACAAACATACAAACTTTTTAATATTGGTTACTTTTCAGACTGCCTTTTTTTGCACGCATAAAATTGTTTACGAACTTTTCATTCTTTCGGTTCCAATTTTCAGCGACATTTTTTTTGTGTGAAATTTTCACCAATTCTCCTTTTTTGCCACGGAAACAACATTGATTTGACAAAAATGAGCACGCATAGATGCCATGGCATGCGAGTATGCGAGTGCATACATACACGTATTTGAGCCACGGAAATCCGCTGGGACAGATGCGTGCGAGCAAGTTAACAGTGCAGAAGTTGGGACAAAAGAAAAAGTGAAAGAATTCCAATAAACGCTGTGGGTAAAAGGGCACAAAGGTTGAAGGGATAAAGCTTAAAAGTTGGTAAAGCGAAGCAAAAACGGAGCAAAACACACAAATATTTGCACACTTGAAATGCATGCGAGTAAATATACAATAAAGACAATTTATAAAATATCTAGAGATCGAGATATTTCTTCTTTTGATGCATATAAGCACACATAATACATAATGTATGTATCTATGTATGCGTGCGATGGTGGCATGTGCATAAAGAACGCCCCGCTTGCACAGTCTGACCCCATTATCTGCAAAGTGTGCGATGCAACACAGTGTATGCTCCACTTAACGCCCTCTCGCAGCAGCATGACAAGTGTCAAATGCTGCCAACAACCAAAATGCAATTGCCTCATATGCTCCCGAATATATTTAACAGACTGCTGTTGTAAAACACTACACGCGGTGCGAGTGTGTGCATTCTAAGCAAGCAAAGCAGCGGGCGAGCAAGCGTTCGAATTGACAAAAAACTTTCGCAAAAAACTTTCACAGTTTATTTTATTTCATTGCTGCTTCTTCGTTTTCTTCCTTTTATTCTGCTTCTTTTACGCTTTATTTGACATTGCATTTGAAAATGACGTAGCCAATTGTGGCAACGGAAGCGGAAGCGGAACCAGCAGCATAACAGTAGTGTTGCATTTATGTGCACGTACACATACACACGTACATTTATTCACCACCGAAGACTGTGGCAAAGCGCCATCCTCGTTTGGGTGCTGTGCAAAAGAAGTTCGCCGTATTTTGATGGCATACAAATCAGCGCTTCAATTTTGTCACTGCGGAAAAGTTGCTGCTAAACGCCGCTTTCGTACTTCCGCTTGAATGAAGCGCGTTCTTCTCAGAATTGAATTTGCAAATACAAGAAGTAGCATGTACTTGGTATGCAAGCGGTTGCTGCAGCGTGTGCGAAGGTTGCATCTAAATTTTACTCTCTGTTTGAAGATGTTCTTTTTGGTGGTTTAACTGCGTAAAGTGAAAAAACAGTTTTACTAGGAGGCAGTGTGCCATTCTAGAAGATATCGTCTAGCAAGCAGTTTTTCTATTCATTTTCCACATTATCACTAGATTGCTGAGGTCATAGCTAGAGTTTTTGGTTTGAGACTCAGTCTTCGGTGGTGATTTAACTATGATTTATAGCTCTTGACTAGTCATTGTACGCCCGGAATCTAGTGAAATTTGAAAGATTCTATAAAGATCTTTGGCTTGACTAAAGCGGTCTTCCAAGAATGGGGTTAAAATACGTATTTGGTTTTGTCGGTCCTAACTAGATGTGGAACCAAAATTTACATCATGACGGTTGGGATCTTCTGTAAAGCCCTTTTTATGCATAAGCGCTTGATTTCTAAGATGAAAGCTGAAATACTTTACTTCGGTGGTTCAGAGTCAATACAGGGTCCTGCACTACCGTTCGCTTGCGTATTTGGAACTCTCACAATGGGGCTTGGGATCTTCTATAAAGCCTTTTTCTGGACTGTGCCGAGGGATCTTTCATTAGGTTTCTGAGGCTGAGGATGCACGATCTAATTTTACAGGTCTAAAGTCAATACCCGGTGACGGATCTTGCGAACAGACTTTTTATACTGCTCCAAGGTTTCTGATGCTTTTGATGCAGGATCTTCTTTTACTTGTCTAAAGTCAATACACGATGACGAATCGTTTAAACAGAACTGCTATATACTATACCGGGGTTTTGAGGCTGAGAATGAATTATCTTTCACCGATCCAAAGTCAGCACATGGTGACGGTTTTCACTAGACTTTGTGCGTCCCTAATTCACGCAATGATGTTTGGGATTCTCCGTTAAGACTTTTTCTGTACTGCACCAAATTTCTGAGGCTGAAGAAGCAGGATCTTCTTTTACTGGACTTTTTCTGTTTCTGATGGTGGGGATGAATAAATAATCTTCTTTTACCGGTCCAAAGTCAATATTTATCAGGATTCACACAGTGTGGTTTATAACCTCCAAAAAAACCCTTTTCTATTTTTTTTTGTGTTTTTAGTCTCAGTCAAAGTATTTTTTCGTGGTTTCATAATCCATCTACGTTGAACTTGAACGCTCGGAATTGACATAGAGAATTTTGGGCTTTTCTATACAGACCTCTTTCTGGGCTCCATTAGGCATTTGAGATGGAGAGATTTATTTCTTTGTTAGTGCAGCGTCAGTACACGGTGATGATGTTGATTGGTCATTGTTCGCGCTGAATTCAGGCATTAAAATTGTTAGATCTGTTCCAAAAATCTGAGACTGATGTATCCTGGAGTAACTAGTTGTAATTACATAATTCCCTTTGTAGATCTTTTATAGTTCTGTGGTCTACTTGTAACTCATAAATTCTTCTTTATTGGAAGAGAGAAGATATACCAGTTTGTAGTGCTCGGTAGAAAAAGGAGTTAGTCCTCGAAAAGTATAATGCATAGGAGTATAGGAAATCAAGGGGTCGGGTACATAAGATAAGTTAATTCTTTCATAATAATTTAATTGCTGCCATATTAAAGTGAACCCACTGTACTCTACATTCGCATGAAAGCGTACGCGTTTTTGGCGCACAATACTTCAATTACCGACTCTTTTATCGCAACTACTGCACCCTTGTGCGTTTGTGTGCCGTTGCATGCGTACGTAAATTGGCAGTTGAACTGACATTTGCTCAGAACCGACGACCTCTAATGTAACAATATGTGCACTTCGTGTGCATCATGATAATTTTGACTTTTGGCCTTCGAATGTATTTGATTTCTTTTGCTCATCGTATTCAGTGAAGTTTCACCGCATTTTTCTCTGCACCGTAATAATGCTGGTTATTACCAGCGACATATTTTTTTTTATATTTATTATTTTTTTCTTTTATTTATTTTTTCCGAATTTTGCTTGTAAATATTTTCATAAAAAATTTATATTGAACGGAAAATATAATGCTTTTAAAGGTTCTTCGCTTAAAGTGAAGGGCTTTAGTATAACTCAAACGGTTATATGCTTAAGCTTAATTCGACTGTAGTAGCTGTCAGCGAGAATTAATGTATTCAGTTGGACTTTTCTACTAAATCATTTACGCCACATTAACCTTCGTTAATTTGTTGAATCGTTTGTCTTTCCAACTCCATAAGTTTCATGCCACATTTCTTGGGAAGCAATTTTATTTTATTTACTTGCGATAAGTTGTGTTGTCGCCTCCGAAAGTGGGTTAAATATTCTTAGTAGTTGGGCTTAATTAAGTTTTCCACTTTTGTCTCTTTCTCCCGAACTTTCGTACAATTTGATCTAGAAATATTACAACCATGTATACACGGTCGCAAAAATCTAGTGGTGAACATTGCGTACTGCCATTTGGAAGGCCAAAGTTCGAGTCTTGGTTCGAACAACATAAGAAATCCTAGAAAATTAGTCTTTCTAATTGTCAAATGAATGTCAAGCGCACCGCGTGTATTTTTGACATGAAATAAAGGCTCTTCATAAAAATCGATCGGCGGCTTAGAATAAACTGATATGTTTCACCATTTGTTGGAAAAACATCAAGGCGCATACCATAAATTGAAAGAGGAGTTCGTCTGAAAGTTGCTTCAGCGGTTACAAAGCATCTTTTATATAGGTATAGTATAGATAAGTGAATTTTGTATTGAATTTATTAATTCTCGTGAACTTTGTTCCGGTAGAGAGAGCATCACATTTGAAAAACCTGGATAGTCAATGAAACCTCTGTTGTGATTGGAAATGTGTTTTTGAAGTCAAATCGCGAATACTCTTTTTTGTTACATATCTGTCGAGTGAAACACATTTTCTTTGCCTCCCTGTATAATATATAGTCTATCCTGTGATGCTGTGTATATACTCGTCGGGTCATCGGTTTGCTTTCGAACTGTGGCTTATTGAACTCGGAGATCTTCGTTCATATTCCTGATGTAGATAGGAAAATCGGCAGAAATTTTTTGCCTTCTACGCAATTTGCGGGTCCATTCGTACAGCGAGTTCCCAAGTCGGTTTGTTAGCGGACCCGCTCACTCAGTGGGTGCTGCTGTGCTCGAAGAGCCATCATACGTGTATCATCTATACGACATCGTTAGTAGGAATTCAACATTTACTGGCTTCCTTGTGCAGCATTTTGCATAAATACTTTGGTACTTTGGTACGATGTGATTCCGTTTCGCTAAATGAGCTGAAGTTCGGTCGGCACTAGATAAGCATTTTTCGGAAAAATCATATTATCCCCGATGAAGTTTATTTTCTGTTGAATGATGTGTGGTTTCAAGAGAACGGCGTTATGTGCTGCACAGCCAACGTTACATCGATTTTTTCACACTGTTTTCAAAAATCGTATAATTAGTTGAAACAGCGAATTAAACCGGCCGCCTCCCACCTGTTATTTGCCATCGTTAGACTATTTTTATGTAGTTCCTTCAGAGGATTTATGACTTCAAACATCAAATTGAAGTCGTTATTGCAGCCATAGAAGGCCATAAAATTGAAATTTTTTTGAAGAATTGGGCTCACAGACGGAACAGACAGCCGCGGTTGAAGAAGTGGCTTTACATCATTAATCAGAATATTGCGACATTTCATTAACGCAAAATTTTCACGTTCGTTCGTTAATAAATCATATACTCGTATAATAAAATTAGTATCTAGGTTTTTCACACTCTCTTTTGAGCTACAGTGTGCGCCATCTAGACCTTCGGTATTTCAACATTGAATAACTCTGTCGGTTTTTAGCCTATTTTGACATGTGTGAAAACAATCGTTGAGTTGTGAAAACAGTGGGTGTTGATCGTACAACACATTGTGTCGAAAAATGATGATTTGGAAAGGCCGCCTTGTTCTCCAGATTTAACTGTACCCTTCTTTTTTCTTTGGAGCTATTTAAAAAGTAAAAAATCGGCTGAAAAATATCAGAGTTTCTCAATGTTGAAATACCGAAAGTCTAAATGGCGCACCCTGTATGTATGTATATATATGAGTTTCTTTTTTTGCACATCGACTGATGTATTTTTCCCATTCTACTAGCTTTGATGTCTTATTTCCTCGATCTAACTTCGAAATTTCTTTTTTTGTTATTTATCACTTTTTCTTCTTTGTGCAAATAACTTTTGCTAACATTTTTCCTTTATACACATACGCTCCTGCTTAACCTATAAGTTTATATATGGTTATCCAATTAGTGGTTTCAAAAGTACAGGGCTGTATTTTGACATCTGTCAAACTCAACTGTCAAAGTCAGGCATTTATGAAAATGGATCTTTTAACAACCGCATAACGAATTAAAATTGTTGAAACCTACAATAAAAATGATAATTCAAACATGGCCACGTTACGTGCTTTAAGAGGAATAGAGTTGAGTTGAAGACAGCCAATTAGACCCAAAAAACTTACCGCTTGCTACACTCTTTGGACCGGAGAGGTGTGATTGGGCCTTACTTCTTTGAAAACGACAACGGCGAAACCGTCACTGTCGATTCGGAGCGGTATGGTCGTATGATAACCAACTTTTTTGGTCCTGCAATTGAAGAACACGACCTGGACAATATGTGGTTTGAATAAAATGACACTACATGCCAAGCAACATGAGCGAATATGCCTTTATTGCGAGGGAAAGTTCCCGACGGGATTTTCTCTCGTCTTGGGGATTTCAATTGCCCCCCGAGATCGTTCGGTTTGACACCGCTGGACTTTTTTTTTATGAAACTACGCGAGAAATCGAATTTATGTGGATAAACCTTTAACTCTTGAGCACTTGAAAACCAACATGCGTCATGTAGTTGCTGAGATACTGCACAATATTTGCCAAAATGGGATCGAAAACTCCCTCAAACGGATTGAATGAAGTTAGCAAAAATTCGTGAGGCGCTCATTTGAGTGATGTGAAACACTACACATATAAACCCAAGTTCCAAATTTTATAATAGAAAAGAAATTTCATGAAGAAAATTATTTTAAATTAATTTTATTTACGTAAATTTTCGTAACCGTAAAATGGATAGCCCTGTATAGTTAGTATGGTTGAGAAAATGAATTAAGTTTGCTGTTGTAATCAGAAAAGTTTTTTTATCTCATTTTCTCAAGCCAACTTTCGCTTTTATTTTCGTACATCACTGTTTGGCAGGCGATAAAAAGTTTTTTAATAAATTCATTGTTGAGAAAAAAGGAAATTCCTTCCATATTGATTGGTTGGATAGTGCGTATTGAAAGACTATGTAAGAGTATGTATAGATGTCGATGGGAAGGAAGTAAAATTTTTTTCAAATTTGTAAAAATATTTCCTCAACTTATTAATTAATTGTATCGTATTTACAAATATGTATGTATTTATGTATACAACAAAATGATCGTGATTCGAATAATACTCTGTAGCTTAAATAATATAGAGCCTTACAGCTTTTTTATACTTTTCAAAAACGTAATTTTTAGCACAGAAACTCGGCGACTTTAACGCCAGGGTGGGAAAAGAGGGTATCTTCGGCACAACTCTCAGCATATTCAGTCCACACAATAAAACATCCCCAAATAGGTTGAAGCTGATCGACTTCGCCAGCGCCCGAAATATGGTTGTCTTTAGTACTAAATTCCAGCAGAAGAAAATACATGAAGCTACCTGGCTATCCCCTGACCGAAAAACTCAAAAAAAGGTGGATCATGTTGTGATAGACGGAAGACATGTCTCCAGTGTTATTGATGTGCGTACACTCCGAGGGTCCAACATCGGCCCGGAACACTATACTTTATCAGCAAAGATACGCGCCCGCCTCTGTGTATAAAAAAGGGCGGCCGTCAACAAACACAAGGAAGATTCGACGTCGAAAAGCTGCAATCACAACAGACTGCCCAACGATTTTCTACTCGGTTTGCACTCCTACTTTCTACGGGCACTCATCAGCAACTCGGTATACGGGAACTGTGGGACGACATTTCAAGCTTCCTACGTACATCTGCAAAATAAACTATTGGATTTCGGAAAGGACGCAAAAACAGCTGGTATGATGAGGACTGCTGTGTCGCAGTGAAGAGAAAATATACTGCCTACCTTGCAACGTTGCGATCGACCACTACAAGTTCGGGATGGGTTAGATACCTAGATAGAGCATTGAAGAAAAAAAAAGTGGCCGAAATGTGTCAAGAGCTTGAGAAACTGGCCGACATGAGTGACGTTCGAAAATTCTATGATGACTCGATGCCTTACAGAAGGTTTCAAGACCGGAGTATACTCTTTTAGAACATAAAGAGGTGATCTAATAACCGATGCCCAGACTATACTGAATTTATGTAGGGAACACTTCTGTCAAAATGGAACACCTGGAGATGCTGAATCTGAAACCTCAATCGCTGACGATGGAAAAGCTGTTCCAGTACCTAACCATGACGAGGTTCGAAAAGCCATTGGCCGTTTAAGAACAACAAAGTGGATGGAGCTGACGGCCTACCGGCAGAGCTATTCATGGCAAGAGCTAATAAGGTGCATGCATCATCTTCTTTTCAGAAAGCTTGTTCGACTATTGGAGTATGAGAATGCTCTGCCCTATGCATAAAAAAGCGAATACCATAGTTTGCCACCTGGTAAAACAACCATTGGCCAGATATTCACCATGCGTTGAATCCTGTAAAATACCATGAAAGAAGAATCGATACACCTTTTCATCGATTTTAAAGCTACCTTCGACAGCCCAGTACGGAGCTGCGTTTACGCCACTATGTCTGAAACGGTATGCTTGCAAAACTTTTACGGCTGTTTAAACTGGCGCTGGACAGCACCAGACGCGCAGTCTGAATTGGCAAGGAACTCTCCAAGTTCCTCGGTACCAAACGAGGTTTCAGACATTGTTTATCATGTAATTTCATTAATTTGATGCTGGAGAAAATAATTTCGTCTATCTAGGGACCAGCATTAACATCAATAATAATGTAAGCCTTGAAATCCAATGCATACTGATGACTGATGAAGCAAATGAAGAGTTAAAGTCCTCTCTTGACGAAGTAAAACCAAACCCTACAAATCACTCATCATTCGCGTTCAACTTTATGGGATGAGTCGGCCCTGGGAGTCTTCGAGAGAAAAGTTTTGCGAACGATTTATGGTCATTTGCGCATTGTCAACGGCGAATACCGCAGACGATGGAACGTTGAGCTGTACGAGTTATACGTAGGCTGCTATATATATTTCTGGCCTAATAATGAAAATACGAATATTTATCAACGAAAAAGGTTTTTTTTTTGGATTTGGCTCGTTTTGGAAGACCCACACGGTCGATTGCTGTTTTGTTTCGGGCTCATACGCATAGATCTATGATTCGTCACCTGTGACGATCTTATAAACGTCTTTCGAAGCACTGCGATCGTATTATTTCAGCATTTCTTTACAACAATCTACACGAGCCTTTTTTTTTGAGCGATTGTCAAATTGTGCGGGATCCAACGAGAACAAACCTTTTTTACGGCCAGGTGTTCATGCAATATCGAATGTATGCAGGTGGGAGAAATGCATAGGCATGCCTCTATCACGTACGGCATCGATGTTTTCTGGCACAACGGCTGTTTTTGGACGACCTTCCCGGAATTCGTCTTTGAGCGAGCGTCGGCCGCGATTGAATTCGTTGTACCAGTTTTTCACAGTGCTATAGGATGGTGCTTCATAGCCATACAAAGATTTTAGTTCATCGATGCACTCTTGTCGTGATAATCCACGTCGAAAGTTGTGAAAAATGATCGCACGAAAATGTTCACGAGTTAATTCCATTTTTTAATTCCCTGTAAATAAAACAATTCACGATTAAATGACAAAACGTTTTGAGTTATGTTATGCTAAAAAATGTCAAACTTTCTAATGGAAATGTCAGATTGCACCTGGCAACACTTAGTGTTGCCTATGCCAGACCTATATATAGCAGCCTACGTACGCTGACATTGGTAGTTCAGCGAATGAGGAGAAAACGGCTAGCGGCTACGCTGGCTAGGACATGTTGTTCGTATGAATGAAAGCGCTCCCGCTTCAAACGTCAAACACCGCATAGAATAACCGAATGTCGCGATATTGTTGAATCGATAAATGAACAAGCAAATAAAAAAGGAAATAAACTAAATGAAAATATCGATAACAAAGTATTCCACAAACATTTGTATATTGACTTAAGCTGAATCAAACACTGACTTTTGTTTTGAGTCGGCATTAAATTCGACAAAAGGCAAAAATATTTTGAATAATTTAAGTTTTATAAGAATTCATGAAGTCATTTTCGAAGTCATTTGCTTAATCCTTTCCAGGCTTACTCAAATTCGTTAAGGCAAGTAGCTTCACTGAATTGATAGGTATGTACATAAGTATACTCGTATGTATGCACATATTTTGCAATACGAAAATTCTCAATACTTAAATTTCGATGTAATGAAATGCTTGAGTGTACATCTCATTACCGTTATATTGCACATCATTTCGCCCGCTAATTTCAATTCAATTTCATTTATTAAATTCCGTGGATACTTCAGTTGCATCTGCTTTCATCTGGCTACATATATAATAGCCACTGCATACAAACGTACATACATTATGTGTTTGTAATTATTGTATATGAATGTACTCGTATGTATGGTATGTATCGATATAAAGCGAAAATCCCGAGATTTATTAATATCCTCCAGTGAGAGATTCTCTACGAAATGCATTTATCAGAAACAGAAAAAAAGCGTAAGTTGGAAAGAAACGCAAAAAGGACGCGAACATGAATGGCAATAAATAAATATAGCTATAAGTGTGTTGTGCTATATATACAAGTATGTATTGTACATTGCACGGTTAAGCTTATATTAATATATACAATACATACTAGTGCAAACAAAAATATATATACATGTTTACCAGATTGTATGTATAAATAACTTAAAACTCAAAGGGAATAATAAATTCGTTTTGTGCTGCTTGAGCTGAGCGTTCGTCGTTTCGGTAATGCGATAAAGATGAGCGGTTGGATGGTTGGATGGTTGGCTGACTAAAATACTTCGAATCGATAGCTCGCCATGTGGCTGTGTGTTGGGTTGTCAAAGTAAATCGCTGCAAAACCAAATATTTACTATACAAATGCAGATACAAGCTGCTCAGATATACTTATTTCATAATACACTTATTTGTATGTACGTGTATTTGTGTATATATTTGTATAAGAAAACGCTTTTCAGATTTGTGGCACTCGCCGGACACTTAAATTGACCAGAAGCAAGAATATAGACACCCAGCAGTAAATACCTGCTTAAATCTTTTTTTCTTTACTCACTCCACACGGTACAAGATAAACTGCTGAGGAACGATCGCCGATTGCTTTGTGTTTGCGTTCGTAGCTGAAATCCCACGTGGGAAAAACAACGAACTACGAAGTCTTGGTAGCATGTTTCCATCATTTCGTAAGAGATATGCTTATCCATAAACTTTGAGACAGATTGCCTATAAATTTTCGAATCCATCCAAGTCTAATATAGAATATTTAAATAAATCCCCCACATTTTTGACACAAGTCCAACCAAAGCTATCAGTCCAGAAATCGTGCCCATTGTCTAATATCTGTTAATCTTCTTTTTCATTGAGCCACATGTAGAGTTTGGTTTTGGTTTACCGAGAGAAGACTTATAAGGCAGTTCAATTTCGAGTCTGACGGGTTTGTGACGACTTGTGGCGACTCTTATAAATTTCAATGTAATGATTGTCAACAGCTGACTGTTGGTTTTGATGACAAAAAGTATTTCGTCTTGTTCTCATTCAGAAAACCACGGTTTGTTCATTCCTCGTCGTTCTTTGGAATTGGGCATTCTATAAATGTCATTACACCGTATTTTGGATAAAGACTTGGGTCTTAAGGCTTATAAAGTTCAGTTGACACAATAACTTTAGCCGGCCAAATCATCAACAAAGTCGTGTCTTTGCTGCTTTGGGTCCTTGAAGTGCATGAATATGATCCGAAATTTCATAGAAAAATCAATTTGATTGATGAGGCCCATTTCCACCTCGGCGGTTATGTCAATAAAGAAAACTGTCGCAACTGTAGATTGGAAAACTTAAGATTTATTGTTAAAAAGCCTCTCCATCCATGGTGCGGTTTATGACTTTGCGGTGACATTGGATCTTATTTGTTCGACAGTGAAGCTGGGGCAACAATTACGGTGCATAGATTTCGCTATCAACTGATAGTGTTGATTTGCTCAACGTTTACTTTCAACAAGACGGTGCTACGTCCCACACCGATCTTTTGAGAGATACGTTTCCAGATCGTGTTATAACTCGAAGAAGTGATCGCAATTGCTCAGCAAGAGCTTGTGATGTAACTCCTTGCGGCTTCTTTCTTTTGGGGCACGTGAAAGATAAGTTCTGCGCAAAAAGACCAACGTCGATGCAAGACGTTAAAGATGGAATTCGTGAAGCTATTGAAGACATACATCAGCCACTTTGCGATTGGCTGATAAGTTTCATAAAAATGATACGGTCCTGTAAGCGTATTGTTTTTCATTATAAATATTATAAGGATCGGATCATTTATCTCAAAAAATGACATTTTTCTTTGAATATCAAAATGGGAGTTGCCGCTTTGGGAACGCCAGAATTTGTTTCCCATCCTACGTGGTTCCCTTTGAGATTGGAGATTCTTGGAGTCTGATGTTTTGCATGAAAGCCCTTTAGCCGTGCAGTTAGTTCGCAGTGATTCGGCATAACGCAAATGTTTTTGGTCGATCTAAGCGAAGTCGCACTTATGCCATTAAAACGCCTCAAAGATTTTTTAAAATAAAAACCCGGGAGTGAAGTTAAAATTGGAATTCCGTAGATCTCATAACCGGGCCGGGCTGATCTCATCTTAATGTATATGAAAAAGGTTTCAAAATTATATATTTTTGCCCATAACGAGCTTTAAGCTTTTTGTCACGAACAGTAACGCAATCAAATTGATTCTGCACGATTTTACTGTGTGGTTCAGTTGAAATCCACCTCCATATGCATACACTCGTATTCGCATAATTTTCAACTGCTCTGTCTCCCATGCTGCGTCAGCATGCATTTTACATACAAAAACAAACATATATCTATATTTATGTATATATTTTCATTATAATATCGGTTTTGTAGGGATTAAGGTTTCTTAACCACTTGTGGTCATACGCGCATACAAATATCCCTACATATGTACATACATATTGGACGAAAGGATAATTCTTAATATGTACGAACACAAGTGTGTACATATTCATAAACCTGCGTTCAAACCAAAATATGCAGAATACTTTAGTTCCAATACCTATACGTATAAGGGCATACATATACAATTGTATTGGTATGCGCATATAAGATCGAAATTTTCTTGCCATTCTGCAGTTATGTACACGTATGTAGGAATGTATGTAAGATTATGTATGTTTGTTCTGAATCCTCAGCTCCAGCCAGTCAGCCAGCCACAAAAGTTGCTGTTGACCACGCAACTCTGGATTTGTAGCAAACGCAGCTGCAATCTCCTGATGTTCCCGCATTGCTATACCAAGTGCATTGAGAATTGTGCGCATCGAATGAGTGAGTGCTGCCTCATTTAATGCCTGTGGTTGTGGCAACATTACTTCCTTGCAACATTGATTTTGTTCATTTATTCTATGTGGGCATAACCATATGTGTTCTACAAACAACAAGTTTGTTTGTAGGTAAGCGTGTATGCACCTATGTATGTGTGTGTGTGGTTGCGTTGCATGTAGCCAGTATTTGTAGTTACTTTTGTTGCACGTGTATTGTCATTCTCAAGTTTTGTGGCATTGCGGTTTTCGGCAAGTGTTCTCACTAACAGTCTTTTCTTTGTTGCTCTGTTGTGTTTTGGTATTTTTGTGTTAAGAAACACTTATCGATTTATTGAGATTACTTGAAAATTCAACTTGTAATATTGTTTGGTTGAGACAACTGTTGCTGCGTTATTTGCTGTTATGTTGTTGCCTTTGTTGTTGACGGTGGTGGAGATTCAAAGGCGTTGCCCATGAATAAAATCAACTCAAATGAGCTTATGTTATTTGAATTGCATGTCTTAGTTGAGTTGTAAATTTTGAGACTAAAATATTCTAATGATAAAAGTAGTTCCTGTGTTAGTACCTTTTAATCCTTAGCAGTGTGAGTAGTAGTGTTGGTTAACTAGGCGTTGTATAACTATTAAAAAAACGTTTATAAAAATTTCTATTTAACCAACAAACTGGAGAAATGTTACCTCCATAAAGTCATTATGCACTGATCATTCGTCATCAGATCACCTCTCCCACATATATAGAATATGGTCGGAAAGTATGGTCGAGGATTAGAATCCACATGGAATTTCTTTTAATTTTGGATGTTTGTCGAAACAGGACCCAAATTGGTCTTTCGAATGGCAGTACGCAGTGCTAATTATTCGGCTACTCCGGATGCTCACATGATCAAAAACTTTTAATTCTCCCTTTTTTCTAAGATTCATTGCAAAATTTTGGGAACAAATATTTATGAAAGCAACATCTTTTGCTAACGCAGCGTGGGACAATTGTTTACTTACTTCACCTGGTTATTATTTCATCATGCGCTGTACCCAGCTCATAAAAAGGTCTGCCAATTACCTTGGAATATATACTTATATACCTATGTATGTAGTAGATGTCAGGATTTTTTTTCTACAAATGAAGGATCTATACACGAAGGGGTTGACAATTCCTGCCGAGGAATGACCGCAATAAGAAAAATTAATTAAAATAATACATATAATGCCAAGTAAAAAGTCATCCATTATTTCTGTGTTACAAATGTAAATTTGCGGCTTTATTGGCCATAGTTAGAATTCTCCGATTTATTTGAAATATGCACCGTTTTGCTCGAAAATTTTTTTGCCATTTTGTAGGCAAAGGAATTTCTTTATGCCTCTCTCATAGAAGCCCTTAACCACATTGGCAAAAAAAAAAAAAATTGGGACACACGATTTTCGTATGCTTCCCTTGAGGCGAATTACCCACCTGCCAACTCATTCGCCATAGACAGCAACAGATGGTAACGACTTGGTGAATGCATATGAAACTCTCAACCAACCTCTCGGAGCTTCTGGCGAGTCACTATCGATATGTGTGGTCTGACGTCGTCCTGATGAAACACAATTTCCCTCCTTTTGGTCAAAGCTGGGCCCTTCTGGGTAATTGCTTCCTTCAGACACTCCGACAGCTGACAGTACAGCTCCGAATTAAGAGTTTAGCCGGGCAGCTCATCGTTGATGATTCCTTGCCAATCTCACCAAACGTACAACGAAATCTTCCTGGCGGTCAATACTGGCTTGTGGACCGTTTCTGTCAGTTCATTGCCCTTCGCCCACAACCGTTTTCATTTGGCGTTGCTGTAAGTGATCCACTATTCATCTCCAGCCAACATACGCTTCAGAAATGGGTCGATTTTGTTACGAGTCAGCAGCGACTCGCAGTTGGAAATTCAGTCCATGATGTTTTTTCGCGTTAACTTGTATATCCTGCCTTTTTCTTGAAGTTCCAAACTGGTTTTTGTACAATAATTAGCTCAACGATTTCCATTATTTTATCGAAATTTTCGGCAATCCACACTTCAACACAGTGGAGCATCTTTTACATCAAAAATGATCGGAACGAATTGCTGCTGTCCATCTTTGTGACGTGCGCTCAAACACCACTAAGTTAAGAGATCAACACTTCTCCAGTTATCTTTTTTCACACAAAATACCATATACGCCATCTAGCGTAATCGAATCGTACTTAAAGTACGTGAGATACAGGTCACCAAAACCATCTATTTGCAAAAATATAATGGATTACTTTTTATTAGACCTAATATAGGCAAATGCCCTGTACTAAGTAGACTTCGAAATCTTGTAGTATTTTTTTTTAAACAATGGCACAAGTTCTTCAGAAAATCATTTCAAAGTCGTATTGTATCGTGTGAAGAAATAGAGCAACACCGTCAACCAGAAACGGCAAAATCTATCTTTTTTTCCTTTTCTAAGAAGAATGGAAAACTCTAAACAAAGTATCACACTACATTTTATTCTTGACGCAAACAACTTATGTAGACTAACAGTGAAATTCAGTATTGTGTTTTTAAGAAATCTTACACTTTTACAACAACAACATTAGCATTGTTGTGAATCACAACTGAAGGAATGCAAATTTCCTCTCAAACAGAACAAAAAAGAAAAGACAACAAAGAAAAAAGAAAATTTGCTAAGAGGAAGTTAGAAGAAATCTTACGCTACGTAGAGTAGCTAATGTTAATGTTATTGCAGATTCAAGTACAACAACAAATAAACAGTATAATGTATCAACAACGGCAGACATAACATTTGCAATGCGAGAAGTGGTTCGTGTTGTTGAGCGATGCAAACTTTCAAGTAGAAACACAAATGATGAACACGCCTCGTCAACGTTGTAGGGAGCAATGTTTCATATACATATATACCATATATATTTTTTTTTCTAAAGTGTTGCTATTAAAATGTTGCAATAAATGCAATATATGCACCTACATACATACGTACATCTGTTTTTCATTTCGTGAAACCTCATCGCAGGAGCGTGAAATATTTGCATTCCTTTGTTCGACTCCTAAAATGTGAGGGGAGTGACGAGTTGAAAAAACACAAATGAAGGATCTGTCTCCAACGTGTTTCGAATTAAATGTAAATTTCATTTGTATATGCACTGGCAGTTTTTTTAACTAAAATTTTTTAAAAATTATTTTGAGAAGAGAATAAAGATAAAATTGTAGTTGATTTCAGTGAAAATATGGGAAATAAAATACCTTTACAATTTTAGTTTAATAAAGCTCTTTAAAATAGTATTGTAATATATATCGCTTCTGCTCAAATATAAACGGAGACTTTATCCATAACTCGACAAGGACAAGACATATGGCCATACTTTTTTTTTGCTTAGGTTGCCAGGACTGTTATATGTTCACATGTCAAATTTGAGCGCGATCTGTCACATAGTTTTTTTTTTACGACACTATAAACAAGTCAACCTCGAGTGTGTTTTTCGAATTTTACTATGGATATTAACATTGAGCAAAGAGTTTGTTTGAAATTTTGTTATTCCAATGGAATAAGTGCGACGGACGCAATGAAAATGTTGCAGAAGGCATATGGGGAGTCTTGCCTATCACGTGCACGTATTTTTGATTGGTATAAGTCGTTCAAGGACGGCCGTACATCGCTGGAGAACTTGCCCCATGATCGTCGTCCAGCAACGTTATAAACGAAGAAAACGTCGAAAAAGTAAAGAAAATTTTGTTGGAAAATCGTCGTGTGACTGAAAGAGAGATAGCTAGTGAGCTCAACATATCAAATGGATCCGCTCATAGCGTTATTCACGATGTTTTGGGCATGAGACGTGTGTCTGCTCGACTTGTTCCAAAATTGTTGAATTTTCTTCAAAAAGAAGAACGCAAAACTGTCGCCAAGGAAATGCTCACAATGAGTGATACGGACATCCAGCACATCATAACTGGTGGCAAGACTTGGGTCTATGAATACGACGTTGAAACAGCCCAGCAATCATCTGAATGGCGCCTTCCAAATGTGCCGAAACCCAAAAAACCACGTCAAAGTCGATCGAAAATCAAAGTTATGCTCACTGTTTTCTTTGATAGCCAAGGTGTTGTGCACTCGGAATTCCTTCCAGAAGGTCAATCCGTTAATGCTGAATATTATTTATCCGTTTTGAAGAGTTTGCGTGAGAATATTCGTCTCAAAAGGAAGGATTTGTGGGACAACAAGTCATGGTTTCTACATCATGATAATGCGCCAGCTCATACGTCTCGTCTTGTACGCGATTATTTGACCAAAAACAACGTAAATATTGTTCCGCAAGCACCGTATTCACCCGACATGGCACCGTGTGACTTTTTCCTTTTCCCTAAACTCAAATTGCCGCTTCGTGAAAAGCATTTTCAGTCGATTGAAGTCATAAAAGAGAATTCGAAGAAGGAACTGAAAGCCATACCTAAAGCGGCCTAACAGATGTGTTATGAAGATTGGAAAAAAGGTGGCATATGTGTATCGCCTCTAATGGTGACTATTTTGAAGGTGATAAAATAAATATTGAAGAATAATTAACCGTTTTTGTTTTATTGAGCAGTCTCGTTTATATTTGAGCAGAAGGTATACCTATATGAAAGGCTTCGACTTGAAACTTCGTGGGTGAGTTTTCCGTATGACGTGTACATCAGACAAGAAAGGATTTTGGGGGAAGTGGTCCTGATACCGTTCTATTCGAAAAAATTACACTAGGGGTCTTCAAATTGCCTGCTGAGAGGCGACCGCACTTAGAAAAGTTAACTTAATTATTTTTTTATGTTGCTCCAGCAGTATTTTCGTCACCGTCCACTCTTCTGCACCAAGCAGCAGAACAGGTATAATGAGTGACGTGTAGAGTATAGTTTTAGTTCAGCAAGAGAGGACTTTCTTCTCAAGATTTTACGTTGGATGTCAAGGATAACATTGCTGTTGATGTTGATGTTGGCTCCAAGATGTTATGTTACATATGACTATATGCGCTGGACACGTCTGGAGCTGATAATATAGCTGATATTATACAGCATTAAGTTGAGGTAGTCACAAGATAATGAGCCACGCTGTCTGCACTCATTTGGTATTGAATGGATCGAGAGGTCCTCTCCAAACCCGACTGAGCTTTTGGTATTACTCAGCGTCAGTTATTTTTTTTATTACCTTCTAATTTGTATATTATAGATTTCGATACGACGGGTTATGCACAAACCATATTTCTGTATGTGTCAAATCATTCTACATTTGTATATATACTATAATATTACTATTTACCTATATCTCTTCTACCAAATACGAACAGTGTGTAGGGAAATAATAAAAAATTATTACATTTTATTTCACTTTCAGAGTCTCGGTTTTCCGTTGGCATCATTAGTTGCTCACAATCGTACCAACGCTGAGTTGCGTTACTTGGGGGGCAGCACCTGTCCCACAGACAGCAAGTCGGAGCTGAGCTCGAGCATTGAATTTCACTGTGATATGCGCGCTGGTTTGGTGAGTATAATTATTTTCACTACAGAATACTATGTATTATAGTTTTCCTCATATGAAGCACATACTCGTATATACATACATACAATGTACAGTTATGTTTGGATTACCACTCACACATATCGTCATCCAATGTGCACGTGATATTGCGTAATGCTGATTAAAAGTTCAGCAATTTGTCGGGATTTCATTAAGTCTGGTTGTTTTTAATTTCACCTGTAATCGCTTTTCACCACAATTAAGTCCACCAACGTGGGCGTTTGTGTTCAGTCATGCGTTATTTAACAGCGCTTAATTTGCGATTTACGGTACATTGTACAGTGGGTAAACGAACGGTTATTTGGTAATACTAGTTAACGAAACAATATTGCTGGCTATTGCGGGTGAAACAGGCAACAAATGTAATGGGTGCGCCACGAAATTGCTGCATTATAAAAATTTTTTAAAGAAGACGGTCTTTATTGAAATGTTTATGGTATACAATCCGGCTAAGGACGGCACACCACTGCATTAATATGTCTGCAGCGGTTGGCCTTGCAGTATCCCGATCTGTTCTGTCTGTCGAACAAATTTTTTCGATTGCGTGCCTATCTATAGCTACAGTGGCGCACAGTGCGCAAAAGATCGATTGTTACGTTAACCGATCTCTGAGCATGACACGGTAGCTATCAGCGTTGATAGGAACCGATGTGAAAATGACCTTAATCTTTAAAAATGCTCATCTTCTGCCATGTGATCCTCAGCCCATTAGTTTATGAATTGGTGAACTCGCTGCACAAATTGGTCCACAAACGAGTTATTTCTCCCGAATTTCCCGTAATTGACCATTCTGGAAGTAAATTTTTAATATTGAATATTTGGCACAACGAGAACGCCTTTGAGGATGCTAAAGTTCTAATAAGACGTATTCCAAGAAGCAAACAGTAGATGGATACTAAAAGGGTGGAGCTATTTTTCCAAGGATAAGAACTGGGCAAATCAAGTAATGTCGGCTGGAATATTTTTTTGCAGAAAGTAGAGTTTCAAAACATACTTTTAAATACTGGCCAAAGATCAGGGATCATTTCTCGTAGATGAAGTAGATCATCCAATTAGTTTCAAAGCAGTACGCTATAAATAATAGTTGAAGGAATCCAAAACGAAAAAAATAGGTATTAAAACAACAACAGAAAGCAAAAGTCTAATATAGGAGAAAGATTAAGAAAGATGGAAGTATAGAATAATTATAAAAGTAAAGATTTGAAGTGAATAAGGAAAAAGTACATACCAAAACTCAAAAGGATAAGTAAAAGCTAAAAACACAAATTAAGAGAAAAATATACAAATAAGAAGGTGTAAAAGATAAAGATACAAATTAATAAGAATTAAAGTAAAAAGTTCAAGATAAAAAAAAAAAATGTAATTAATTAAAAGAGCAAAAAGATGAAAGAAAAAAAGAATTCGAGTTAAAAATACAAACAGAAAGAACTTCAGTCTCGAACCGTCGGCATAACCGTCTTTGGTAAATTATAAATAATACTGTGGTAGCCAAGTAGTTAGTAAAGCGTACTGTCAAGGCCAGGATCGAGTTCAGCAAAAAGGAACAAAATAGAGAAATAAACGAATAAAACGATCGGCCCACAAATTTTCAATCGGATTGAGGTCAGGACTTTTAACAGGCCACCATTTCTTTCACTGTTTTTTTGACATAGTGCCTTTGCATGGTTTCTCCGGGACGGCGACAGCAAAAAATATACTGAATATGGATGGAAGCGATGGTAAGCAATATTGCTGTATATCTGACAGGAATTTGAAAATCCATCAGATGCTTAAATAATGATCTTAACGATTTTTGATCGCACTTCTTTTCCGCATAGCTTGGTTGGTTGTTTGGTTGTATACCAATTATTAGTTTGCGTGAATTCCGATCGATTTTATAAATCCGAATAGCGATTAGAGAGAGAAAAAAACAGGGGATTAACAAAAGTTCGGTAAATTGACCAGACAAAAAATTCTTTTCCTTTTTTTTCCTTTTAAATTTTTTTTTAAAATTTTTGGAAATAATTGGTGCTGGAAAGTAGCGTCACAAAACCTCTTTCTTTCTGTTTTCCAACAAGTTTTTGAAAACGTTTGGTAAGCACTCTTCGGGATACCATTTTGAAGTTATCGTCTGACCCTAAGATTTTGGATCGGGACTGCTGTTTGGTTTCTGGATCGTACTTATAGAACCAAGATTCGTCACCAGTAACGACTTTACTAAGGTTGCTAGACTGACCATTTTCGCATTTGTTTAGGGAAACTTGAGCCAAATGCACTCGAACATCTTTTGGGCCTCATTTAAAATTCGTGGTACCTTAATATTACTTAATATTCACCATACAGTCATAGCATTTGAGCCCAATTCATTAGCAATAATTTTTTGTGTCAATCGTGGGTCTTCGTCAATGTTGGACTTCACCAGAACTACAGTGACGTCATCAGTGGAAGATTTTGGTCGACCTTATCGAGGCTTGTCCTCTACGGAAAAATTTCCGATCTTTAAAGACGGTGCAATCGTTCTATATGCAATTTGGCATTCACTAAATATTTGTATTGGTTGTAAATTCCGACGAAACGCGAAGAGAATCACTTGACGAATTTCTGTTTTGCGTTTCTCGTCTCCATTTCAGCCGAACGTTCTAAAATTTGAAAAGAAGACTAAAAAAGTAATTGCAAAGGATTCGGTATTTTTAGATTTAACAAAAACAAATTGAAAGTCACCAACTGACCGAACTTTTGTTAATCCTCTCGTACACACCGAGTAATCGGAATACCATGTTAGGGGTAATCGAATTAGGTTAAAAACTATTTAGTAGATCTTGCTCTGGCTTGTGACACGCACTGTTGACTGAGTTAAATACTACAGTTGACACTGGTTCTATCACATAAGTCTTTAAGTAAACTCCATTGGGTACCTCTAAAGGATACAAATTTAGGTCTTTTAAGGGCTCTCGTATTCGTATTTCCAATATGCAGCGTGTATGGCGAGTTATACCTACTTATTACAACCGCAGAACTCGATTTTCTGCTGTTTTCATTCTTGAAGAATGCAAAGGACTGCCAATGAAACAGGCTCTGGCGCATTTTGTGGAGTTCTGTATGGAGCAGTGGCTGCCGCCACCACTGCACCCACCTACTAACCTCAATCTTCCCTTGTAGCTGCAATGAAGGCAATACGTACGCCTGCACCCGGCTATTTAGGATATTTGACAGAGGTTATACATACCTATGGTATGTTCATATGCTTGTTTGTATCTCCACAATGTAATTGTTTCTCCAATAATATTGCTATTAATGTTGCAAATGGAATATTGCCAACGGTCAGATTGCAATTGGTCGTAATGCCAGCAATGCTTGTTACTCGCCACATCACTGAGTGTGGCACATACATATGATGTACAATATGTTAAGGCGCGCAGGTAGTGGGCACGCAGTGTTGTATTCGGCACCGCATTGATTGTTATGTGTATTGTTATTGCAATTTGCTGCACTGGCTTATGGTAACTGTTGCATTTGTAACTGTAATTTAATATAGTAACATCCATTTCATTCACACATTTCTTCGCTTCTCTTTTTTGTGCTCATAATAACTGTGCATATGTGTATGTATATACACTTATGTTTGTTGGTCAGGTGGGACGGTCTATGGATCAACTGGTGGCATTTGGAGGGGGAGTTTGGTTTGTCTCTGTGTGTTTGTGGTCTAGTTTAAGTTGTGTATGTGTGTGGGTGTGTGTTGAGTACACCTTGAAATGCAGTGACCTCTTTGGTCATTTGTCGTCGCTGCTGACATTTTGCCATTGTTGTTGAACGAGTTTGTGGCGAAAGGCGAAATGTGCTGTCGATGGGGAAAATAATGTGTAAAACGGTTCAATATTTACAAATAATACATTGTATATTTGTGTGCATTTAAATTGTGTGCATTATTATTTACTCTCATAATTGTCAGCTTAAATATGTTTACATTTATTTGCACTTTTTTGTATAATTTTATATTGACATTATTTACGTGGCGATGAGTAGCAGAGCGGTTGAGAGCGAGGGTGAGAAAGGAAGTGCAACAAACAAAGTGATTAAATGGCGGAAGAATTGAAATAAAGAAAAGCAAATAAGTAATGGCTTAACAAATACAAAGCTATTTGCAATAAAATGTAATTTTTATCAATTAACGGTAAACGTTAATGTTTATTGCTTTTTACTACAGCTTTTTGAAATCTATGGAATATTACTTTTTTTTAGTGATACTGTGTGTAAGAGCTTTTTGGTCGAAGGTTTTGAGGAGTTCTTCCATGGGTAGGCTTTAACATATAAACAAAATAGTCTCTTTATTCTCTAACAATGTTTTCCAGATATCCAGCCTGACCTTTCTGAGAAAAAACAATCAAGAAGAGCTGTCTTCGGACATGTCTTTCTATTCCATGTCTTCCTTTCATGACCATATCAAATTCATGATATTTTTTTATTTAGGATTAAATATCAATTTTCATATCTGAAGAATTGGTTGGAGGATCTGTAGGGCACTTCGCTGATTGTATTTTCGTGTATATAATACCGGAGGGATGGGGCCATGTGCAGAAGTTCACGCAAGTGTGGAAAGTTTTTGACTGCCATTCAGCTGGGAGTGGCATATGGTTCAAGCAGCTCACGACTTCCGGTTTTAGACCACGTATCCCCTGGGTAGCCAACAAACATCCGTTTGGATGCGAGCTAAAGTGAGAAGTCGAATCCCATGCGGTTGTGCGTGGGGTTTGGAACCCACAACATGAAAAAACAACCCAATGAAAAATCAATTTCAGCCTCGGATGAGAGACCACCCTTCTGATGACGACCCCCGCAAATGTTTTAAGGATTACGATTTTAGGGCATGCCCCTGCAATGTCCGGTCCCTTAATTGGGAAGATGCCGCTGCCCAGCTGGTTGATGTCCTCATAAAGTTGAAGGCTGATGTCACTGCCGTCCAAGCATTGGGATGGAAGAAGAGTCCTTGTAAAATTTACTACAGCGGCCATATAAAGGAGCGCAAATTTGGTGTCGGATTCGTGATGGGAGAGAGACTCCGTCGCCGAGTACTGGCATTCACACCGATGGATGAACGTCTAGCCACAATCCGCATCAGAACAAAATTTTTCAACACCACTCCAATTTGCGTCCACGCTCCGACGGAAGAGAAGGATGACTTGACCAAAGATGCCTTTTACGAGCGCCTCGAACACACTTATGAGCGCTGCCCCGGCCACGACGTCAAAATTGTGCTTGGCGACTTCAACGCTGGGGTGGGCAAAGAAGGTATCTTTGGTACGACTGTCGGAAAATTCAGCTTCCACGACGAAACATCTCCAAATGGGCTGAGGCTGATAGACTTCGTCGGGGCCCGAGCTATGGTTGTCTGTAGCACTAGATTCCAGCATAAAAAAATTCACCAAGCTACTTGGCTGTCTCCAAATCGGAAAACTTTCAACCAGATCGATCATGTTGTGATAGACGGAAGACATGTATCCAGTGTTCTAGATTTGCGTACGTTCCGTGGTCCCAACATTGATACGCACGCGCCTGTGTATCGAAGAACGCCCGTCAACAAACACAAGGAAGGTTCGACGTTGTAAGGCTGCAATCACAGCAGACTGCCGAGCGTGTTTCTACTCGACTTGCACACCTGCTCTCTGAGAGCACTCATCAGCAACCCGGTATAAGGGAACTGTGGGACGGCATTGCAAACTCCCTGCTTACAGCTGCAAACGAAACCATTGGATTTCGGAAAGGTCGCAAAAACAGCTGGTACGATGAGGACTGACGTGTCGCAGTGAAGAGAAAACATA
This sequence comes from Ceratitis rosa, assembly GCA_037013455.1. Taxonomy (NCBI): domain Eukaryota; kingdom Metazoa; phylum Arthropoda; class Insecta; order Diptera; family Tephritidae; genus Ceratitis; species Ceratitis rosa. The sequence continues at coordinate 35,810,121 of JAWMAG010000006.1, read as the reverse complement.
CTGCCTACCTCGCAACCTTGCGATCGACCACAACACGTGCGGGGTGGGATATATACCGAGAACTGAAGAGAGAAGCAAGAGGCGTCTGCAGACAAAAAAAGAAAGAGGCCGAGATGCGCGAGTACGAGGAGCTTGAGAAGCTGGCCGACAAGGGTAACGCTCGAAAATTCTACGAAAAAATACGGCGACCTACGGCGACCACTTTCAAAGCAATATAAATGCATTTCTTTCTTAATTTTATTTTTTGAGAAGCATTTTATTCTATAAATTAATAGAAAAAATGTCAATAGACAGAATTTAATGTAGTTTAACAATAAACGATTAATTTAAAAAAAAGTCGATCTTCAGAAGGGCCTCCAAAAAAAGGTGAGGAAAATTCTGCTTCAAATTATCTGAAACCCGCAAATACAAAAAAAAAAAAAAAAAAAATTAGTATTACAATGGATGAATCAGGTAACGGAAAAAAATTAATTTTTTACTTTAAAGTTGCTTAAAAAATCGAAATTATAGTAAAAAATTTAATACTTACGATCGTATTATATAACTGTCGACCTTTTGGGTTAATTTGTCTCGAACCTCAATGTGTATGCTTTGCCTTGTAGTCACCTCCAGTTAAAAATCTGAATAAAACGTATTTAAAATATTTTTTTTTTCATGAAATTTATTTTTTAATACAGAGCTTTAACCTTGGCATTATATATTATTTAAATGATCGTTTCGCGAATTTTTGCAAACTTTATTCCGTTCAATACAATTTTACGACCACTCTTCGGCACATATTGGACGGTATCTTAACCATAACTTTACGAAAGTTGGTTTTCAAGTACTCAAAAGATAAAGGTTTATCTGCATAAACACGGTCTTTCGCGTAGCCTCACAATCTCGTTGGGCAATCGACATCGCCAAGACGAGAGAATACGACGCCGAGAACTTTCTCTCGCAATAAAGTCATATACGCTCATGTTGCGTAGCACGATGCACCACCTTGTTGAAACCACAAATTATCCAAGTCGTGTTCTTCAATTGAGGGCCAAACTAATTCGTTTAGCACACGACCCGATTAACAATGACAGCCTCACCGTTGTCGTTTTCAAATAAGTAAAGTCCAATCACACCTCCGGACCAAAAAGCGCACCAGAGTGTAAGTTTGGGTGTTTGATTGAAAGCATCGATTTGATGATTCATCCACATTATAGTCCTGAATTACCACCGACTGACTTCTTTTGATTCCCGTAGGTAAAAAATAATCTGAGAGGTCAACGTTTTTATCACCCCAATAGGCCGTTGTTGCGTCCAGTATATATGTTTTGCCTCAATAACAGTGGGAAAAGTGCTTCGACAATTGCTTCAAACGCTTGAAAAAGTGTAAAGATCTTAATGGAGAATATTTTGAGAAATAATAGAGTGATTTTCGTTGATTAATATTTGTTTTTGTTCTCTAGTCGCGAAAAAAATAGAAACCCTGTTATATAGTCGTGTGTGTGTGCACACGTTGTTTCTTTACGATTATTTTTACGAGTATGCGCCAATCAATTCTTTCATTCTTTTGAGTTGGTGTTGAAAATCTTGTCAATTTTTGCCGTATGAAATCAATTTTACTGTGATTTCCCATCTTTATTTCAATTTAAACTGCTGTCGTGTGCCTTACAATTTTATTTTCATCACATACTACGAGTATAACATCTATCTTTTGATTTCATTACAGGGCAACCCAATTTTACAGTTAATCACCGATTGCCATTACCAATTTGATTGGGCAACAAACGTCATCTGTCCATCGCATATGTGCACTTTTAATGAGGAGAAATGTGAAATAATTAACGATGATATTAACTATAATTACGAAGTGAAAAAGGCACCATTCACCAATGAGGGTAAAATGAAGGTAAGAGACGGTGAAATGTTGTGATTTTTGGTTGAGTAAATACTTTAGACTGATAAACGTATAAATATTTATTACCAAGATGGATTATTCATACTAAACTTTGTCTCTTTTCCTCAGATTTCGCTTGGTAAAAGTGATTTCATACTCGACATTTGTGGTGAACACCGTAAGGCGGAGACAGATTATGCAGAGGGTTCGGTGAATTTGTACTTCACCACAGATGCGCCATGTGGTGAGTGAATTGTGCTAATATTTATTATTGTAATTATTCTATTGGGTAAATTATTTCACCTTTAGAATAATTGTAGAAAAATCATTTTGTTGAAAAGTAAAGAGAATTGTAAGCATTGTGGCTCTTTTTTCTTAGATTTTCGCTTCATTGTGCTCTACTTATTAGATTCAGTTGTGGAAAATAAAAAATAATTTGTTTACATTTAAATTTTATCTTTTCATTAATGTTTTTTGTTTGAATTTTTCTTACATATTTTTGATTCACCAAACCTTTTAACTTTTTTGTTTTTTTTTTTTTTAAATTTAAGCGGAAAAGTTAAATTTAATTTACCGCAACGCGGATTTTCCTATCCGGCTTCCGATCTGCCACACTCTTTGTACCGCAGTCAAGTGCATTTAGCATTCAATCGCAGTTGTGCTGTGAATTTTCCTTCACATTTTACTTATGTGCCACTCATTCGTCTACTTATTTAATCTGTAAATCACATTAGAATTGGCAATTGTCCTCCCGTTGCACTTGTTTTGTGTCTTCTGTTGCGCTTATCTAGCTATTTCGCGCTTTGGTGCTCCCCGGCGGATATTATCGCGCTAGACATCCCGAACTGCTCTCTGCGCCGCTTAGTTATATAAATAGTAGAGCAAAGAGTGTGTATGTGTGGTATGGAAATCAAAAGGGTGTCTCATTAGACGAACCTCATATTACATACTACTTATATTATTTTTTGACGAAGTTCAGCAAATCTATACTGAGTATTAGCTTTTAGGAATAGGGAAAGAGATCAATTAATACTTTTTTGTTCCGATTTATGTAAGTACCAGAACGAAAAGAAATAGACCAACCGGAAATCTATATCGATCGGATAGGAACGACAAGCTAAGTTGATTTGGTCAAGCCCATCTGTCTGTCTGTCCGTTTGCCCACCTGTCAGATTGAACCACTATAACATGTAGTCTCCATACAACCGATTTGTTTAGATATGAGGTTTTGGACCAAAAAAACATCAAAAACGCATCTTAGAGTGTGTTATTTGGTATTCTATATAAATAATTTCAATAAATTATGGCACTGAAACCAAACTGGAAAACCTTCCTAGGAAATTTTGATATCAAAGATGCGCCTCGTTCTGGTTGGTCAGTTACTCAGAAAGCTGATGAAATTGCGTAAATGGAGGAGCAAAATCTGCATGCAAGCTATCAGGTGGTAACGGACGCATAAGACATCACTGATATGTCCATTCCGAGCTACTACCTTCTGGCGAAATGGTCTATACTGTGCTCCACTGTCTGCAATTTATCAGCATACAACATCTTTGATGAGCAGGCAAACATTTTTGAAACTTAGTTGGGAAGTTGGATGCACCTAGCCGGACTAGCCACCATCTGACTACCATTTATTCTGGTATCTGTAAAGCTTTCTTCATGGTAAAATATTTATTGACCGGCGAGCGGCTGAAATTTATTAGACCAAGCTCTTCACCGAAGGAATTATGAAGCTACCTAAAAATTGGCAAAATCTAGAAATGATAATGGTCCATACGTACTGGATTCATATTCATCTTCAATAAAAAAGAAGTTGTTCAAAAATATACGAAAAAACCGCTGAGAAATTAATGTTCCAGTATATGTACCTATTTAGCGGTTTTCAAGCTACAGTTGTCACCATTTCAAAAAAGATAGTTTTGAGTCGTCATATTTTCTGAAAAAAAGAAAGCAAAAATTTGAAAATAAAAAAAAAATTAATGAAAAATTAAAAAAAAAATTAAAGCAAAAATAAAAAAAAAATTAAAGAAAAATTAAAAAAGAAAATTTCAGGAAAAAAAATTAAAGCAAAAAAATTAAAAAAAAAATTTAAAAAACTTTAAAAAGAATTAAAAAAAAATTAAAGAAAAAATATAAAAAATTTAAAAAAAATTTAAAAAAAAATTTTAAAAAAATTAAAAACAAAGTTAAAAAAAAATTAAAAAAAAAATAAAAAAAAAAAAATAAAAAAAAAATTCAAAAAAAAATTAAAAAAAATTAAAAAAAAAAAATAAAAAAAAATAAAAAAATTCAAAAAAAAAATAAAAGAAATAAAAAAAAATAAAAAAAATAAAAAAATAATAAAAAAAAACTAAAAAAAAAGTAAAAAATATTAAAAGGAAATTAAAAAAAAATAAAAAAAAAAATCAAATATATAAATTTTTTTGTAAAAACTTGTAATCTGAGACTTACAATTTATGGTTTTCTTTAAAAAAATTTGTTATATCAATGCTAACTAATGTAGATAGAAAACGCCTTATTTAAAAAAAATTTAATTTTATTGCTAGATTTTAGTGCAAAAAAAAATATTTTAAATATATTTTATTTACTTTAATTTTAATCAAATAAATATCTCTCCATTTTTATCTTACATTAAATTTTTTTTAATTAATTTCTTGTCTAAATTATCAAAACGCCTCATACCTAATGGAACACCATTTATGTAACGCCATAGACTCGCAAACACACACAGAGCTCCCGCTGAGTTTTAAATAAAAATCACATTTCTGCTGTCATGTTCGGCGAAACGTTTTCTTGCATATGGAAACCGGATGACTGCATCGTCTTACTTCCGTTTTGCTGCGCCACACTTTACACTACATTCTCTGTTGCATCCTTGTTGCCTGTCGTTTTTTTGGTCTGGCTCCTTGTCGTATATACACGTATGTATGTACGTATATACTTTTTTTTGGGTCGCAAGTTATGCCAGCGGCACTTCATTCGTCGCCATATGCGCACAAGCTTTGCGCGCGCTTAGCTTCATTGTCGTTGCTGTAGGAAGCAGTTCAGTTCAGCAGCTCAGTGGTTGGTATGCCATTGGTGGTTTTTTTTTTTGTTGCCACATATTTGGTTTTTCCCGTTATTCCTTTCGTTCTTTTTTTATTTTCTTTGCCCAACAGTGAATGGAAAAACAAATACAAGAAAATACTGAAAGTAGAAGGAATTTAAAAATGAAATCCGCCAGATAATGGAGGAGAAAAAACTTGCCTTGTTTCCGTGGTCTATGAATTTTTAATATGGCGACGACGGCTACGGCAAGCTGGCGACAACAACAGGCATTTCGAACGGTTCGTTATAAGCAGCTGAAGCCGAGTCTCGGTAACAGTGCGCGAAAGGTGTGCAGAAACTCAGCATAAATGATGAATTTATTTTTATATAAAATTTATTTCAGAAATATGTTTCTGTGAAAAAAATTCATACTTAGAAAAGTCGCATAAACAAATCGATTTCAATGAAGATAACAACTTGCTTTCTCTTTTCAAACCACAAACTGCTTTCTTTTTTCATGATTTTTTAAATTTTGCTTAATTTATTATAATTATTTTTCGAGTTTTACTAAAAATTAATAAATATTATTGTAAGCAATCAAATATCCATCGGAAATATCTCTTGCTCTAGCTCGAATAATGAAATTTCTCGAAGAATTGTTGTTTGATCTCATAAAATAAATCCTTAGACAAGAGCTATCTGAGTCTGCCATTTTGAACGTAACGTCCGTATGCCCCTCTCATAGAAACCCTTGTCCCTATTGGTAAAAAACAGGGACAATCGATTTTCACAGCTTCTCTTGGGGGTATTTCTTCACCAGCCAAATCATTCATCAAAGACAGGAACAGATGGCAGTCACTTAGCGCGAGGTCCGGACTATAAAGTGGATGCATGAGAACCTCACAAACAAGCTCTTAGAGCTTTTGTGGCGCTGACGGTACAGGTCCGAAACAGTCTGGCCGTGGGAGAGCAACTCATAATGGATGATTCCTTGTCAGTCCCATCAAACATACAACAAAATCTTCCTGGCCGTCAATTCTGACTAGGAAACCGTTTATGCTGGCTAACTCCTCTCCGACCCCGACCATTTTCATTAGGCGTTGCTGTAAGTGATCCATTTTGCATCGCCGGAACGAAATCGACAAACCCAAAAGTGTTCACGGTTAGCTGTTGCAGCATCATAAACACTATTCATATTTTCAGTTGACAAACTTGCATCGAAGAAAAAGTGTAGAATATAGTGTGTTTCTTTCTTTGCTGGAGTCAAGTAATCAACACCTTTCTCGTAGTCTGTTTTCTTTTTATAATTATTCTATTGAATTTTAAAAATTTTGAAATGATTTCTAATTGGTTTTTAATGATTTCTTAAAATAAACATTACATCAAAATTTTTTCTTTCTGCTAAATTCTCCTAACTTTCTTTTTTTCGTCTTTGAACATTATTTTTATTCCAAACAATATTTTTCTGGCCCTTTTGAAATTCCCAGTTTAAAACTTGGGTGGTGAGAACTGTTTTCCAACTTTTAAGTGAACAATTAGTGCTTTAAAGAAAAATGCTCTTTATCAAAGAACTTCTCCTGTTTTGCGCATTGTTTCCACACTATCGATCGCATCATTTAAGGAGGTTATAGCTGCGCGATGACGGTTTACGTTTCCTTCTTTCTTGTGGTGTCACAGTGCTTGCCACTATTACGCAAAAAAGCACTCAAGTTGGTATAGCCACTTTCATTGCTGTTGTCCGATTAAAAGTACAAATCTGTGGGATTTTCATTTTTGTCATTTTCCACTTTCCTCTTTGATTTCATTTCTTTTCTCCTTGCGCGGCATTCGGTTGTTTATGTCATCATATTTATTTTATCTTTGCTCGAATGGTGTTGCATTTATTTACAAATACAAGTATGTATGGTAATGAAGGAAGAAGCTTTGCAGTTGTCAAGGTGATAAGGTGTCCGTGGGACGAAACGCTGGTGGGATGTGATGGTAATGAAATATCCGTTTAAGAGAGGAAAGTGAAAAGTAGTTTACATGATGGAAGAAAACTAAATGCATTTCACTTTAAATGAAACTTAAATCGATTTGCTATGCTTAAAATACACATCTACCAGAATTTATTTTAATTATTTCTGTTAGTGACAGCACTTTTCATTCATTAAGTACACGTAAGTGCGAGATGTTTAAGTGTTGAATAATTCGAATGTTGGATAAATAGCGGTGAATTTTCATATATTAATAGCAAAGTTATTATTTTAAAAACTACAAAAATTAATCGATGATAAATTAACTAAAAGTCATCCATTTTGAGGTTCCTTACTGTTTTTTAAGAAAAACAGAAAACACAAATTTAATGGGGAAGGTTTATTACTATTCAAAAGAAAATTTTTGACAATTATTTTTTGAAGTTTATCTCTCAAGCAGTTACGTCTCAGATGATCCATGTGTTGAGTACGATTTTCGATGACTGTTTCGAGCATTTCGACTAATAACTGGCGAATGTCATGCGTGATGTTTTGTTCCAAGGCCTGAATCGAAGCGGTATTATCCGCATAAACTTTAAGCTTTACATATCCCCACAGGAAAAAGTCTAACGGTGTGATATCACACGATCTTGGTGGCCAGTGGATCGGCTCAAAACGTGAAATTATCTGCTCACCGCAAAGTTCTCTCAATAAATCCATTGTTTGATGCGATGTGTGGGAAGTGGCGCCTTCTTGTTGTCGCCGAGATCACAACCTTCAATTTCAGGTATCAAATAGTCGGTTATCAAGGCGCGATAACGGTCGCCGTTGACGGTTACATTCTCCCCGCATGATTTTTGAAAACCAAACCACACCAAATCGTTGTTTTTTCTAAATAAAATGGCAGCTCGTGAATTTCTTAAGATTGCTCTTTGTCCCAAATGCGGCAATTTTGCATGTATACATACCCATTAAGCATCGATATGCTAGCATCATCAAGGACTTTTGTGATTGTGATTTTGCGATCGTTCATCAACTTTTACTCACTTACTCATATTCTGCAAAAAAAGCGAATGCGTACGTTGCTGTATTCGAATAGCTCGGCCGAAAATCAGTTGTTTCCGTAACGTGGCCACGATGAATGGCTTTTGAGTGTTCTCAGAAAGCAGGTGTACACGTCGAGAGGAAAACCGGTCGGCTGTCTTTTGTTATTACAGCTTTTCTACGTCGAACCCACTAAGGTAGGTGGGCGCATATTTTCACTGCCACAAGATACTCCTAGTTATCCGAGTCGATATTGGGACACGTATGCACAACTGGTATGCTGAAGACACGTTTACCGCCAGCATGATCGATTTCATTTGATGATTTTCGATCCGGCGGCAGGCATGTAGCTCGATGAATTCTTTCGTACAGATATCTGGTACTACAGACAATCTTATTTTGGTCCCCCCGGCGAAGTTAATCCGGGTGCAGATCAAAATATCTCCATCACAAATCCAACAACAAATTTGCGCCCTTTTAAATGAAGGTTGTAGTAGATTTCGCAAGAACCCATACTCTTCCGTTATTGCCTCGTCCTTCGCACTTCTTGCACGGCGGTGATTTGAGCCTTTCTTACGAGGACATCAACCAGCTGGGCAGCGGCACCTTCCGTATTAAGGTACCGGACATCCCAGATACATGCCATGAAATCATGATCCTTAATACATTTGCTGGGGTCGCCAACAAAAGGAGGGTCTTTAATCCGATATTTAGTTGTGTAATTTTTCATTATAGTAATAAGTTCCAAATCTTTCAAACAACTATAGATGGTTACGTTTTCCCACTTAAGCTCGCCTCAGAACGGATGCTTGTTGGTTACCCAGAGAGCACTTGACCTAAAACTGGCAGTCGTAAGCTGCTGAATCAAATGAATTGTTTCCAGTCAAAAGCTTTTCTTAACTGGGTGAACTTTTACACATGGCCACATACCAAGAAATAGCTTACGTGATAGAAATACGTGTGCGTGTAACACTCACTAGTGAACCAAGCTACTGAATAAAGAACAGAGATACCAAAATTATCTCTTTCTTATTAATCCTTTCGGTCATTTAGAACTTTAATTATGAATTTAAATTATGCTTTAGAAAACAAAAACATTATTATTATCTATTATTAACCTACCCTAATGTACAATGAGCCACTATATTTCCCATTTGGCCCTTTTCTGCTTGTCATTTCTTTTTAATTGCCTCAGTGTATTTTTATTTTTAGACTTGACTGCACAGTTTGCTGGTGAAATTTAAGTAAAAAAAAAAAAACATTTTGCATTTTTTTGTTTTTTTTTTTTTTGTTTTATAGCACCTTATGCCAGCTCACTGCAAATCATTTGTTTGTCCATTTTTCTGACATTTATGTGTATAATCATTTTGCTTTGTTTGAGTGTTGTTATTACAAATGGGATTTTTGTGTAATTGTTACAGCTCCTGAGCAATTCTGATACACCCACACATCCACACTTCCACACACCCACGCACTCTCATACACTAGTCCTCACTCAACCTTTTCAATTGCTTACTTTTTGGCAACTGCTAATGAAAGTTTCTCATTTTTGATTGACACATAAAAGCAAAAGTTTTCCTTTTAGTCATTTTCATTGCTCGACTGCTTTTTTGTGTTTTTTGTGTCTTTTGCTCTTTGAATATTTGGCTTGGGACTCATTTGCACAGCTTTTTGTATGAAATTATTATATTTAGTTATTTCGTTTCAACTTTTCATATTTTATTTATGTTGCGTAGATAAGCGAAAACATTTGGGTCTCGTTATTAAAATTATTTAAAGAGCGCAAATATTTAGGGATTTGAAGAAATTATTTTTGTTTTTCTATTTTCTATTTTCTATTTTCTGTTTTTTATGGTGTTAAGTCCTTCTGATTATTGCTAAAACTCTGTTACGTTTTTAAATTCCTTTATTATGTACACGTACGTCTAATTCATTCTCTCTATTTTCTTGTTTCAGGCAAATCGAATGTTCAGCTGCGTTTAATATGTGGCGGCGACACAAAACAAGTTATCAACTATAATAATGTGAGTATTCAAAATTTGTAACTTGCATACAGTCATTTTTATTGTTTGAGAAAACTAAGAGTTGGTAGTTTTTTCTAAGGAAGTTCTTTAAATCCATCACCCAAAAAAATATTATTTTTCAATAAAAAAAGAAAAAGTATTTACACATTATTTTATGCGGTTATCCATTTTGCGGTTTCGAAAATTAACGTAAAAAAATATACCATAATTGAAATAATTTTTTTCATGAAATTCCATTTCCATTATAAAAATTGAAACTCATCATTCAAATTACCGCCTCGACAATTTTCGGTCCGTTTGAAATAATTTTCGACTACTTTTTGGCATATATTAAGCGGCATATCAGCCATAGCTTGACATATGTTGGTTTTCAAGTGCTCAAGTGTTAAAGATTTATCTGCACGACACTAAAAAAAGTCGCACGGTGTCACATCGCACGATCTCGGTGGCCAATTGGCATCACCAAGACGCGCGACTATGCGGCCGGGAAATTTCTCTCACAATAAAGCCATATTCGCTCATACGAATATGGTGTGGCATGCGTCACCATTTTGTTGAAATCACAAATTGTCCAAGTCCTATTCTTCAATTAAAGGCCAAAAAAGGCCGGTTATTCGAGGTGGACCGAGCAAAACTTTGAAGCACAGGCCTCACAATATCTGCAACCGATCCAGTCTGTTCTTTAAAACTTTACAAATTGCTTGAGTAGTTGGACGATTATGTTCACCCTAATCTGCTCTTAAAGCACGAAACGTGGTCACGTTGATACACCATTTTCATAATTGTCTGACTTTTAGCAAAAAAAAAAAAAACATGTTTGGTTTGACGGTGAAGTTTGGTAGATGTCAAAATAAAACCTTGTACTTCCTCGTTCTTTGATACACTAAGGTGGGCGCATATTTTCACTGCCACAAAATACTCCTAGTTATCCGAGTCGATGTTGGGACACGTATACACAACTAGTATGCTGAAGACACGTTTACCGCCAGCATGATCGATTTGATTGCATGATTTTCGATCCGGCGACAGCCATGTAGCTTGATCAATTCTTTCGTACAGATATCTGGTACTACAGACAACCTTATTTCGTTCCCCCCGGTGAAGTCAATCAGTGTGCAGATCAAAATATCCCCATCACAAATCCAAAAAAACCTTGTACTTTTGAAACCACAAAATGGATTAACCTATGCTAGATCTCACTTTATATGACCGTGAGGAGTTATATTATCTCACCTGCTCCTAGGAACTGCTTCAACAACAACAACAACAATTGAATTATTATTTATCTACTCAAGGAGATGGCGGCCGCTGTAGCCGAGTTGTTCGCATTGCATACTGACATTCGGAAGGCTCGGGTTAAAATCCCGTTGCCACCAACATCCAAAAATTAACTTAAATTTACTAATTGCGGTCGTCTCTCGGCAGGCAAACCTCGTAGAAAAACCATTAGCCGTTCGGAAGCGGCTTAGTATAAACTGTAGGTCCCTCCATTTGTTAGAAAAACATCAAGACGCAAAACCACAAATTGGAGGAGGAGCTCGGCCGAAAATCGCTTCAGCGGTTACAAAGCGCCAATTATATATATATAATCAAAAACTCTTAGAGTGTAGATATACTAGGAATAGGTCAAAGTCTTCTCTACATTGCAAAGCGAGAAAAGCTAAATTGAATACTTTGTTTGTAGTTAAACCTCTTCCGAGGTATCTAGAGGGTAGTGTCTGCATGTATAATGGACGCTGTATAACTTCTGAAGCGATTTTCGGCCCTATTTTCTTAAGCTATTGAACTTTTTATTTTAAATTTAAGTTCCCGGCTTAAGAGTGACCGCAATCAAAAATTTTTTTTTCTCTATAATTGCGAGTGTTGGTCTGAGCAGGATACAAACTCGTGACAATTCACATAGTGGCGCGCCCTGTCAGTCACTCCGTCACTGCGGTCGCTGGGTTAGACGTAGCTGTGTACAAATTAATCGATTTCTGAAGTTTCTTAAAACCCTCGCCTACAATAGGTTATAGTTTTGCTTCTAGAAAAGGATTTCATCTCTGGAAAATGATGAAGAGATTTTGGTATAGCAGATTAAAGAACAAGTGGTTTGCAACGTTATCAGCCAGAAAAAAATAATTCTGAAGAGTTTTAAGTCATCGAAGTGTTGGGCTGTGCTATCAACCGATGGATATGAAAAAAAATTGTTGTCAGAAACAGATGTTGATGCACACACAGCTGTGAAACCTTTCCAATGAAATAGGAAATCGCTTTCAAGATCGGCCACAACTTGCAGCTGGAGCCATCTTATGACAATGCGTCGAATTTGTACTCCCAATAGTATTGTAGATTCTTATTGTTGGAATAAGGGCAAATAATGTTATAACTTTGCTTTGATCCATAAGCATCGTATCGGTTTTTGAAGCGAAATCTCAAATCGAAACTAAAGAACGCGTTACCTGGCGATCGAGAACCGCGCGAGAGACTGGTTGCACTCTTATCAAATCAAGTTAACCTAAAAACTAAGACTAATATTCTTATTTTATAAAAATCTTCTTGAAGAAAATACTTAAAATTGAGTTTCAGTTCGTCGTCCAAATACCCGAAAGAATGAAAGTTTGGTATGTTATGTAAGCTTTATGACTTCCATCAATTTTCTGCTATTTCCTCCGAGATGCTCACAATGGCATATTTACGACTTTGCCTCTGCCGAGAGCAACCTCCGTATTATATCACCAACATTCAATGCAACTCTGATACAAAATTCCCCTACAACTTAACAAAGTGCGCGACATATGTAATTCTAAATCATTACAAAAGTATTTAAGTTTTATGAAATACACACACAACTATATAGATATGTATGTATGTATGTGTAGCAATGAAATGAGCAATGCTGCAACAACAAATAGTGAAAGTTGCACTTTTGAATGCCAACGCCGACGCGAGCGCCAACGACGCGGGGGTGTGCCAGTTTTGCAGCGTCGAAAAGTTGGTGTTAGTTTTTGTGTTTTCGCGTTGCTTGCGGCGTTTCCGCGCCATATCGCGTGAATGTTGCCGCCCGCCTTATTGCTGTCGCTAGTATTATTGTTGTCGGGTTGTTGTTACTCTTACTAAGTTGTGTTAGAGCAGTTTGTTTTGAAAGCGCGTTGCAGATATGCGTTGGCACTTTTCAAAGTTGCTCTACTTTCAGTTCATTTTAGTTGTTGTTATGCGGTATGTTCGTAAATTAGCGTGCGTGTCCTTATGTTGTGACAATTCAGCCGCAACATCTGTGTGCGTGCACATGTGTGTGCGCGTGTGGGTGTGTAGCTTTCGGTGTTTCTGGTCATGTTTTTGGCCATGTTTGGCAATCTGTTGCAATCCACTTACTGCAATCTACTATGTTGGTGGCGGGAATAAGTATTATTTATGTGGCAAGTTGTTACTCTACTCCTCTCGGCATAAGCACTATAATACTTTGCTCTAGGCGTAAGCGTGTAATTGTTGTTGTTGCTTTCTCGTTTTATAATTTATGCTCACAATTCAACTAAAAGTTATTATTTATTTCTATTAAGATATGTATTTCAGTTGAGAAAATTTTGAGAAAACTTGCAATGGAGATGTTTTCTCATTGCGCAATGTATTTTTAACGGATGTTTGTATTTGATTTGCATTTCCTTGAAAGTAATTTATGTGGGAAATGTCACGAGAAATATTTACAACACGCGAAACACATTTTTATTTGAAATACATTTCTATTTGAGGCCAAGTTGCTCCTCCAAATTATGGTGTGCGGCGTGATATTTTTCCAAAAAATGAAGGGACCTACAGTTATTTCGAATAGATTTTTATAAGGAACCTTTATTTCAAGTCAGAAGAGATTCGGAAGAGTTAACATTCCCTGCCAAGGGAAAATTATTATTATTTTTTTATTTAAATTATTTTCAATATTTTCAAATCGTGCAATTTTATAGCGCACAGCGTCCAATATTCGGTCCAACAACTCATACCGACTCTGCTATGCCATCATATTGTTTCTCTAATAATGCGTATCCTCAGAGTCATCGTACAATATGCACCGAAAGCGATTGGCTGCTTGTAGAGCTAAGTATAGAAGAAGGCCCGAATGTGGAATCCGTCAGCGCGTGCAACAATTGCGAGAGGATCATGGTTTGCGAGTTTAATAAATACAGCTCGTGTAAGAATCGAAGCCGAATGGCCATCAAGCGCGTCGGTGAATGGACCCAAAACAAAGTCGTCCCCGATCCCAATTTTCAAAAAAAAAATTTCGTTCAGCTATGAAACTCACTTTTGGTGATGATAATCCACATGCCATTATCGCGACACCGTTAATGAAGTCGGCTATACTGCATGAGTCAATGGAGAACGCTACAGTGCCATGTTAATTGACTTTTTCGTGCCTGAATTAGAGAATGTTGATGTGGACGACCTTTGTTTCCAACAAGACGGCGCTCGATGCCATAAACCCAACGAAAGAATCAATTTATTGTAGAAAACTTTTGGTCAGCGTATTATCCCGCGTCGTGGGCCCCTAAGATCGTCCGATATAACAACTCTGTAATATTTTTTGTGGGGTTATCTGAAGCCGCTTGAGTACGCAGAAAAGTCTAAGACATTTGACGCCTTTGCCATTGCCCCAATGGATGCGAAAAATGGTCGTTATTGACTCTCTCTGGAATTTATACGACCAAGCGGCGACAGTCATTTGCCCTGGATCATTATTAAATCTTAATGGCAAACCCTTATCTTTTTAATAAAGATAAACTCCTGGACATGACATTAAATAGTATGGGTGTTATTTCTTCTTGAAACCCACATGTCTGAAGGAAGACTCTCTATAATTTCAGGAAAATGAGCTCAAGCATTTACTGATTCTTCTTCATAGTTGGAACTGCCTACGCCATTTGTACCGCAAGTTGCGAGTCATCAAGTGAGACCAGGTCTTTGTCCTTTTTCTCCTGATCGTTCCAACGGAGTGAAGGTTATCCTCTTCCTTTGCTTCTACCCATGGGTACTGTAATGAAAACTTTCAAAGCTCATTCATTCGGATTACATGACTAATGATATGAATGAAGACGTTTGCTTCATACAGCTCATAATTCCATCGTCTTGGGTAGTACGCCGTCTCTAGTATGCGAACGATTTATGAATCTTTCTTTCGAAAACAACTAATGGCGACTCATCGATTGCTGTTATCACTTATTCTTCTACGCTCCTACAGTAGGGCAGAAGTGACGAGTCATTGAATGTCAAGAGAAAATTTTGGTCTTCTATTATCTACTCAGACCTGTTGGGAATACATTCTATTTCAAAGCTGATGTTGTTGTTTTCGGTGTTAATGGTGGATAGACAAACTTGTTTGCGACTTCAAAGTTATGAGTGGTGCTGAATGTACTCCTCTCTGAGTACCTAGATGGTGGTCAGCTTCTAGTAAATGTCAGTTGAGAATATCCCAGCTCCTTAATTCATAACATAGATGCTTCGTTCCCGAGAGCGGTATTTTCACAGGCTTGCAGCTTCTTCATCTGCGTCTGGCTAGTCCTCGGCGCCCAGACCGGTGCAGCATAGTTTCTGACCGGCAGGCAAATTGCCTTGTGTGTTGCCAACAACGTTTCATTGCCTTTTACCCAGGTGTTGCCGTCTTACGATTTGATGACTTTGTTGCTGCTCTGGTATTTTGTGGCACTTGCAGTCGTGTGCAGCATGAAGGAGTGCAGGCTGTCGGATGTGAATCCCAGTAAGTTCGGGTTGTTTATAACCGGCATTTTTACTCCATCGACTTTCGTATCAAACTCAATCCTCTATATCCTTCGTCCAGTTGGTGAACAGGCTAGTCGAAGATTCTGTTGGTCGTAGTCTTAGTTGTCGAGATAGCAGTTCGCCCTTCGAACATAAATCACCAATATCCTAGCCAGACGCCAATATCGAGCAAATATTGGCATATGAGTACAGTGAAACCTCTTTCGGTGGAGAAGGGATATAAAAGTTAAGCAGCAGTGGGGAGAGAACACCAGCCTGCGGAATCTGGTTTAATCTCTCTGAATTTCAATGTTTGACCTCGAAATTCTACTGATGATTGCCGACCACGCAGGTAGCCCGTGGTACACCGCTTCAACCGCGGCGGTAATGAGGATTTCTCAATGGTCGATAGTTGCACTGAATAGTTGACCGTGTTAAAAGCGACGTGACAGAGCGACGTAACCCCGTTTAGGTCCGCAGGTAACATTAGTCCTCAAATTTAGTATTGTGTATTGACGATATTTCGAAAACGCCGAAAGGAAAATTTGGCAACGTTGCATGATTATAAAAAGCAGAACTGGTAGTTGGAATAGTTTTGATTTATATTTGTTGGAATTAATTTAAGCTTTATATGTTAGTTTTCATTTTAAAATCTTCTACAATTTTAACCAAGAAAATAGGCAACATTGCACAAGTTCAAAAAAAAAAAAATTAAATTTTCATGCCAAATTTTCAGCTTACACACAGTGGCAAGTGTAAAATGTTTTTTTAAATAAAGTTAATAAATCTGTCTTTCTTTAATCTTAATAACCAATAATAATAAAATAATACTAGGGAAGCGTAATTCTGAAAAATAGATGGCTTTATAGAAAATTGGCTGCAGTGCGTGATGAAAATAACGAATAAAATAAATTAAGCCAATATTTACGCATCAACAAATATGCAATATGAATTTAAAAAACCCAAAAGTTTAGTACTTTGTTGTGAAAATTTAAAAATTAAAGACTTTATTCTTTAAACTGCTATAAAACATGGAAGTAAAGCAAAAATCTCTGCCACACCTAATCCCGCTCTTCTGCCAAATTAAATAATTCACAGTTCATGATACTTGTAATTTTCACATCATTTCGTGTCGATTGTGTCTACACTTGGCTGGATTTGTGATGAACATATGAGCTTAGCGGCATGAAAGAATCTGGGGTTGCTAAAGGATATACAGCTTGGGCAGAGCGAATGCGAGTTATGGGAGAAAAGAGAGAATATAAATAAGACGAATGCCAAACCAACCCAAAGAAAAGAAAATGAAAACAAAAAGGAAAGTACAATAACAAGGGGTTCACATGTGCTGTTGGAATATACGGTTCGGCTAAGTGCTTTCGGCGTTGTTTCTCGTACTCGTACCCGTACTTCAGCGTGAAGTTGCTCTAGCGTTTCTTGGCTTGTCTTATTCCCCATGGCGACAATACTCTTATGTTTCCATATGAGTTTCTTTGTTATTACATAAAAATGCAAATATATATACATACATACACATATATGTATATGTATATACGTGTATGTACATATGATTTCTTCTTGTGTTTAGTTTGCTGCCACAAATGTTGTTATCTTTATTGTTCTTACAGTGTGTGTTTACTGTTTACCCCCATTTCTTCCGCAGCAAATATCTGTATGTATACAATATATATGCATGTGTGTGTGTGTGGTTTACATGGATTTTATTTATCTTCAGCGGTGTCTAAGAAAACTTGGGATTCGTGTTTGTTTACTCAACTAGAAATGAAATCAGCGTGAGTACAAAGAATATGCCAAAAGCGTTCACAAGCAAATATACATACTACCTTTAACATATAAACATACATACATACATATGTGCACGACCTTACCTTGTTGCCACTACCACAATGAAAAACAAAATTAAATAAATAAAACACAAAACAAAAAAAACATATACAGCCATGGATGTTGGCGTTTGAGCCTTGAAAAGGTGGAAACTCGAGTGTCTTAAAAGTATTATGCGAGCAAAAATGGATTTTGAAGGAGCGCGTAAAAGCAAGAAAAATGTAAAACAAAAATGAAGGTGTTTGCTTGTCGGCGTGCATGTCCTTAAAAATACATATATACATACATATGTATGTATGTATGTTTGTATAGAAAAGTGTTTAAATGCACAGACTGCTCCTTTAAAATCAAACAATAACAGGCTGTAATGACCAGGGTAGGTGTGTTAGTATTCATATTTTTTCAGCTTTTCTGCTGTTTTGGCTGCACTTGCTTTTGTCTGCGCTGAAAAGTATACCTCGTATTTGCTTCTCTTGCTGAATTTTTCTGCAATTTGTACATCATACGTGTATGTATGGCTTTTTATTTAAATATTGCTATTCATTCACATCGTATGTATATAGATATATATGTATGTGCAAAATGTTTTTATGTCTTTCATGTGTCATGAATGTGGTTGCCACAAATCATAATCAAGCACTCAATGAACTTTTTCTACTTTCTGAGATGTCAGGCTTTTCACGCCACAAATAATTCCACCCTTCGACGGTGTTTCTTTTGTGCAACATCCATGTTGTGTATGTGTGTGTATAAGTGAGGCTTTAATTTCACCTCAAGGTGAGCTCTTTCAGGTGTCTTTTTGCTTTTTAAGTGCAAAATGTTGAATTTATAATTTATTTTTTTTTGTATATGCAAGTTTGATTCGATATGTTTTTGGAGTAACTATTAGAAAAAACAAATTTGAACAATTTTGTATGTTAAGTGTAGAATTTTTTTCAAAATAATTCCAAAAAAAAAAATTTTACATTTAGCTGTAAAGCTTATGTTTCACATAAAAGGCAGTTCCATTAACAGGAATTAGCATTTTTAAGTATACCTTGACTGTAAATTAATATGTCAGAGCGTTTATTAAATATATATACCTATAGACTCATATTTCAAGCTGATTTTCATTGGATTCTCATGTCGTGTTCTCCGAGGAAAATTATATTTTTTTATTTTATTTAGGAAATGATAATATTGCCATAGTTATCGAAAATCCAATTTCTCTCAAGTATTCCTTCTCATTAAAAAACAACAGTGAAACTTAGAAACAAAGTGAGGTTTATTACGTTCCATAAGGGATACATTAAAATTCTACTAACCTTTCTTTTCAAAAATTCTAGTTAGTAGTTCAATGGATGTCTTCCTCGTTCATAATTTCCCGCCATAAAGTAGGCGAGTAATGGTGAGTGAATTTAAGTGTTTGACATGAATTTGTCGATTGCAATCATTTTTTCCAGTAAATCAGCGAACTTGATTGACGTCAATAGAATTTTGAAAATTCAAAGTTCTCATTCGAGGTGTTTATTGGATATTCATTGGTTGGTTGGTTGATTTGAAAGGTGAGGTTAAGGACCCGATCGCGCCCGGCTTTCTTTTATCGAACATTTCTCTAGTATTGATACATATTATCATATATCTCAGAGGTAGATGCCTCGTTAATACTTTCATAAGGATATCAAGTTCCTTTCTGTTCAGTTTAAGTAACTGATTAGTCTGTCAGCGACTATCGCTCTACAGTCTGTTTGTAATTATGAAGTGTGTTTTTACACGGCAGTCGGTTAATTGTCCTTTTACATGTTTTCTCACTTTTGGAATTGTTTTTGACACATTCAATTGTTTTAATGGATAGATTTCGTGATTAAAGCCAACAAAATCTGTTTGGAGGACAGCGCTGAAGTCGTTAAGTTGTTTGAAGCTACATTAATTTGTAGAGGTGGTCTCAAAAGGAAACCCACTCATGTTCACGCCTCGCTTTTAGATCCATTCAATATATTCAGGGACTGTTATCGATGGCCTTGCTTTCTGACTTTCTGAACCTTAATTGAGGTAGTCTTCACCGCGTCTGCCATATCAAGTAGACACTAACAATGCATCAGTTCCTAAGATTTCATATGTCAGTATGGATCTACACTTGTGTAGAGCCAATGACTCGTAGCCCTCATTTTAGAGCTAGTACTCCAAATTCGGAGCGCTTAACTGGCTTAGCTTTCAATATGTTTGCTCTATCTAAGTTTTTTTTTATCAGGGATTACATGTAGATACTTAAACTAGCGAGCTAAGTTGGTGTGAGGTTACCTCTTTCTTCGCTCAGCCCTTGCTGGTGGGGCTTAAAGAAATCAAAGTCAACTGTGAACGATTGTAATACCTCCTTCTTCACGATTGTCTATTGTTCCACTTAAGTTTAAAACATACATGTTTGGCCGAAAAGATTTCACTGCTCCATAGATTTAACCATTTTTATGGTAATGTCTACTTCATGGAAACCTTTGTGCCTATTCGCAAAAATTGGGTACAATAAATTTCCACAGCGCTCTCTTGAGGCTAATTCTTCACCAGCGAAATTATTCGCAATAGACATGAACAAACTGTAATCAGTTGGTGAGAGGCTCGGACTATACAGTGGACGCATAACAATCTTCCAGCGGGGTTTTTCTTATTTACCGGCGAGTCATTATCGATGTGTCTGGTCTAGCGTTGTCCTGATAATAAACAATTCCCCTCCTGTTGGTCAAAGCTGGACGCTTCTGTTCGATTGCTTCCTTTAGACGGCCCTTTTCATTCAAAGATAAGCCACGTTCAGGTCGGCCAAATGAAGTTGATGTTGATGATATCAAGGCTTTAATCGAATCGGATCGTCATGTAACTGAGCGTGAGATTGAAGAGAAGTTAGGTATACCAAAATCAACCGTTCATAATCATATACGACGCCTTCGACTGGTGAAAAAACTTGATTCTTGGGTACCTCAAGAATTGAAAGAAATTCATTTATCAAGTTGTGATATGCATCTTAAACGCAGTGAATATGATCCCTTTTTGAAGCAAATCATAACTGGAGATGAAACCGTGAAAACGTCAATCGAAAACGATCATGGTCCAAGCACGATGAATCGCCACAATCGCTGATATTCACCAAAAGAATATTATGGTGTCAGTTTGTTGGGCTTGGAAGGGTATGGTATATTTTGAGCTGCTTCCAAGGAACCAAACGATTAATTCGGATGTCTACTGTGCACAACTGGACAAATTATATACATCCATCAACGATAAGTGGCCAGAATAGGTCAGTCGTAAAGGTGTCATATTCCACCAGGACAATGCTAGACCGCACATATCCGTGGCCACTCGCTAAAACCTGGGAGAGTGAGGTTGATTCATCCACCATATAGACCTCACCTTGAACCGTCAGACTACCATATGTTTCGATCTTTGCGGAACTCATTAAATGGTAAAACTTTCGAAAATGACAAGGCCATAAAATCGCACTTGGTTCAGTTTTTTGCAGGTAAAGGCCAGAAGCTCTATGAGTGTGGAATAATGATGTTGCCTGAAAGATGGCGATCTTATAAACGTCTTTTGAAGCACCGCGATCGTATTTTTTTCAGCATTTCTTTACACCAATCCCCACGAGCCTCTTTTTGAGCGATTGTCAAATTGTGCGGGATCCAACGAGAATAAACCTTTTTTACGGCCAGGTGTTCATGCAATATCGAATGTATGCTGGTGGGAGAAATGCATAGGCATGCCTCTATCTGAAGGTATGTTACATGACGGTCTTGCATTATCAGTTCACGTACGGCATCGATGTTTTCTGGCACAACGGCTGTTTTTGGACGACCTTCCC
The DNA here is from genome assembly GCA_037013455.1 of Ceratitis rosa. Lineage (NCBI taxonomy): Eukaryota > Metazoa > Arthropoda > Insecta > Diptera > Tephritidae > Ceratitis > Ceratitis rosa. The sequence goes on along the minus strand of JAWMAG010000006.1, from coordinate 35,788,803 downwards.
GGAATTCGTCTTTGAGCGAGCGGCGAGCGTCGGTCACGATTGAATTCGTTGTACCAGTTTTTCACAGTGCTATAGGATGGTGCTTCATAGCCATACAAAGATTTTAGTTCATCGATACACTCTTGTCGTGATAATTCACGTCGAAAGTTGTGAAAAATGATCGCACGAAAATGTTCACGACTTAATTCCCTGTAAATAAAACAATTCACGATTAAATGACAAAACGTTCGGAGTGATGTTGTGCTAAAAAATGTCAAACTTTCCAATGGAATGCCTAGGCCAGACCTATATATAGCAACCTGCGTAATTACATAATTGATTAAAGTTCACTATAAAATTTAAAAAGAGTATTTACTTCCTTTTGAAAAATCGGCGTTTTCTCTTGGGCAATCAATATATCGAGCTTCTTTGTGTACTCAGCCTGTTTTAAGTGGGTCCGAACTGTTTTTTATGCAATGTTTAGGTCCTGGGTTATCGAAGCAGTGTTCGCATAAGAGTCAGACTCTGAGATTTTCATTATTTTATCAACATTTTTGACAAATGACCTTCTACACCGTGGATCTTCTTTTACATTAAAACTATCGGAACGAAATCGATGAAATCAAGACAGAGCATGTTTGACATGTTCACATTTTCAGCAGCCTGACTTGTGTTTTCGCTTCGAAGAAAAATTTTTAGAATACAGTATATTAAGTCTTTCCTAAACTTTATCTTTGACATACGCTCAAACACTTCTCCTTTTTTTAGTACAAAATATCATCTTTCTAACGCCATCTAAAAATAATAAACTCGAATTCATATGTATACAAACATAAACTGGCATTCTAATATATTTCAGTTGCTAAAATACTATTAAGCTCATAACAGCTAAAATATTTTGTAAATACTCCCCATTAAACGCTATTGAGACTGTAGACTGAATATTAGAAAAAAATTATAATAAATTCAAATTCTTACATAATCCCTCTACCTTAAAAATAGGAGATCATAAAATTATATGTGAACTAATAACATATGTACATGAATGGAAACAAATAATAATAACGGTACTCAGTTGAGTGAACATCATTTAAACGGGAGGCCAACTCAGGCGCAAAGGTCAAACGCACTTCCACTCAACCCAATTTTACTTCACTTCAAAGCTTTTTTACTATAAATTCAACCCAAATCTTTAACACTAACAATTTTGATGATTACTTTTATATGTGTAGATATAAGTATACAAGTGTGCGTAGCACATATTAAGTAGTTGCGTGAATGGTTTGTCGGAAAAGCATATAACATTTTTATAAAACCATCCAATCAACTGCTAACCAACCAAAAACTACACAAACCAATGAGCAAATGACAGAACAACGGCACAAAAAAGAATCTAAACTGTATATGAAATATATATGTAGATGTGTGTAGGGGAATACCTATATGAAAACATACATCTCTGTGTTCGTGTAAATGACGGCAACCGACATTACAAATCTATACGTTCCGTTACGTCGTCGCTCCCTCTTGCCGCTGTTGCGTTGCCATTCCACTCATTTGTATTACATCCTCTTGAATGCCATCTGATATTTGTCGCCGCAGTAAACCTGGCCAAAAAGATGCTTGTCGGAGATAATGGTGGAATGGAGCGAAAGTAAAGTGCAGTCGAGTGTGTAAAATGTTATCGCACACAAAACATCAAATTTCATACATCATAAAACATATTGGCTTAAAAAGTAACAATTTCACAACTGACAGACAGACAGACGGACATATGGACATACGAACGGTTAGAAGGACAAACGGACCGTGCGAAATTTCTACCAGCCACACAATTACATACGTTTAGAGAGACTGTTAAGCCAACCAAACCAAAAATGGTTAAAAAGTCAACTAAGATTTTCACAAGATTCAAGATTCTAAGACTGTGGAACTTTAAGAAATCAAAAGTTCAATCGAAACTGTAATGAATATCCACATCCGCTGGACATACGCACCGAACAGATGACAAGAGCCCAAAGGGTTTTTCATCCTGTAGCCTGGCAAAGATTACTACTTTGTACGGAAATTTTATAAACCAAGCAGTCAAAATCCTTTCTGTTGAAGAAAAGGGAAAGAATCTGCGACGATTGACGTCAAAAGTAAATAACTTGATACCTCTTTATATAAACTTTTCAGGATAATTAAGAAAAGTAGTCAACGCAAAGTGAAAAAATGTGAGAGCTAGTAGGAAAGTGCTCAAAAGACTATCGCTGGAAAATACAGTGAATCTCATTTGGGTTCCCGGTCATACCGATGTAGGAGGTAACGAACTGGCTGACACTGGCGCCGCTTATGTGAAAAAGATACTATGAAAAGTTATTCTTGAATTCCGCTAATATCGACCACTTCTGGAGGACATTGTCATCTTAACTTTAAGCAAACATCCCAACTGATTAACAGAGATACTAGAGAGGTCTGTTGAAATCGTGCCTGATTGGGTTGAGAGCAAGGACTCCAGAAAAATCAATTCTTTTAAGTAACTATCTCGGGGCTATCGCGCCTATTAGGGGAATCGAGCTCAAATGGTACATTGTCTCTACCCGTGTCTCTACATAGTAGTATGGGTCTTCTATGGAGCACTAGTATGAAAGCGACATTAAGGAATAAATGTCTTATAATACGTCTAGAACAGGTCGCCGTCGTAGCGAGGACTACTTCCACAAAGGCTCTTAAATTCATGGTTGATACTAGCGAAGTGACGTATAAAGCAGCGCTAGCAGATAGTCGTTTAAAAGTTGGAGATAATTGGGTCTAGACTCCAAATTGTGAAGGACATGACAGCAGAGACACGAGCTGACAGAGAAACGAAAACTTGCTGCCACCTACTCATTTCATGGCAGAAAAGAGTAAAGGTTTCTGCTGATGATCTGATAGCGACATATGGCAATTTTCATATTATCGAAATCCCTAATCATTCCAACCATCCTTTGTAACCTCTCGACATCTCAGTAGATCGGGAACTGGTGTTTATTTACGTGGTTAAGCTACGCTCTTTTATTTCGATACTCTTGAGACTCACAGGCAACGGACGAGAGTTATTAACAACTGAAATTATCTCCATCTCATATGGTTGGGAGAGATCCAAGAGAATCTTTATCTTCTATTTAGACTAATTGTTTATACGGATTGAGCTGGCAACCTGAAGTTGAAAATCGCAATCTTCAAGTTTAATTTTCTTTTGCCCGCTGGGTTTTCTCTGTGCATACATTTCACTCCCATATATACGTGTACGTACATTTCTTGGCTTGGTAATCCGATTTGGCAACGTCCTAGTAAAAACTACCTCTTCTGGCTCTGCTTGTGACAGCAACAATTTTCACAAACCATAAGGTAACCATAATAAAATTGCCAAAGCAAGACGCTGCCAAGAAAAAAAAAATAAATAAAAAAAAAATTTAATGAAATGATACTTTTTTCGGCTTTTGTTGTAAACACACATTTTTTGAAAGCAGATTTGGTTGATCAAAATGAGAAGTATGAAACAATGGCTGTCATAAAAACTCGACCGGCGACCTTAGCATATTAAAATAAAGAGGATTCTTAAAATTAAAAGAGAACAAATATCAAGGCAAAATTTCTTTTCCTCAACTCAAAGAGTCAACTTGCCCTTTTAAAAACGTTGCGGTTATCAACACTTACGAATCTTGTAACCACACGGGCACCCGCCTACGTCCAACCGGTTTGCTGAGGCATGAAAAAGGACACGCAAGCTTTGCAGCCGACCTCTACAAGTCGGACGAAAATTTTGAGCCATGCAAGCATATAAAATGGAAATACTTATACAATGTCTTGCCTTTGATATTATCATAAGTTGAAGTGAAAGAAGAATAATGAGTCGTGCAGAGGAAGCTGGAGGCGGTGACGACGGTGAACTGTGTAAGAAAATGTGCCATCAGTGTTTTCTCTTGCTTCGCTGCTTACAAATGCTTCATGGTTCTTTTTGAGTACCTGCAGAATTAAATGATATTCAAAAGGAACTGCGGCGAAGAATAACACAAACGACGAATAGTGAGAGAAAGCGCTGAGCCGTCTAAAGTAGTTATGCACAAAGAGCAGACATGCAGACAGTTAACAAAAATGACTTTTCACAACCGTTTCAATCTCCCCTTTGAATTTTGTCGTGTAAAAATAATAATAACAAAAAAAAAAGAAAATATTTTTCCACAAAGCGACAAATCAAAATCAAAAATCTACAAACTCTTTCAAAAATAAGAAAGGCGCTGAGACTGTATGAAATTGTGCAAGAAGCGGCCATAAGTAGCTTTTAACAACAACTTAAGTAGCAGAAGTTTTTTTTCTTCCACTCAAGAAAATAATGAAGCCAGCGGCCACTAGCAGCGAACTTCAGCAACTCTTGAGTTAAGTTTGAAAGTAGCTTGCTTGCTTACTGCTTAGCTGGTTGCTTGCCTGTATGTCTGTCTGTCTGGCAGTCAGTCAACGCGCCGAGTGAGCCGATGGCAGAAAAATGTTACAAGTTGAGACGGAAATCGAAATAGTGCACGCACATCAGGCACGCGCACGCCAAGAAAAAAAAACAGGCCAGCAGCCTGTTGTAGTTTGTGGGTGTGCGAGAAGCAGCTCAACTGTGCTGGTGTAGTGTATGAAGTGCTGTTAGTACGGAAAGTTGATTATATTCACTTTGGTTTCCTTATTTTTCTTGTTAGCTACTCTCTATGCGTGGCTTCGCACGCGATTGCCTAAAAAAGCCACTTCGTAAGCGAAGCACGTGCTAAACGCCGAGAATGATTATCGATATTTTTTTCACAGCTGTTTTTTTTCCGTATGTACTCGTATGTATGTAGGTATGTATGCAATATTTCTTGCTCGAACTCATTTTGTAACTGCAATAAAAACTTTAGTGTGTTAGGAAAACAGGTGTTTCTTTTTTGTTAATATTCGTTAAAGCTCGGATTGTGCATCTTTCAATTCGATATAACTTTTTAAATGTGAGATTAAGAATATTTTTGGTTAATCAGATGTTTTAAAAGAAAACAAGCGAAAAAGAATAAAATTAAATTTAATAAAATTAAATATAATAAAATATGGACCTGGTGGTGGTGTTGTTATTGTTGTTGTAGCGGTTCCTTAACCCCGCTTAGGGCAGGCTTCGTCAATCTAAGTCGCCGAGGTCATCTGAAGGGAGGCCCAGGAAACGTACTGTTTCGACGGGATTGGCAGAAAGGGAGAGGGGGGTTAGATGAGTCGGTTTAAAGAGGCATGTGAAAACGTGATTAGTGCCGTGCGGAGACTCTCCCCATGCTGGGCATACTTTGGGTATGCTGGGGTCGAGTCGAGTGGATAAGTAGGAGTTTAACCTGCTACAATATCTAGATCTAAGTTGTGCTGTCTCTCAAGATAGCCGGTTCTACAACTCTCCAGACAGCCGGTTCTACGTACCGGAGTTGACCCAGATTTTATCCGGCCAAGGGCTGTCACCCTTTCGGCGATCTAATCCCGCTTAGGTCAACAGGTAAAATGGACCTGGTGGTCGTTTTTTGCGCCAGTTGTAGGATGCTCAAGAGAGCCAATTACGGTACTTCCTCTATTATTTTAACTATGTAGCTATTATATGTCCAGAGCGTGTTTTTGTTGAAGCCGGACGATAGCCGAGGAGATGTTCCAGCGTACCACACATGCTTTCCTATCTGCACTTCCGTCACTATTGGCGATTCCTCAGGATTTTGTCTGTCCTGCTTGCCGGCCAGCCATACCATCTTTCCCAGATCCATTTTCCGGTCTTTCGGAAATTGTCCCTTAGCGATAATCATGTATCCTGCACGGGTTCGGTAACCAGATGGATGACCCTTTTGACAATCTCATCAACTATTTTATTTCCCACAATGCCCTTGTGGCCGGGCACCTAGTATATGGTATATGACCGCCACCTGAAAAATACTACTGTACTCGGGGAGTTTAAAGGGTTGCTTAAGACCTAAGCTAAGGCAACTGATTTTGGCGTCTCTCGCTCAACCATTGCTCCACCCATGCAGATGTTACAAGCTTCGCTGAACGACGTCATGTTCCCGTGCCAATTAGTTTGAAATCTTATTACTAAAATAAAGCCTGGGGGTGTGTGATGGACGTTGTTTTGCTTATCGAGCTGATTTGGCTGCAAAGCTTTCCAATACAATGTCAATTTGTGATAGGCTGAACATTCTTTCGATCCCAGCTTTTGGAATTATTCTTAGTGTCGCTATATTCGCTCCAATAGTTTTCTATACGAGGTTTTACTGGCAGTGCATGATACTAGGTGATACGTTCCACGTAAAAACTAGCGTCTTCCACATGCGTAGGGGGTACTACTGGCCTATTCACCATCTCCTTAACATTGTTCTAACACATCAGTTTGTTGTTCAAAAATAATTATATGCTTCTTAATTTTTATTTAATTTATGACGCTTAGAGCGTTCTCCATCTCATTACTAATTGCTCCTCATTAGTATAGCTACGTCGTATACATAGGCAATTAGCTTAGGTGCTTCTCCTTCAAAACTTTTCAGATACTCACATAGTACGAGGCACCACAGGAATGGTGACACTCCACCACGTATAGAGTTTCTTTTTGTGGTAATCTAAGCATACTGGCTTAGCCCAGAAAAGTTTTTTTTTTAGTAAAAGGATGACAGGCTCTACCCAAGCTGTTTCTACACCATTTACGTTTAAAAGCACGAGACATTGTTGTATGCTCCACTTTCTCCAGAAAGACTCTTAACTGCATTCCTTAAGCTCTGGAGCTAGCTCTCTCTGTATTTAGGGTTAGTGAGTGCTGTGCACTTCTGGTGTATCTAACCTACGTATAGGTGAGCTGGGTCTGTGATATAATTGTTTTGCATATCTTCAGAAAAAATGATGTTAGACTCATTGGTCTATATTCTTTTGAATAGAGGGGTCTTTTTTGCCCTCTTCAGAAGAGAGGCACATGGTTCAACCTTAAACATCTCGAGAAGGTTGGAAATCTATTCCATCTTTATACCTAGGTTGACTAAGTCTAACAACAATTCCTCACTGCATCCGTACCACTCTTCACATTTTTTTGGTGGTGGCTTAAGAGTAGTAGATAGCGATTTCCCAAACCTCGTTATATCGGTTGTCTTCTGTAACATTGCTTCAGAAGCTATTCTAAGACTACTACATGTGGTGGTGGGTACTCTAAGTTATACACTTTGTTTTCGTTAGCGTGACTATTCAGTTCCTACAGTACAGAGTGTGAGTTAGATGCGTCGTATCTGGTTAAATGTCTTATTACTAACTACCTTTACAAATGCCAGTTCGTATTCTTAGCATCTCTTACGTTACTTGAAGTTCGACGTACCTGTGGTCAGAAAACCAGGCTGCACGAAGCATTTCCCATTTCTCTGCTGATTCCTTTACCAGCGTAGAGTTTTATACCAAGAACGTTTTTCGAGTTGGGATTAATATACTCCGGTTAGCTATAGTGATTTAAATAAGAAGTTTAGTAAAGACTCACCCCTTTCGGTGGTATCCCCATACTGGGTGGTGGCGTCACATATATTCGTAGTATATTTTGAAAATTTTTAACTCTGACAGAGCTATTAGCCCAATCTTCCACTTTTTAAATTTCTTTTTTATCGTTCTTACATAAAGTTTTCTATAATGTACCCAAACCACCCATCTTCAGCATTCATCGTTATGCTTTCACATTGTCAATACGTAACTACCATATAATAAGCCGCATTATTTTGTCTTCCCCATACCATCTCTCCATCTCCGCTAGCACAGAGTATGTCATTTCATTTTCTGATTTAATTAATGTTGTTCATACGCCCCGTGTGCGGCAGTCCCAAAGGTAAATTTTTAATACACTTAATTGTATGCGATTTTCCATTTTTCGTTTACCAATGAAAACAAAAAACAGTATTTCCCCCATTGTTTCATATATTTTCTTATTGAAAGTAAAAAAAAATATATACACGTATGTATATATATATGAAAATTTACTTAAATACCCAGCAGCAGCATTGTTGCTTTGTGGCATCTCCAGCCGCGAGGCGTCTTTTGATCTCTGCAATTTCAACGCCGCTTGTGGGTTTTAAATCACAGCGGCGACAGCAGAGGCGCTACTTTCGAAAAATTGCGTACACATATGTGTATGTACATATGTACAAGTAAACATACAAACATATGCATATTTACAGCACATTAAACCAATATTGGGTTTGGTAAAGGCAAACAATGCATTTTATGTAGCGAATTACAAATATACTCACACATACATATGCCTACATGCAAACGGTGAACTGAATAAGGAAAAAAGTTAAAAAAAAAAAATGAAAATAAAACAAGTGCAAAACTCAAAAATGTATATTAAAAGTAGAAGAAGATGAGGCTACCAAAATATTTGTGAAAATTGCATACGAAAAAGAGCTGAAGACCTTTACCATCAATTCCCCAGTGCAATATCGCACGTCACATACTCTTCGCAAGTACAATAGCAATCAAGTGGCTGAATGCCAGCTGCACATGGTAGGGAACAATTTTTGGAGATGTCTGTACTTGTATATGTGAACGTGTGTCATATAAACATCGAAACTTCACTGGTTGTTGGCGGTGACTCTTGTTGATATTATCATGCTTTTGCTCTTGTTGATTGTTGGTGTTCCTGATGGTGCAGCAAACAATTTCAGGCAATTTAAATATTGATATTCGTGAAAATTCATACCTTTGCTGGGTCGCTAGACTCGTCTGCTGGTCGCTCTCATCAACTCGGTATGTTGAAAGCTTTATAACTTTTATGAGTGGAGAACATTACAAACGATTCTCCTTTTCAGACGGCCGCAGTATCAGTGCGCTCTACTTTGCTTAATGGGTCATGGGTTCGCATTTCGGCCAAGCCAACAATCAAAATTATAGAAGAAAATTTTCTAAAAGCAGTCCATCCTGGGCAGGGAATATGAGTTCTAACATCTGAAGACGTCCTGCGGTGGCCTAACAAAACAATGGAGTTCTCCATATGTTGGAAAAACATCTAGATACTTATCACAAATTGAAAGATATTTCCATTTAATAAGCCAGGAACTCACTATCTATGGTAAGAGGTCAACTGGATCTTGTATTGACTGAGCGAGCGGAAATTTTGTAGTAAGGATTATAGGATCTGTATATCTGATATTGAAGTCAGATAGAAGTAGAAAGAAAGTAGAAAAGAGGAAGTGGTGTGAGAGAGAAAGGTATGAAGGTAGACAGAGAATGAAGTAGAAAGAGAGAAAGGAGTAAAGGTAGAGAAAGAGAGAAGTAGAAAGAGAGAAAGGGATAAAGGAAGAGAGAGGGAAGTAGAATGAGAGAAAATGAAAAAGGTAGAGAGAGATAAGTAGAAAGAGAGAAAGGGATAAAGGTAGAGAGAGAGAAGTAGAAAGAAAGAAGTATAGAGAGTGAAGTAGAAGGAGAGAAGTATAGAGAGAGAAGTATAGAGAGAGAAGTATAGAGAGAGAAGTAGAGAGAGGGAAGTAGAGAGAGAAGGAGAGAGATCGAGAGAGGTAGAGAGAGATAAAGAGACAAAGTTAGAGAAAGGAGAGGTAGAGGGAGAGGTAAAGAGACAAGGCTAGATATATATAAATATATATATAGAGTGAGAGAGATAGAGAGAGATAGAGACTATAGAAAGAGGTAATGGTTGAGCGTGAGGTATGGAGAGGCGTACGGATACAGACTGGGAGTGAGAGGTAGAGAGAGGGAAGATAGAGGGAAGAGAGAGGGAAGAGAGAGGGAAGAGAGAGAGAGGAAGATATTCATGGGGAGGGTTATTACAAGTCGTGTACGAATAATGTATAAAAACACAGTAAATGTTTTCCCAATAATTTGAGTTGACTGAAATACCCCGATGTCGGCGAGAATGCTGCGTGTTGATAAGTTATAATGACGTTCGTACTCTCCGATAGTAGCAATTATAATGCTGACAGCGGTGCCTTTGAGAATGCCTCTAGACGAAATTTCACTAGGTGCATCGGCAGCCAAGAGAAATCGATCATGGTATTTTGTCTTTGTAGCTGGGCCATTTTAACGGGCAGTTTTATACCCTGCCTTAGTGCCTGCGTTCAAATTCACACTTTAAATAGACAGAAGATATCGAACAGAGTTGCTCTCAGTAGCCCGCTTTCTTTCAACCGATACTGTGTTTTGATAAACATTTTTTTCTCTGTTCATAATTGCATTTGAAATACTGTAGAAGGGATATTCCCTTGAATCTTAAGGGGTTAGGGGTAGTCAGAGGCACGAAAAAATGAGAATTTTCAGTATTTTTTTTTTGCTATTAAATAATTTTATTTTACAAAAGTAGTGATATGGTATTATTAAACAATGTTTTGACTTGAAGTCACGAAAATTTCGAAAAAAAAAAAATTTATTTCCGAAGTTACAGCTGTCTGTGTTAACCCAGTTCCAAAAAAAGGTCCTTGCGGTGACAATCATAAGTCCTTGGAGATTCATCTGAAATCAATCGGATAAAAAAAAATAGTTTTATAAATAAATAATCCTGGGCCTGATCGAAGGATTTTATTTTTTTTCAAAAATTAACAAAATGGCGGCCTCAGGAAATTTTTTTCTAGATTTTTGGGAAAAAATCAACAGTTAATTGGTCTTAAACATCGAAATTTTTCACAAAATAAAAATCCTTCGATCAGGCCCGAGTTTATTATGTATTCTACAAGCTGCATAAATTTCATTAAAATCAACTAAGCGGTTTTCGAGTTACAGTTGTCACCAGTTCAAAAAACATAGTTTTGAGAAAAACGCGTTTAAAGTTTCACACTAGCGCTTTGAAAGGCCCGAGCTCTCTTTGTTATTTGTCGAATAACTTAAAAACGAATTATCGGATTAACTTGAAATTTTCAGAGATTATTTTTAAGATATTATACTTAACGAAAATGCAAAAAAAAAAATTTTTTTTTTGAAAATCCTGACTACCCCTAACCCCTTAAACAAGAAGATTTTTCCATTTTCATTTAGGTGAGTTAGAATTTGACAAGAACATCTTAGACTTACCTAAGAGGGCTGATACTGATTCCGATCTTGTTTATCCATGTTAAGTTATGAACTTAATCGATTATACTATATTCATAACTTTAATTCTCCGAATCTTTTGGGCTCTACGAGGAATATTGAAAGTGTTTTGTTTTTGTTTGTAATTGCACAACGAAAAATTGCTGTTCTGTTGGATTTAAAGAATAATATTCTTTCTGGTCTGAAAAATCGTTCTCGCAGGCTCCTCTCCGACAGTCAAGCCCAAATGAAATCAGTCGATATGAGACTCTTTCACTTCTTTGCTACTCATTTTCATTAGCCGTAAACAACGTTGCCAATTTTCCTCGCTAGAAATCATAAATTGTATATGTTACGTATGAGTTTCGAATTTAAAAAAAGCTTCATATTGAATTTTGCTTTAAAAAATATGCTTTTTGTAGGCTGAAGGCAAAGCAAAACTTTTAAAATATTTTTACAACGTGTTTACATATCATACAACATTTGTTTTTTGCTGTTTTTTACTGCATTAAAATTTTATACAAAAAAAAAACAAAATCCAACAAATGCAATTAAGCAAGTGCCGACTCTTTCAGATATACTAAATCACTCTTGTTTAATATTTTTAAGCTTCCTCATACATATCTTTTATTTTTCGTCATATTTTCCACTCGATTTAATTTCATTGGCCAGCATGATCCTACATATGAGTATATAAAATTTAAACGTTTACTTTTAATTAAATTTTTGGCATGAATTGGTAATTAAATTTTATGTTGTATAACCTTTTGCGCAGGCGATAAGTGATAGTACGCACATTTGTATATACAAAGGTATACATATATATGTACATACAAACATATGAGTGTTACTGCTTGGAACTACGGCGTTGCTAACCCTTTGTAATGCCGAGCATGAGCTGAGATGAGTGTGTGCGTTGCAATATCATCGTCGTCAAATTGTTTATGGATGTGCGCATGTTGTGTTGTGTGCATGTGTTTGTACCTTTATGCCAAAGTCAAAATAACAGTATGATGGCACAAAATTTGCTGTTGTTCACTTTTGATTTTCCATTTATTTTGCCAGTATTTTTGGCGGTAAACAATATGTACCAAATTACAGCTACATGCAGATATACATACATACATACGAGTATGTACATATACATATATATATACACAAAGCTTAGTATAACATAAATGTTTGTTTGTGCTTGTATAAAATATGTAAGCGCTTATCTCATGAGATTTTCACCACCATATTTGCATACCCATATATATGTACATACACGTACATATGTTGTGTGTGTGAAATTTTCAAAATATAGATTTCCCAATGCGACTTTTGTTTTCATTATGCCGCGCACATTTCCTCAACCGTTTGCGTTGTTGACATTCGAATTTAAAATAATCATCTCTAAGGACTCTGTTAACAGTTCTTATGCTTATTTGGAATGCTTTAAGTTAGCAAAATTCAATATAGGAAACAATATTTTTTACTGTAGAAATAATTTTTCGAGAACTCTACATTCTGAAATAATTAACGAAATATTATTAAATTTTAAGTACAGGGTTTTCCAATTTAGATATTCAAAGAAAAATTTAATTTTTTAGAAATGTTTGTTTTAATGTAAAGAGGAAGATATGTCATTAGCAATGGAAAACAATAACAGTCAAATGACCGCCACGGTTACGCTCACAGGACCGTATCCTGCTGCCGTATGCCCACAATAGCTTCACGAATTCCATCTTTGAGGTATTGAATCAACGCTGACCTGTTGCAATTGCGATCATCTCTTCAGAGACAACACGGTCCGGAAACTTTTCCTTAAAATATCGATGGTGTCGTTGCTTGCGTGGCACGTAGCACCGTTTTGTTGAAAGTAGTCTAGTTCAATACCATCCAATCCCGGCCATAGAAAATCATTAACCATCTCTCGATAGCGCAATCCGTTCATTTTGGAAACTGTAAGGTCCAATGGCCCCGCCGAACCAAAAACCGCAGCAAACAGTTACACGTTGAGAATGGAGAGGCTTTTCAAAAATAAATTTTGGGTTTGCCGGGCCCTAGATGCGCCGTTTTTTGCTTATTAACGTAGTCATCGAGGTGGAAATGGGTCTCATCAGTAAAGATGACTTTTCAATGAAATTCCGGATCATTTTCATGCATAACGCATTTTGATTAATTGCCTTAATTGCCTCTTGACTGTACTAGATGCCTAATACAATATAAATAATAAAATATTATGCTAAAACGCAAAACTTTCTATGTTTTAAATTTCAAGTTAATCGTATTATAAATATGATTCGTTCAGATAGATTGGTCCCGAGATTAGTCCATCTACGAGTTTTTTCTATATATGTATTAAGCAAAAGCGGACCATCGAATAGATGTCAGGCCCACTTCCCGGAAGGAAAAGTATTCACCATATTAATTTAGACACAATGCTACCTTTGTACCAAATGTTTTGAAAATCTTGTCCTAGCACACACTCTCTATGTTTCAGATCTCTACGATCAATAATTTAGTCTGTAATTCAGGTCAAATCCTTTTATATATATAGATAATGCCCAATTTGGTTATACAAAAAAGCTTCTGGAACTAATTTCTAAATACAAATTCGTTATAAAATTTAATTTTACTTAAATTAGTTTACAAAATACACAGAGATTCTTCGTATATTTGTTGAAGTGCCCTTAAAATATTAATCCTTTGTGCTTTGTAAATCTGTTGACCGTTTCGAGGACAAACAACTGCTCCACTTTCATTTTGTATATTATCGACCTAATTATATAACGAATTATCTAA
>JAWMAG010000006.1:35712500-35767500 GCA_037013455.1 Ceratitis rosa | reverse complement strand
GGAAGATATTTCAGACAATGAATAATGTGGTATTGACGCTTCTCAACTATTTTGAAAGCCTTAAAAGCCGCATTTGTGATTATTTTCCACTTGGTTTAATAGTCTGCTCTCCTAAACTGGCAGAAGGTCTTTAAAATGTAGAGCAACACTGGAAAAGAGAAAATCAGTCGCCTCTATCTGCCGCCAAAAACCAAGACCCGCAAACAATTTATGCCCCAAACAATGCAATTTGTTGGCTAAATATCATCGCTTTGGGTTGCAAGTGAACTGAAAAACGCATAAAAAGATTGCTTAAAAAAAAACGTAAATAAGTTGCTTAAAATTGCTTAAAATAACTCAACTTCCGCTTCCGTGATTGGCAACGATAATAGTTGCCTTTCACTTTAGTCCTTACTTACTTACTAGCTTTTTTGACGACAACAAACACAAACACACTCAACTAAATTTTTTTTTTCCATTTTTTTATTAAAAAATTTTTTTTTTATTTAGGATTTTTTATTTAGAATAGTGATGGCACTGCAGTCAAATTGACTTGGAAAAAGACTTCCTGCTGTTGTTGCTTTTTACTTACTTATGCCTAGGAATAACGAGTGCTGTTCAAATACACAACCATTTTCGCATGACGGAATACGCTAAAGCGAAATAAAGACAAATAAACAATGAAGAACAGTGAAGAAGAGGGAAAAACGAAATCAAAATTCATAACTTGCAGTTAAAGTTAATTGCAAGCAATATACGAACATACACACACACACACACACAAATCAAGATATCTAAAATCTAGTATATATAAATCTATATATATGAATATTATAATATTTATGATTGACTGTACATATTTGTGGCATGCAACAGTTTAAACCATACCCTTACACATATTCGTATTCGCGCAAGAGTGAGTGATTGGCAAGCGAATGCACGTCTACTTGAAATTCAAAAGTGCTCCGAGCCTTTGCTGTTTTGAGTATTTTGTAGTTGGTGGTATTAGTAATGACAAGCATAAGCACCATCGTCCTTTCAACGCTGGGTTCGTGTGTTCTCAACATAAAATGTAACTGTGACTTGTGCATGCGCGTTGTTTGGTAAAGTGTTTTTGCTTTTGTACGCGAAATGGGTTTTGGCAGCGTTGCAAATGGCGGCGCAAAAACCGGCAATTTCCGCAGGAAGTATAACCGACGCTATGTCATACAAACTGCCGCATTGCAAAAATACACAAGTACATACATATACGTATTTACATACCGACAACAATGCAAAAACAATTGCATTTATGTGCGATAAACGATCACATTTCTCATCGCTGATGTCCACTTACGAGCTGTTGGCATGCGTTGCGGCGAGGCTTGCGTTGGTTGGTTGGAGGAAAATGCGGAAATGTGCTGCATTAGAATGTAAATGCATTTGAGAAAGCGGTTTGAGAGTTCTAGCATATTTAAAGGCACAAAATTGAAAATTACTTTATCTGCGGTACTAATGTAATGGGTTTGCGCAAGCTTACTTTAATTTTACTTCATTTCAATTTTTTTATTTAATTTTAATTTTATATCTATCATGTATCTGAAATGGTGTATTACCAGAAGGAGCAGACATAGAACCTTAAAAATTAGTACCGCTCGGGTCAGAATGACTGATTTAGTCATACTAGTCCTTCCGTCTGCTTGCACGAAAACTATTCCTCAGTTTTAAAGATATTTCAACCAATCTTGGTACACAGAGGCTCAGATCGAAATCGGCCGCCACATAGTCTGTAAAAAACATGTAAGCGCGTAAAATTTAGAATTCTACATACGTATATATGTACAAGTAAATATTGGCATCGAAAATAATCCTAATCGGAAAACTTTATCATATAACTCCCTCCAACCAATTTTCTAGATATGCGAATTAATATTTATACCTAAAGTAATATGGTCGAAAAGGTCGAAGACAGCTCTTCTTTCTTGTTTTATTCTATATTATTTGATTTTATTGGAGTTTAATTTAATTTATGTTAAAATATTTTATTTCATTTTATTTTTTTTATTATTTAAATTGAATTTATTATTTTTATTTCTTAGTATTTTATTAATTTTTTTGGTTAAATCTATCTTTGCTTCATTTAATTTTGGTTGACTTTGTTTCATTGTATTCCCTTTTGTTCTATATTATTATATTTTGTTTTGTTTAGATCCGTTTTGTTTTAAAGGGTGGTTAAATTTTCAAGGGCCGTGTTTACCGTTTCACCAGGTTTTAACAACTCGTAGTACACCACACCACACTGGTCGGTCCCACCAAACACAGAGCATTGTCTTACGGCCAAAGCGATTTGGCCTTGTAGTCGATGGGCCAGCTTCACCAGGGGAAACCCATGATTTTTTTCACTTCGGGCTCCCAAAATAAATCCATTTTTCGTGCCCCGTGACAGTTCGATGCAGAAAAGATTTTCTTTTAAATCGTTGAAGCAGCATTTCACAAACGGTTTTTCGATTTTCCATTTGTCTATCGTTCAGCTGGTGCGACACCCATTTTCCATACTTCTGGATCTTTCCCATGGCTTTTAAACGTTGGCAAATTGCTCCTCGAGTCACATGTAGTGTTTCTGTCAATTTTTGTTGCGATTGGGTTGGATCAACATCCAATGACGCCTGCAATTCCTCGTCTTCGAACTTTTTCGCTGCACCAGGATGTTCATTGTCTGTCAAATCGAAATCTCCACTTTTAAATTGACGAAACCATGTCTCACATGTCCTAATCACTGGAGCATGTTCACCATAAGTTTCTACCAGCAACCGGTGAGCTTCAGATGCTTTTTTTTTTTGATGAAATAAGAAAAGCAACGAATGCCGCAAATGCGATTTACTTGGAACGAAACTCGACATATTCACTGAGGTAAACAAATATGACGCTATTATTTTGGCGGAATGTGACTTACGTATTTTTGTAGGTTAATGTCAATAGAAAAAAATACATACATGCCAAATCATAGAAGTTTATACATATTTAAATTAATTTTACTTCGTTTTGATTCATTTTACTTAATTTTTTTATTTTGCTGTATTTCAATTAATTTTTCAAATTTCTTTCATTTTATTTTATGCTATTTTAATTATTTTATTTACTGCTTTTTTTTAATTATATTTTATATTAATTTATTTTAATTTTTTTATTTAATTTTATTTAATTTATCTTCATATTTTTTTAAATTTTTTACTCTATTTTAGTTTATTTTACTTTATTTAATTGAATTTTATTTTATATTAGTTTATTTTATTATTATTTTGATTATTATTAATTTTAAATTAATAATTTTTTTAATTTGTTTCCTTTTATTCTCTTTTGTGTTATTTTATGTTATTATATTTAATTTTTTATTTTTATTTTATTTAATTTTGTTTTTTATCTTATTAAATTTTGGTTTGATCGTATTTTATTTTATTTTATTTTATTTTACTGTGTTTTATTTTGTATTATTTTATGTTATATTATTTTATTTTTTTATATTATTTTATTTTATATTATTTTATGTTAATTTACCGGTGTACAAGTATGAAATGTCGGTTCGAACATATAGATGTCTCGCAAACGTAAATATTTATCGATTGTCATAAAACTTTGACCTTGTGAAGTGTCAACCTTGACTGTCGAACCACCATAGTTTTGCGCGAATCGAGCGTCATTATCGTTTACTCTCAGTGCAGTCAACATGTCGAGTTTCGTGCCGAATAAAGAGCAAACGCGGACAGTGTTAATTTTCTGTTTTCATTTGAAGAAAACAGCTGCGGAATCGCACCGAATGCTTGTTGAAGCCTTTGGCGACCAAGTACCAACTGTGAAAACGTGTGAACGGTGGTTTCAACGCTTCAAAAGTGGTGATTTTGACGTCGACGACAAAGAGCACGGAAAACCACCAAAAAGGTTCGAAGACGCCGAACTGCAAGCATTATTGGATGAAGACGATGCTCAAACGCAAATACGGCAAGCTACCAACAACAATTGATCAATTTGAACCGTGCGCTTCAGAGAAAACGACCGGAATATCAAAAAAGACAACACAAGGTCATTTTTCTCCATGACAACGCTCCATCACATACGGCAAGAGCGGTTCGCGACACGTTGGAAACACTCAATTGGGAAGTGCTTCCGCATGCGGCTTACTCACCAGACCTGGCCCCATCCGATTACCACCTATTCGCTTCGATGGGACACGCACTCGCTGAGCAGCGCTTCGATTCTTACGAAAGTGTGAAAAAATGGCTCGATGAATGGTTCGCCGCAAAAGACGATGAGTTCTACTGGCGTGGAATCCACAAATTGCCCGAGAGATGGGAAAAATGTGTAGCTAGCGACGGCAAATACTTTGAATAAATGATTTTTTCTTTTTCCACAAAATTTAACGTGTTTTTTGATTTTAAAAAAACGACATTTCATACTTGTAATTTTATTTTTTTTATATTATATTATTTTATTTTAATTTATATTATTTTATTTGATTTTTTTGATCTTATTTAATTTATTATTTTATATTATTTTATTTTATTTGATTTGATTTGTTTTGATTTGATTTATTATTTTATTTTATTTTATTTTATTTTATTTTATTTTATTTTATTTTATTTTATTTTATTTTATTTTATTTTATTTTATTTTATTTTATTTTATTTTATTTTATTTTATTTTATTTTATTTTATTTTATTTTATTTTATTTTATTTTATTTTATTTTATTTTATTTTATTTTATTTTATTTTATTTTATTTTATTTTATTTTATTTTATTTTATTTTATTTTATTTTATTTTATTTTATTTTATTTTATTTTATTTTATTTTATTTTATTTTATTTTATTTTATTTTATTTTATTTTATTTTATTTAATTTTATTTAATTTTATTTAATTTTATTTTATATTATATTATTTCATTTTATTTTATTTTATAGTTTATTTGATTATATATTTTGTTTAATTTTTATTTTTATTTTTTTTAAAGCTGTTTATTTTATTTTATATAATTTTAAATAGGTTTTGATCTCACGTTTATGTACCGTGCTACGCCTCATTGGGTGCTTTCTTTCCTCCAGAAATATGATTAGTTCGCCTTGTCCTCTTCAACCGCCCATCAGAAATTATGTTTTGAAAATGACTGCTGTTATTGTTGCTATTTGTTTGTTTGTTTGCCTTTCACTTGAGGTGCAGCGTTTCGTGCTGTTGGTATATGAAATATGCAACACTTAATGTTGCTACTATTCAACGCCAATCGCATGAAAATGCGCTTAAGTTTCCACGTTCGAGTTTACTTCCGGCTGATCGAGTTGTACGTATATGTGTGTGGGTGTAGCGGACTTTTGACGGCGGATAGGCTGAGTTTTCCCGCCAGCCATTTCGTCTTCCGCCATTACACAGTGCACAATCTAAAATTTGAAATTTGCAATTTCGTTTTCATTCACGCCGTTCGTTTCATTTCAACTTTAGTAGCAGTATTTGCCTTTGTCACTTCCTACCCCGCTGCCACTTGTGCTTTCTCTACTCTCGTAACTCTAAACCCCGTCTCGTTGGCGTTTGGAATTAGCGATTCAATGAAATGGTGCCTTAAATAGCAGAAAACTTTTTAATGCATTTCCTACGTGCAACACCTACACATGCATACCTACATACACCCACTCACACACACACACACACCGCTTTCTCGTGACTCTGACTGACGAGCCGTATGGAGGAGCACTTGAACGTACGCTCTTCCAATTTATCCTCTTGCCCGACACCGGCACACTTGTTTCATGACATTCGCTTTTGGCAATTGTTACTATTTTGTTGTTGTTGCTATTGCTGTTGTTGGTTGCGCCATTGTTGAGAATTTTATTGGCGTTTTTGCGTTGCTTCCAGTTTTGCAGCGATAATTTTTGGCAAAATTTTTGTTGTTTGCTCAATGGCGCGTCTGGTCCGCATGGACTCCCCGCAGCAGCATCGCTCAACTCGAAAGTTCGTGCGACCTCCGTCTGTCGTTGACCCTTATTTTCGTTCTTGTTATTGTTGTTGTTCTTGCTGTTGCTTGTTATTGTTATTTGAAATTATTTTGAACTTCTTTTTTTAAAGTTATTGTTATTGCTGCAAATTCTTGACGTTCTCCTGCATTTTGCTTGCAGATTGCAATAGTTCCGTTGCGTAGAAGTTTGCATTTTACCGTTATGTGCGCGCACTCGCGTTTCATGGTTAGTTAGAGATGGGGTTCCGAAAGGCGATGCCGACGTACGGCGGCAGTGGAGACAGCGAAGTCATAGTTATTGTTGGACTTTTACGTTTCATTAATTCTTTTATGATTCTGTGTTGTTGTTGTTGTGCTTTTTGTAGGGTAAGCCCCATCATAAATTGCTGATTGGAAAATGTTTTGAGTTAGTTGCACTTGAATTATGCGAAAACTTAAGTGTTTGCAAATAAAACTTAATGCGCAGTGTAAATATGGCCGTTAGCTGCTGGTGGGTTGCGCGTTCGGCGATACCCAAAAATTTTCAAAAATTTATGTTAATGAAACTCAGATGGGGAAAGTTGGAATATCCCAAATTGGTGTTAATTTAGTTCCATTGCGATTCGAAGCTTCTTGGCGAAATGAAAAAAAAACTTCTTTTTTGCCTTAGAGGAATGGCCAAAAATTATTCCACACATCTATGTGCCTCCTAGCGATCAGGGTTCGTGAAGATATCGGCAATCGTGCGAAAGGAACTTACGTGATACGTAAATGGTATAAACGTAATTGAGTTCAGACATAATAAAGGCAGAAGGAACGTGATTATCTCTTCACAATCCACTGGTGTTTCGATCGCAATTTTAGCTCGCATTTGCGGTATTCAAGAATAAATTCATTTAAACAAAGTAAAGCTTAATTTTTTACAAAAATAATAGCGACGGAAATTATTGTATGAAAAAATTAAACCCAAGGAATTTTTTTTATTAAAGCAAAAGAACTCCTAAGAGCTTTTCTGTGAGTCTCAAAGTATGTGCTTCTCTGACTTCTGACTTAGTTAGTTACCTAATGAGGTTGCTCCATCACGTTGACCGCACTTAGGTCTATTGGCCCTTGATACTTATAGACGTGGGGGCCTATGGAGGAGATTCCTCTCACACTCCTAAATGATCAAACCATTAATTTGTTTTACAAAGGGCGTTTTTAGATATGTGGTTTTAAAAAAGAAGTAAAACCATATAATAACTGTTTTATTAAAAAATTTAGCTTTATTATAAATATAAGGGATTTCGGGAAAGTGACCACCGTGGCTGAACCATTTGAGAGGTTAAATAATAGACCACTTATTGCAGGATTTGTGGTCATATGTCAGCAATGACGCGCTGAATAAACTACATTCGTCAGTCGTCTCGAGCCTCACATAACCCCTTAAAAAAATGCTCCAATGGTGATAAATCGCATGATTTTGGAGGAAACGCCATAGGCCCAGGACGCGAGCTAATGCGCTTATCAAAAGTTTTCTTCAATAATTTGATTGTTTCGTTGGCTGTAGCGCATGTAGCTCTGTCTTGTTCGAATCAAGGATCGTCCACTTCAAAGCTCTCCGACTAAGGCGTGAAAAAGTCATTAATCATGGCTCTGTAATATTCTCCATTGATTGTGGCAATAGAGCCGATTTCATTTTTGAAGAGATATGGACCGATAATTCCCTCCGCTTATTGAGCACGCCAAACAGTGACTTTTTGTGGATGGATTAGCGGGTCCACAATGGTTTTGTAGATTAGCATATCTTCAAGCGCGACAAATTCGTTTACTAATGTATCCTTTCAACCAAAAGTAAGCTGTAGTGGCCAAATCACCGAACGTGCGAGGCACTTAATGGTTGTTCGGCTTCCATAAAGTGGATATTCACGGCTCCAATTGTTGAGCGGGATGGCGGATGAACTTATTCCGGTCTTCTTCGATTCGCTGCGTCTGTGGTGCGTACTGTACGCCGTCTCTGAAAATGCACATTATCAGCTAAAGTAAACGTGGTGCGAAACTGATCGACCGAATTTCCGACTCTGCTGGGTGATTACGTCTACCGAATATTGTTTTAGTAATAAATTTTCACGAAGTGGCACACCAAACTCAGTATAAATCAAGTAACGGTTACCAAAAGTACTAAACCCGAAAATGTATTACCTTTCAATGAGGTAAAAACACACTTTATAACACATGAAATTATTGAGGCTTGCTGACGCAATATCTGAAAGGGTCGCACTGAGGCCAAAGCAGTGGCAGAGCGACCGACTCCTCCTAATCTATGTCTCTGCAGCTGCAACAGACATAATAATAGAAGAAACCCTTCCTTCTACCATGAAGCCCTTTCAGACAGTGTCCGAATATTAGCCGTGTTCTTATTTATAAGGAGTAGATAATTAGTTCTCTTGTCTGGCTATGCGAGTATTGCACGTGGTTTCTCTCTGCCATTTGTCGTATTGGTGCAGGCCGATTCGAAAGCCAGTATTTTTTCCAAGTGATTACGCTTTTGCCACATTATATACAGAATTTCTCCTTTTGCTAGTTCGTCGGCCTCGCAATTTCCTTGCTTATCTCTATATACGAAGATCCAATCCACGGAATTTGAGCAGTTTAATAGCAGTGGGCTTATACCTTCTTGTGAAGAGTCTCCGTTCGGTTTTTGAAAAAAATATATTTCCAGACCGGAATCTCTTCAGCAGTTCCTCACTATATCAACAGCATTTTAAAGGATATCATTAAGAACTAGGAGGTGTTTTCCAGCCCCATTTTGCTTTTGCCAAGATTTGCATGAAGTCGAATATAATTGAGTGAACGGACGTGGCATGGTCCGCCAGAACCAAATTATTGCACAAAAAAAACAGTTTGAAACCACTTAAAGAAGGTTGCCATATGAGTTAATGAGAAAAACCCTTATGGATCGAATCGTAACAAAAACGACTTTTCAAGTAGATGGTGACTGGTATTGAAAAGTGAATCATTTACAGCATTGGTCGTGGTCGAGGGACTGTGAGCCCGCTCAAACGGCCTCCAAGTCAGGATTGATGACCAGAAGCCCATCGATATGATATTAATTTTGTTTCATCAGAACAACGCCAAACCACACACATAGTTAGTGATCTGCCAAAAGCTGCGAGAGTTTGATTGGAACATTCTTATGCATTCTTGTCAATAGGGGCTAGAGTTTCTATGAGAGGGACATAAGAGTTTTGCCTTCAAAATGGAAAAAGTTATCCAGAAAATCGGTACCATATTTGACGCAAATCGAATAAATCTAACTGTGGCCAATAAAGCGTTCAAGTTACTGCACTTTTACTAGACCTATTAATTACATTAATGTTGTCCCTGATATTTTCAAATCAAGCCTGTGAGTGACGTTATTTGAAAGGATTCCAATACTCTAGTTTTGGAAGTTTTTGACGGCAGTACAGGGCAATATTTTTCAAGTTGTAAACTTTTGAGACTCGTGCACTTAACTGAGATTTAAATTCAGTTAAGGTAGCTCTAAAAGTATGCAATGAAAAATCGAGGCTGTTTTTCTTTTACCTAATGCCTTGGTCCGTATATATAATATTTATTTATGAATTTTGCAATATAAGAACTATGTATTTAAAATAGGCTTGGTACAGTATTCGGTTCGTCGTTTTCTATTTTTCAGACATACACGTATGCTGCTGAAATTATAGTATTAAGAATTATGTTCGTCGTATTTTTTCTATTCCACCAATTTTATTTATTTGCCTTACTTACACACGTTTCCACTAATTTCTAGTCAGTAATTAAAAATCATAACAACTTGCAAATCATTTTTCTTTTAAAATATGTATTTATTATTTATTTTCAAATTTACTTTATACGCATTAAATTCATACCTAAATATGTATACATACATATGTAAATCTAATATAATTTGTATTTTATGATAAATTTTTAGTCCCAAATATATCAATCTGCATTTCGAGTGCCTTTGTATGCATGTATATGAGTATATGTAAAATACTTACATTACATACATATAAATTCTGGTGTCTGAGTGTGTGCGTTTGCCGTGTTTGTTATATATATATATATATGATTTCTTACATATATTTTAATTATAATCCACACAAAGGTACACATATGTACATATGTACGAGCGACAGACATGACATTTTAAGCACATGTAAATATTGTTGGTATGAATTCATACTTAAGTTGAAATTCTTCATACGTATACAGATACTAAAAAGTGCATATGCGTGTATAGTATATTGTATAAATACGATTCTATATACGAGTATTTATTTATGTATGTACAGATGTATATTGTTGAGAACTTTGTTTGCAAAAATCAAAGAAGTCTTTTCGCTTTCGAGCTTAAATTAAATGAGTGGGTTTTGTTTATTTTTTTTTTTTAAGTTTTTTCTACCCAAACAAATATGTATGTAAGTATGTTCGTAATTTTTTTGCTTGAGTAAATAAGTTAAATCATTTTTGTTTGCATTTTAAAATATTTATGTTTACCATAAATTAAATCTTATTTTCCTTCTGTAATTTTTGTTGTTTATTTGTGAGCAAATATTTCCTTATTTATATACTTTGCTCTAATTTAATTTTTATATTTTTTTATTCCTTTTATTTTGTTACTTTATAGTTTTAATAGTTTTTATTTTTTACTTTTATTATTATTTTTGTTTTTTTTTTACTATTACTTTTACTATCATTTTGTTTTTATGTTTATTTTTACTTTTATTATTATTTTTGTATTTATTTTTATTTTTGTTATTTTTGTTTTTATTTTTATTTCTATTTTTATTTTTATTTTTATTTGTATTTGTATTTTTATTTTTATTTTCATTTTTATTTTTATTTTTATTTTTATTTTTATTTTTATTTTTATTTTTATTTTTACCATTACTTTTATTATATGTTTTAGTTTCATTTAAAATTTTGTTTTTATTTTCACTCTTAATTTTATTTTAATTTTTATTTTAAATTTTATTTTTACATTGATTTTTCCTTCCATTTTTCCTTCCATTTTTCCTTCCAGTTTTCCTTTTATTTTTATTATAACTTTTATTTTAAGTTTTGGTTTTGTTTTTACTTTTGCTTATATTTCACTTTTCACTTTTCCCTTTTTCCTTTTTCATTTTTATTTTTAATTTAATTTATATTTTTGTTTATATTTTCATTTTTGTTTTTATTTTTATTTTAACTTTTACTTTTATTTTTGCTTTTAATTTTAATTGTTGTTCTTGTTTTCATTTTAATTTTTAATTTTATTTTTATATATTTTTTATTTTTGCTTTTACTTTAATTTTTTACGTTTATTTAACTTGTATTTTAATTTTTACTATTACTTTTATTATACGTTTTAGTTTTATTTTTATTTTTGTTTATATTTTTATTTTTACATTTATTTTTATTTTTAAATTTGTTTATATTATTGGTGCTTTTCTTTATATTTTTTATTTTTGTTTTAATTTTATTTGTATTTTATTTTTTATTTTTATTTGTTTCTCTCTATATTTATTTCTACTGAAGTTTTTTTTTTCTTTCTTATTTTACTTATATTTTATTAACGGCCATATGCACACTTAGCAGCTTACACATACATGCATATAAATTTTATTTTTTACATAATTTAATTACTCATATTCATGTAGAAGGCATTTGTTTGGGTATATATGTTTGTAGTATATAATTCATTTTACATACATACATATGTACTTTACTAAAGCTAAATACATTTGTATATATATTTACTTTTTAATTATTTATTATTAATTATTTTTTTATATATTTTGAAAATATTTTTTTTACTATATATTTTTGCGTTTTTTAAGCAGTTTATCTCATTTATTTTGTTTTAAAAATATCATTTTTGTTTTGAATTTATTACATACTTTGAAAAATCTATTGCGTAAGTACATATACATATGTATGTGTATATACATAAACTTATTAAATAGCTGAATTGAAGTTCTTTTTATATTTTATACTTACACAGACATACTTAGCTATGATTTATTTATATTCTTAAGCTTTGTTGTTGTTTTTATTTTATTTCACTAAAAGCTAGTTTTTGGAATTTTTCAATATTGCAATTGTGAGAAAGTTGAAATGTTCTTCATTTGTATATATATGTATTTGTTATTGTGTATATTTGTGTATGTGTGCTTGTGTGTGCTGCTTAATGCTATTTATATGTGTTGAGATGCATACGAGTATATATGTATGTACATATGTTTATCAACAGCGAAGCTATATTATGTATATGTTTATTGAAATAAATGCATTGTAAGGAAAAAATATTCGAAAAATGTATTCAAAAGCGAGGAATTCCAAAATCTTGTTTGGAAAGGAAACAATTTTATTTTATTTTTCTAAAATTACTAAAATTATTATTTTCTAAGGTTTATACTTTTTTTACACAATTAAATGAAAAATGAGAATTTTTCTTTGATTTAGTTTGCCACAAGGGAAGTTTCTATAGCAAAATATTCAAAATATTTTATTATTAAATATTACATAAAAAATGTAAACTTGAAAAAAAAAAAAAATTGGAAAATATCTCATGCATTTTTTATAAAAGAAAAATGCTTTAGTTACTAGTTACAGGATACGAAATAATTTCGAAAATGTTTTTGTAAAATGAAAACATCAGATTTTGGAATAAGTTTTTCGTTTAATTAAAAATTGTTATGAAAACTTTCCAAACATTTTAAATATAGTTTTAATTTTTTTTTATAAAAAAACGACCAATGAAATGGAAAATAACGAGAAATGATTTTAGACAAAAATGTATAATTTCAAAACCATTAATAAATATATATCTTTAATATTTATTGACACATTTAGTGTATAAAAAATTTTCCCGGACATAAAATTATGCAATTATTTGAAAAAAATTTAGACATTAAATAATTATAAAATTTTACTAAAATTAAAATGAGACAGTTTTCGAATACTTTATTTTTGCAAAAAAAATAGGAGTTTTCCTTAATGAGATTCTTCTTTGTTGTTTGGCAAAACAAAAACAATAATATTATTACGGATAATTAAAGAAAAATAATAAACGAAATTCGTTTAAAAATGAGCAAAATATATAATCAATTTTTTTTTAATTTTATTTCAAAGTAAAAAAATAAAACAAAAATAAAAAAAAAACGAAATTTTTTCAAAATATTTCGTTTATAATTGCATTAGAACGAAACGATTGTCAGAATTCATTTATACCAACCTTTTTAAATTGTTTTGAAGGAAATTTGAAATATGCCGTGTTAGTTAGCTTAACGATTGAGCTTTTTTTACAATGCAATTTAAAAATACGCTTTATTATACATACATCCAATTATTTTACGCTTAGCTATTATTTTATTGGCTATAATATCATTACATACATACATATAAGCTTAATGCCTAGCGAGAGTATAAAAATATGTTTGTATGTATGTATGCATGTATGAGATTTTAATTATTTTTACAAGTTCAAAAAAAAAAAAAAATAAAAAAATAAAAAAAATCTAAATTTAGCTGGTTTGTATGTATTTTTTTTTTTAAATTTAACATTAAAATATTTACTGTGTAAGAAGTTAAATATCCAAAAAAAAAAAAAATTTGCATCTATTGTAAGTTAAGTTGTTTTTAAATGGATTTTTTTACACAAATAAACAATTTTTTTTAAATTATTATTTTTTTAATTGGTGTTTGTGTCCAAAGTCAATTTGTGAATCAGCTTAATTATACTATACAGTACATAATTTTATTAAATGCCTAAAAGTATGCTTCTTAAGAAATATACTTATATGAAAAAAATTTACGCGCACGGATAAAAGCAGAAAAAAATATTTAACGATTTCTCGATAGAATAATGAACGCGTTAGGCAATTTCCGATTGATTTGAGTACCTCCTCCCTTTGAGACTTATCTTCATTCGCGTCACGATTTGCGCCTTCGCTGTTTGCGCCTCCTATCGCCAACAAGCCACGCCTTGTCATGACGTTAACAAATCAGTCTGCACTCAATTCTAACGCCGTTTCTCCCCTAACTTAGTAGTAGTAGTAGTTGTGAGATGCGTTCGTGCCTCAGTTTCATCGAAAGAGCAAATCGTCATCGAACTGAAACATTTCCGCCTTCTCCCTATTCTATACATCACTCTGTTTGGCATTTGTGTTGATAATGAAAGCGCCGTTAATGTGTCCATTCTGTGTCTTGCCATTCATGTGATGGTAATTGTTGACGGGCATTGTCGTGCCACCATTCGTCATTTTGCCATTCGGTATTATGATCGCAGTTTGCGGTGTGCCGCCGTTAAGGTGAGCAATGAGCGGATTTTTCGCTGCCATGGCGGGTGGTGTTGTGGGTGATGGTGTGACGGGCGATGGTTTGATAAGCTCCAGTTTATCGTCCACCGAACTCTTCATGGCGGTCTTTTCCAAGCCACCGGCGGGCCGACGACTGGGATGTGGCATGGCGTATCGCAATTTGTCCCAGAAATATGGATCGCCCCATTTCAAATAGGTGTTTGTCTTCAAATATGCCTGCAGTTCGCTATCCAAATTCTCGATATTCTCAATATCACTATAGATGATGACAATCAAACGATTACGTTTTTCGTTGAGCGCCGATTGATGTGCGGCACGGAATTCCATGCGCGCCCACACCGATTCGATGAAGTTTTGCGAGAGTACAACAATCGTACGTCGCGACTCATCCACCGAACGTATAATCTGATCGGGTATGCAACCACCGACTATGAAGTCGCGAACATGCACGCATAACTTGAATGGTATCGGGCCGTGTTCCAATTCGGGCACCAGGTAGTCGGCTATGAAGGCCTCATCTTTGTGTGAGTACGAGACGAAAGCATCGTATTTCTTATCCTTGTCCAATTCTTCTTCGGTAACGAACCACAGACACAAGTTGTGCGCGTAAAGATAAACCTTAATCTCTTGATTGTATTTGTAGAAGAGCGCCATGCCGATGCCCACCAGTAGGCCAAGCAGTGCAATGGTTGTGCCGAAAGCTATGATCAAACCGATTTCTGTAGGACAAATATCAGCAACGGAGATATCTTTGAACCATTCCACCGTAGCATCCGCATTCATGGGGTTCGTCGCACAATGCATCTGATTGAAATCGCGCACACTAAGCTTTTGCAGAATCGCCGCATTTTGTGTGAACTCCAGCAGTGGCTTCGCCGCACAATCACACGCCCACGCATTGTGTGAGAGCAGCAGGCCCTCGAGTGTACTGCTGCTGTTTAAGTATTCCAAAACACTCTCATTTAGACGCTGCAGATGGTTATGACGCACATCCAAGTATTTCAAACCTGCGGGTAGGTTATTGGCCTCGATTTGTCGCAGCTGATTGCCAGCCGCATGCAACTGTTTCACATCTGCATAGCCGGATGTGCTGCCTAGTGGTAGTCTCATTAAATTATTATTTTCCACAAACAAAACAATACCCTTGAGCAGCGGCTCGTGTGGCAGCGCGGGCAAATGTGTCATATTTCCGTTCGAACAGTTGACCAAAAGCATAAAATCATGCGGCCGCACCCAACATTCACAACCGCGCGGACAGCGCCTCTCGCTCGAGGCGCTATCGTCCAATGGACAAACGAGCTCCATATAACTCAATTCCTGCACACTCTTGGTCTGTAACGCGGTCGGTCCCTCACACTTCAATTCAGTGGTGAGCAGTTCAATTTTATTCGCAAACTTTTCCTTGAATTCGCCCGAAATGAACTGCAGGAAGGGCAACATGAGACAATCGCAGTGCAACGGATTGTTATTGAGATCGATGCGCACCTTCTGGTTCGCTAAAGGCACATCCATAATTTTGATGGTGTTGAAATTGATTTCGTGTATGAGATTGTGTGTGAGATTCACTTCGATGCGTTGCTTGCTGAGGAACTGTAGATCTTGATCGTGGAATATCGTAATGTTGTTATAGCTGAGATCGAGTTGTTGTAGTTCGAGCAGTTGCGTCTTCCAGTCATTGAAGATATACATGATGGAGTTGTTGCGCAAATTGAGTCTTTGTAGTTTGTAGAGAAACTGGAAGGGTGAATTGGCATCGAAGTCGGAGCTGAAGTGCGCACTGGGTTCGAGTATGGCGGCATGTGCTTCTGCGAGATCGATTTGATTATTTTCCAAACCGAGGAATTTCAAACTACCGGTGTCACGGAAAGCTTGGATATTTATATTGAGTATATTGTTGTTGTCCAACTGAAGTAATTCCAGGCTGATGAGTGGATTGAAGAGTTCGCTAGAAGATAAGAGGGAAAGGATTTTGTTTTGTGAATATATTTACTTATGCAACAGATTTAAAAAAGTGAACGAAATGCAAATAAAAAAAGTGAATTAAAATAAAATAAAATAAAAAATAAAATAAAATAAAAAATAAAATAAAATAAAAAATAAAATAAAATAAAATAAAATAAAATAAAATAAAATAAAATAAAATAAAATAAAATAAAATAAAATAAAATAAAATAAAATAAAATAAAATAAAATAAAATAAAATAAAATAAAATAAAATAAAATAAAATAAAATAAAATAAAATAAAATAAAATAAAATAAAATAAAATAAAATAAAATAAAATAAAATAAAATAAAATAAAATAAAATAAAATAAAATAAAATAAAATAAAATAAAATAAAATAAAATAAAATAAAATAAAATAAAATAAAATAAAATAAAATAAAATAAAATAAAATAAAATAAAATAAAATAAAATAAAATAAAATAAAATAAAATAAAATAAAATAAAATAAAATAAAATAAAATAAAATAAAATAAAATAAAATAAAATAAAATAAAATAAAATAAAATAAAATAAAATAAAATAAAATAAAATAAAATAAAATAAAATAAAATAAAATAAAATAAAATAAAATAAAATAAAATAAAATAAAATAAAATAAAATAAAATAAAATAAAATAAAATAAAATAAAATAAAATAAAATAAAATAAAATAAAATAAAATAAAATAAAATAAAATAAAATAAAATAAAATAAAATAAAATAAAATAAAATAAAATAAAATAAAATAAAATAAAATAAAATAAAATAAAATAAAATAAAATAAAATAAAATAAAATAAAATAAAATAAAATAAAATAAAATAAAATAAAATAAAATAAAATAAAATAAAATAAAATAAAATAAAATAAAATAAAATAAAATAAAATAAAATAAAATAAAATAAAATAAAATAAAATAAAATAAAATAAAATAAAATAAAATAAAATAAAATAAAATAAAATAAAATAAAATAAAATAAAATAAAATAAAATAAAATAAAATAAAATAAAATAAAATAAAATAAAATAAAATAAAATAAAATAAAATAAAATAAAATAAAATAAAATAAAATAAAATAAAATAAAATAAAATAAAATAAAATAAAATGAAATAAACAAATAAAAAATAAAATAAATATTTAAAAAATAAGAAAAGTGAAAAAAATAAAGAAACAAAATATATTATATTAAACAAAATAAGAAAAGTGAAATATATTTTCCAATTTATTTATACCTTGAGATTTCGCGCAGCTGATTGTGTGACAGCTTCAGTTCCACCAACTTTTTCGTGTTCTGGAATAAACCATCCGGCAGTATTTGTAGACGATTATTCGTCAAATCTAAGTCGTACAATTCAGATTGATCTCTAAACAAATTCTCCGGTAAGGTAGTCAGCATATTCTCCTTCAATGTAAGATTCGCCAAACGTTTGGAGTTTTCGAATAGATCTTCGGGCACACTCTCCAGTTCACAGGTCACCCGCACATCCTTCAAATGTGGTAAATTCGCAAATAGCTTCGAGGGTAGCGTAATCAGCGCGACGCGGTTATTTATCAAACGAAATTCAGTGAGATTTTTATTATTCGCAAAAAGACCATATGGCAACTCCCGGAAGTGATTGGCGTTAATGTAGATGCTGCTGAGATTGGTGAGCGGCTGGAAAACGTCCGGCGCAAAAGTCTCAATATTATTCGCGCTCAAATCGATATCGGTCAATGCGGTGGCATCCTCGAATATATCACGTGTGAGATTTCGCAACTGATTGCCCCACAAATTGAGATGCAACAGCTTTTGTTGATTCTTAAAAATGCCGCGCGGCAGTGTCTTCAAGTTATTATGACCCAATTCGAGGAATGTCAAGCTGCGCAATGGCTCGAAAAGTTTTTCCGTTAAGTTCACATTATTCGAGCGTAAGTCTAGCCAATTCAAATTGTGTAAATCCGTGAATAAATCACCCGGCATATGTGTCAGGCTATTCGAACTGAAGCGTAGATGTGCTAAATTCTGTAAATTACTCAAATGATGCCGTGTTAAGTTCGCACCTAAGTCGCCACTCTCGAACATCAGATAATTCACATTTGTGATGCCCAGGCGTCTCAACAGACCCGCTATGGGCGTGTGACCGGGCAACGGACAGTGACGAATCTGTACGATTTTCGTATCGCCGATCGTCATGTTTGGCAACAGCTGATAGTCGCGCACATCTGCGCGTCCACATTCAATTTGCACATGTTCGCCTGCGCTGATTTGCAGGTGGAATTTCTGCTCGAAGTCCATGGGCGGGCATTGGATTTCGTAGCGTGAGGGCATCGCCGAACACTGACAAAACGAATTGGCGGCATTGAAGTCGCGGCAGTCTTTCGGTGAAAAGACGGCGATGGTGTAAGCGGGCAGTTGGCTGACGATGAGGAAGAACGTGAGCGTAAGCAATAGCTTTTGCGTAGGCGACTTACAATGGTGCTGTGATATGCGCAAACACCCGCTTGAGGCGGGCAGTGTAGGATGAAACATTTTGATGGTTTTTGTTGTTGTTGCTGTTGCTGTTGATGTTATTGTTTTACTTTAATTATGTAATGCACACTTCTTTGTTTGCTGGTGCTAAAAATAAAGAGAAAATTAAAAAAAAATGCATTAGTGGTATGTTATTAATAACAAATATATATTTAAAAACATACTCTTAATTTAATTTACGACATAAAATGTATAAGTTGCTTACGACAATTTCTGGAAAAATATATTTTCCGGCTCTGTCTACGCTTGTAGCCAAGCGTTATCATTGAAGACAGTTTCAGAACTAAAACCTCGCTTGCTAGTTTAGCTCAGTGCAAGCTACATACTTATATAAGTGCATATGTATGTATGTGTCCTTCAGGTACCCTTTTACCTACCTGTACGTTTGAAATATGTGCAACACATGCTCTAACTGCTAACTGGATGCAGCATTGCTTATAATGTGTTCATTAAAGGAGCGCTGGCCGGCGCACAGTGTGATCAGACGGGAAAAACGTACGTGTTTTTTTATGTTAAATTTACTAAATAATTACAGTGTTGCTTTCAACCGTAACCATTGAAAGAACTTTTGAGAGCACAGAATATATATTTTTCATTATATTATTTATGTTTTTTCTTTCATTTTTTAAATTAAATTTTTAATTTTAATTTTAATTTTCTTTTATTTCTTCTATTATTTAAGTTTGAAATTTTTTGTTTAGCTCTCTTAACTTCCTTAAGTTCTAATTTTTTTATTTATCATTTTATTTATCATTTTATTTATTCATAAATTTATTTTTTATAATTTTATTTATTTTTTTAATTTTTATTTTTAGTTTTAATTTTATATTTTTTTATATTTTTTACATTATTTATATTTGGTTTTTATGTTTCAACTTTTTTAATTTTTTAGATATTTTTTTTAATTTAAAGTTTTTTATTTTTAATTTTTTTCAATTTTTCTTTCTTTAGATTTATTTTATTGTTATTTTTTTCTTAGTTTTTTTATATTTAGTTTTTGATTTTTAACTTAAAGTTTTGGTTTGGTTTTTTAAGCATAATTATTTATTTCGTTTTTAATTATTGACGTTTTTAAGATTTTTATTTTTTGTTTTCAATTTTAGTTTTTTAGTTTTTTTTTATATTTTTTAATTTATTTATAGTTTTATATTTTATGTATATTTTTTTAAATTTTAATTCTTTAATTTAATGTTTTGTATTTTTTCAATTTCATTTTAAACATTTTTTTATAAATTGATGTATAGTTTTACATATTTTTATATTTTTTTTGATATTTTTTTTGATTTTTTTAATTTTATTTTTTATTTCTTTCATCTTTGAAATTTTATATTACTTATTATTTAATTTAATTTAATTTTGTTTCAATTTTTCCTTTACATTTATAAAAATTTATTTTTAGTTTTATGTTATATTTTTTTAATTTCTTTTTTCCATTACTTTTATTTCATAAACTTTATAATTTATTTTGTTCTTGCGCTGTCCTTAGCTTTTTAATTTTTTTATTTTTATTTATTTATCATTATGTTCCGACATTGTATTGTGCTAAGTCTTTAGTTAATTAAATATTTTTTTAAAAATATATATTTTTTATTTTGTTTTAAATTTTGACCATTAAAATTTTTCAATTATTTATTTTATTTTATTTTATTTTTTTAACCTATTTGAGATTTTAACGTTCAATATTTAACTTTTTATTTTTGTTATTATTATTATTGTTTTTAATTTTGATTAATTAATTTTACTTAAAACAGTCCTTTTAATATAGTCTTTTTTTATTATTTTATTTCTTATTTTATTTGATTTTTATTTCTTACTTATTTATTTTTATATTTTCAAAATTTTGCATACATACAACATGCTCCATATTTTTCAATTTTTCTTTTTCAGGATATAACATTTGTAATTGCTCCACTGTGCGCCGCTCCGATGATTCGTTCTCTCTTTCTTCGCTTTATTTGCACATATACCTGCCCGGAGCATGAAAATTTCCCATATAAATTTTCATACTCATTCTCGCTAGCTCTTGTTAGTTTTCTCACAAAACGGTCGCTGTGTCCTTTTTCTCTGGACAAACGGTCAAACGTGATTTGTGAAGGGTACAGGTTTTTAATTGAAGTGTGAAATTTTGAAATGTGTGTGTTTTCGGAGAGCATGTATGGGCTGGGTTTTCCATTAGTAACGTTTGGTAAGACTAAAGATTCTTTTGTCTTACATACATATATATATACATACGTATGATGTTCCGTACGAATTGACAAACAAGATAAATATGTTTGAACGTCGATTTTCTGTGTTTGTTTTGTTATGAGAAAACATTTTGTGAGATATGCGAGTTTTGATGTGTGGAAAATTCTATTTACTTTAAAGTATGTACATGAGATATTTCTTCTATATACGTGTACATATATTTACATACATATGCAGTGCACGTGTTTAAAGTCTGTATAGGTGACTTATTAGGAATTTCTTTATGATTTATCAGTTATTAAATATTTGTTTAGTAAGAAGTCTCGTAAGTATATTGAGTCAAGTGGCATTTTCAAAGCCACTTTCCACCAAATATCCTATAGGAACACTTTCCAAGGTATACATAAAATCCATTACTCATGTTAACAATCAAACAAAACTTATTTCAAAATATTATCGAAGCATGTGTGTAGCGAAACTGCATTGTTTTTAACACGTACTCGTACATATCATGTGTAAGCATTTGTGAAAGTATATTGTGGGAGCGCTCTGCGTGAATTTTAAAGGAAGAAATTGTTGATCGTGCAAAAGTGAACGAGGAAATTAGTCTTTGTTACTCACTAAATTTGCTTTCCAAATAATTTGAAACGTTAAAATGTCTGTTTACTTATGAATTCGGAGCTCTATATCAAAAATTTTACGCATAACTGAAATGCAGTATTCGCCAATGGATTATTATGCGTATATTTATCGAATCTATTTAATATTTTAAATTCTTTCTTAATTCTTAAAATATATTTAATTTAAATTTTTTTTTTTTCATTTTTTGGAATTAATTAAATATTCTACTTTTTCCATAAATGGTTTTTATTTTTAAATATTGTAATTTTAAATTTGGACACTTTCTTATTTATTTTTATGGGAATTATAATGTTAATTAATCTAATATTTTTAAATTTATTTTGCTAATTCCAAATATGTAGCTTTTAACTTTTATATTATATTCATTTATTCTATAAAAATATAAACAATCATTAATTTAATATTCTCATTTTTGTAAAAGATTAAATTTTTTGAATACTATTTTTTCATAGAAAATAGTAATTTATTTAATGTTAATTTTTTTGGGTTAACTTTATTTCAATTAAAAAAAATTTTTCTTGCAATAATATGGAAAAGTAATAATAATACACCAGTACATTTTTTTTGCTTTTTCTTTCTTTCTTCTGTAATTTTTTTTAACATATTAAATAATTTTTAATTTTAATATTTTTAATTTTTTAATTTAAAGAAAAATGATTATTTTATTATTTTTTTTGGTATCTTATTTGTTTTTACTTACTTTTAATAAGGTTTAATATTATTATTATTTTGTTAAAATATTATTATGGAAGATTATTGTTGCTTTATTATTAAGTTTTGCCTTCAAAAATGAATATTATTTATATATATATTTTTTCCAACATAAATCAATCGTTAATTTATTAATTTATGTCGGAAAAAATATAAATTTCATTTTTAAACGCAGAAAGGAATAATGCACAATCAATATATTTTAAATACTTTAAATAATTTTTAATTTTATTATTAATTTTCTATTTATGTTTATGGAAAATGATCATTGATATTCTATTTTTATCCACATAAATAAATCGTTAATTTAACAGTCGGTATTTCAATATTTGATTAATTTTCTTTGTTATTATAATTTTTTTATTTTATGTTTTATAAAAATTAGTCGTTTTTTTGTAAATTTTTCAAACTTATTAAAATCGTTTCTTTTTTTGTTTTTTTTTTTTTTGTTATGGAAAGTATTAAAATTTTTACCACTGTTATTTTTGTGAATAATTTTAATTAATAATTTTTCTCAAATATTTCCGTTTTTCATTTTTTTTGCTTTCTTTATCAAATTTGTTCTTTCTTACAATTTTATTTTCTGTTAAAAATATTTGTTATTTTTATTATTTTAAATGTTAAAAAATAATTCTTATTTTTGTAGCTAAAGGAAGGAATTTTTTTTTATTTTTCCTTGATGCAAAGGATATTTCGTTTTTTTATTTTTATATTTTTCGATAAACAGTTAAGGTTTTCGGATGATAATAAATAATCACTTTTCTGTATTTTTTGTATTTATATTTAAAAACAATTTTTTCTTCGATCAAATTTAACCGATATTTTATAAGTGAGTGTTTTCTGAAGTAAAAAAATTTAAAACAATGGTACTCACATTTTTTGTTTAATACATAATAGCAACTGTATTAAAGTTTATACTTAAGCGATAAATAATATTCTCGAAATTCCAACACTGCATTTAAATCCATTCCATTTACAACATGTTTTGCCGCCACTCAGCCCCTCGTAGGTACATATGTATGTACATGACAACTCACCACTTCCGTTAACAAATTGATTTTCTAAAAAAAATTCATGCCAAACCAAAGCTTGTAATCATTAACGCCAAGCCTGCTGCTAAGCGGATGACTGCATATTATGCGAAAATTTCGGAAAAAATACGAGAAAAAATGCCATCACTGCATTGCTAAGCAGAGACCATAAGCACATACACAAACACGCACACGCACATACTTAACTATATGGTAGTTGTCTAATAGTGGCATGATGTTTGCATGCATTCTGTGGTGAGCTATGCGTTCGTAAGTGCGTGTTGTTGGCCATTGACGGCGTTGTAGGACGTAAAACCGCATCACATCAATGGAAATAATTGCATGGAATTTCAGTTTTAGCAGCTGCAAAGCAAAACCCGTCCGACTGCCTTTATTAATCAACTGCAGTAAAGCATTTTCATGAAAAAATTTAAATAGCAAAAAAGAAAAAAGATCGAAAATAAAATTAGTATTGACCACCAGAAGAGGTGAAGTGTGGAGCGAAGAGAAGGGGGGGGGGGGGGTTATGCGTGTTACTATTGATATGTCCATCATGTAAGAGCCTTTGACGTCCATTAAGCTCATCGGCAGCATCAGTTGGTAGTGCATTAGATGAGACGAGAAAGAAAAAGGGAGAGAGAGTCGAGGACAGTAAATTCCGCACAGCAAGGACACTACAGCTAACTACTGATTGAGCTCTAATATGCATGCGTATATATTAGTGAAATTTGCATGTGCGTATGCGTGTGTGTGTGCGTGTATGTGTGTGTATTTATTGACAGCGTCCATTATTACTATGGTGACCACCATTATGCTTCATTGGCAGCTGATTGTCAAGCATTCGCGCACAATTTTATGCACCAACAAAGGCACGCACACATACGCGTATGGTATATTTATCAATGTACTTATATACATATGTAGGTACATATGTATATTGTAATATCAATATTGTTACTGGTTTTATATATGTACACATATGTCAGTGAACGCATCAGCGTCTATGTTAAGTAATAATAGCTTCAAAAAACACACATACACTCTTGCACATATTAACATATGAGCGGACGAACACTCTCCACTCTAACGGTATGGTATACGTATGTACGTACACGCAAAGTGCATTTAACCACATTTACCGCTGACTGCTGTTGCCTGTTTTTGCTACTAATGACTTCCGCTTCAATGGCGATGTGCGCACCAACCAATACAAACGAGTAGATTGACACACAAACATAAATTTGCATGCATATGCACATACCTATATCCTATAAAACGGCAACGAAGGACATCAAAAGCGATGAAGGGTAAAGAGCAGGTGACATATGGCAAGCGGTGGCATATCAGCTACCTGCTACTGCTGTATCGTGTATGTGTAAACCTCAATGTGTTAGTATTTATATATGTGAAGACCCAAAATATATACCACCCGGGGGTGATTGCATTGTAGAGGGATTTCAATTAGAGCCTTAACGCTTCGATAATTTGTTACACCACAGGAATACGCATATAAACACGCTCAGTATAATGTGTGCGCGTGTGTGTAGTTGCATGCACATACTTTTACGCATGTGTAATATGTAAACAGTTATAAATAAGTGCTCAAAGGCTGTTTGCCTTGGCAAAACAAATCCAAAAATTAATGGCACTAAAGAGTAACTATTTTAAGTTTTTACGTTATTAAAAAGATTTTTTTTATTAAAAATTCATGAAAACCAATACCTATTTCTTTTTAAATTTAGCCTTTTTGTGGAGGTTTTGGGAGGGGTAATGTGTTATATTCATACCCACTAGTCCTACTTTTTCAATTTTTTTATATTGGTGAATATTTTCATATTTATTATTTTATTTTATATTCATTTTTATTTCACCTGCTGTTTTCAAAAACAAAGTTTAATATGAATTATTAATCTTAAAAAATAAAAATTAAAAATTTAAAAAATATATTTTTGATTGTTTAATGCTATAATTATATTCAATATTTTTAATTTTTTCATTGAGTTGAATTTTTTTTATTTATTTGTTTCGATATTTTTTAAGTAAAATGTTTGAATAACTATTATTTTCTCGTTTGTAGCTTTAGAATCTTTTAAAATCATTTTGCATAAAAGAAAAAAATTCACAAAAAGAGCAAAGATTTTTATCCACCGTTTTTACCCTTTTTAAACAGTTTAATTGAAAGCCATTTTTTTACAATAAATACTTTTAATTGTATGTTAAATCCACACGACCAAAAAACATTTTAGCTAACAAATAATTTCTGTTAAAATTTTTTTTTTTGGATTTTTATTTATATATTTTACATCGTTTTTATTGCCTGTTTTCATATTATTGAAGTTTTTATATATTTTTGTTGCTCTTTCATTTATTACAATCTTTACATTTATGTTAGCTTAGTTAATTATTTTATTAAATGTAAATGAATTTCATTTAACTTTTCTAAATTTTACTTTGACTTATTTTATATTATTTTGTTTCGCATTTTTTTTTCTGTTCATTTTAAGTTTATTTTATTTTATTGTAATTTATATTATTTAATTTACTTTAGTTTAATTTAATTTAATTTAATTTAATTTTATTATATTTTATTTTATTTTTTTTATTTTATTATATTTTTTTAAATTTTATTTTATGTTATATTATTAATTTATTTTGTTTTATTTTAGTTTATTTTGTTTTCTTTTATTTTAATTTATTTTATTTTGTTTTATTGTATGTTGTTTTAATTTTTTTTATTTTATTTTATTTTATTTTATTTTATTTTTTATTTTATTTTATTTTTTATTTTATTTTATTTTATTTTATTTTATTTTATTTTATTTTATTTTATTTTATTTTATTTTATTTTATTTTATTTTATTTTATTTTATTTTATTTTATTTTATTTTATTTTATTTTATTTTATTTTATTTTATTTTATTTTATTTTATTTTATTTTATTTTATTTTATTTTATTTTATTTTATTTTATTTTATTTTATTTTATTTTATTTTATTTTGTTTTATTTTATATTTTTTATTTTATTTTACTTTATTTTATTTTATTTTATTTTATTTTATTTTATTTTATTTTATTTTATTTTATTTTTTATTTTATTTTATTTTATTTTGTTTTATTTTATATTTTTTATTTTATTTTACTTTATTTTATTTTATTTTATTTTATTTTATTTTTTTTATTTTAGTTTATTTTGTTTTCCTTTATTTCATTTTATTTTATGGTATATTAATTTATTTTATTTTATTAATTTTTTTTAAATTTTATTTTATGTTATTGTAATAATTTTTTTTTTTTTTAGTTTATTTGGTTTTCTTTTATTTTAATTTATTTTATTTTAATTTATGTTGTTTTAATTTTTTTAATTTATTTTATTTTAATTTTTTTATTTCATCTTATTAGATTTTATTTTGTTTTATTTTTTTTTCAGTTTATTCTGTGTTATTTTATTTTATTTTATTTTATTTTATCTAATTTTATTTTATTTTATGTTATTTTATGTTATTTTATATTATTTTATATTTGTATATTTTGTTTATTTAATTTAATTTAATTTAATTTCATATTTTTAGAAATATTAACTTTTACTTAATAAATTTTTATACATAATCATAAAGCGGAGGTAAAAAGTGTTCTTTCGTCTGCTTATAAAAACATTTAACTACTACTTTCTAGTTTTTATCTACAATTTGCCTATTTTTTCTTCGCCAACATGCTTTTATAAGACAACACGCATCTTCACATCTAATGACAACATTAACAACAAGGCAAGCGACATTAAAAAGCAAGTGTTGCAAAAAAAAAAAAAAAAGAAACAGTATCACAACAATTGCAAATAAAACGTAAAATTATGCTGGTAGTACCAACAATCACTACACTAGTACATACCATGAACATACTAGGGAACTAGTGAACAAGCAAAATAACAATGATGAGAACAACAACAATGCAACACTTGTCTTACACATGTCAACTTGTCATTTTTCTTGTGTCAACAACATGACTTTGATGAGTTTCTTTTCTTATTGCATTACTTATTGCCAGTTGATGACTGCAGTAAAAAATCAAATGGCAACAAAAACAATTTTAAGAAAATTTCTTTTTGACAAAGCAAAAATTTCCAAATGAAAGCAAATAGTTTGTGCTCACATGCAAATGTAGATGCATACGTGTACATATAGGATTATGTAGGTATTGTTGCCTTTCTTTTTGTATTGTGAAAGTTAAAACCGCAACAATGACTGACCCTTTATGGCAGGTAAAATTGCCGTTAGTTGTAAAAAAAAGTTCCATTAATGGTAAGACAACAATCAGGCAATTGTGGTTGGTTTATATTTAGTATTTTCTCTATTTGTCTCCCTGTGGTTAAATGTAAATTTTGCAATCACAGGTACAGGTATACGTATATATATGTGTTGTATCTTGTTCTTTTTCTCTCACTTCATTAAGGTGAAAGTGTGTAAATATTCATATTCTTGGTCACACAGTATCTAGTGAATTAATCTGCAATTTGTCATTGTATACCATATACTCGTACATGCATAAACATACATACGTATGTTTTTACTTTATGCGTATGGTTTGAAGACAAATGGCATTACTTATACGCCATATAGGTTAAGAAAGATTTTATTTTTGAGGGTATATTCGGTTAGTATTTTGATATTTTTACAAACATTCATTTTTATATATTCAGATATTGCTACTGTTTGAATAAAAAAAAATATTTTTTAATGAGTTAAAAAATTGTTTTGTATGTACTTCTTGCTTGCTGTACTTATTTGTCTTTTTCCTGATTTTTTTTTCAATTATCATCAATATCCATTGACATTTTAATTCAATAAATTTTAAATAGAGGAAAAATTTTCTGAAAAGAAGATGTAGTAAATTAAATTATTTTATTTTTAAATTTTGATATTTTTTTAGTTTATTATTTTTTTGACTTTTTTTAAATATTTTTCACGCATTTTTTCTGTAGATTTACTTATTACCAAATTAATACTCTGCTTAAAAACGTGTAATTTCAACGCCAAATGAAAAGTATGAAATTATATTATATTTTTTTCAACAAAGCGTTTCTTGTGGTATATACATTTGCGCATGTATTCGTATTTAGTATATATGCATATGTGTGTATGTTAGTGTGTGTGCATAATGCAAATATGACAATTATTTAAATTGTCAACGATATTATCGAACAAATTAACAGTTATGTCACTTGTTTAAAATATTGTATTTTACCTTCATTAAATTTGTTTATTTTTTGCATAATTATATACAAATTTTTTCAAATAACTTTTTATTTCTCTCTTTTATTTAAATTTTTGTACTTAAATTTTGTTTTATTAAAATTTTTTTATTTAAACTTTTTTATTAGTTTTTTCATTTAATTTATTTTTTTTTATTTAATTTATTATTTTATTTATTTTTTTATTCTATCAGCTTAATTATGCTAATTATATAAATAGTGTGTGCAATTATTGCTCAAATTAATGGCTGTCGTACATGCTTTTATTTAATTTTGCATAAAATAGCCACATACATGTGTATAGTATATAGGTACACATATGTACTGTTTTTTGCGTTTATTTTCATTTTATTTTTTTTTGCGCTCACCTGGTTTCAAATATGTATTGTATTTAACAACAAAAAAAAAAAAAAAAAAAAAAAAAACAAGAACGGGAATTTATGCATTAATAATTAATTAAGTTTATTATGTTAAACAGCAAAGCAGAATGCAAAATTTTCCACTTGAATGCATTGCAATCAAATTTTACACAAAAGAGGCATTAAATGATAGGTAGATTTTTTACACATATTTAAACAATATGCGTTACATGCAATAAGGCATAGACAAGATGCTTTGCATTCACCACATATGTATGTACATATTCATATAATTTAAGTCCTGGCTACTTGTTCCTGTTAAAAATCAAGCCTGTGTTTGCCATATTGTGCTGCAGTGCATGTGTTTACGCGCTTTCACTCTCTCTCACTTCCATACACACACTATAGCCTATCGTGGGATTTATTGTTAATTATATTTATAAACGATTCAATTATAAATTATGATTATATAGCTCCGTTGGCAATAAGTACATACATTTAATAATGACAACAATAACAATAGCTGTCAGCTGCAAGCTACATTACAACAAGTTATCCAATACATACAACAAAGAGCTATTTGAGAATAGCTTCAAATTGTGTCAAAATGTCAGCGTTAATATTCATGATAATAACTATTGCTGTTAATACAATGATAACGTATATATGTACATACCTATATGTACATACATACATAAATATATTTATATATGTATGTATATAAATAGCAGGCGATATGTCAAACTCAGCAAATACTAAGAAAAAAATTTTTAGACTTTCAAAAACATATTAAATCGATTTTCAGAAAGGCGATCCATCAGTGGAAGCGAAGCAGTTTTTAATTTTTTTTCTAAGTTCCTGAATTAAATGAGAAATAAACGCGTAAAGTGTATTAAATTTTATTTCGCGCCATTATTATTTGAGAAAAATTGGAGGTGACCATATTTTATCATTTGACAAAAAAAAAAAAAAAAAAAATCATATCCGAAATCTAGCTTTTAGTTGAAAATTTCTGTTTTGATTTGATTGCTAAAAATTTAAATCGGTATAGAGCTTTTTTTATATTACTTAGTTTACATTCACTATATTTGTATAAGCTGATATTTCTGATATTTTGTTGAAGCGTTAAATTTGATATGAACTCATTAATTTTGCGGAAACTTACTCACACATATACATACATATTACTAAAAAACATTTA
The DNA here is from genome assembly GCA_037013455.1 of Ceratitis rosa. Lineage (NCBI taxonomy): Eukaryota > Metazoa > Arthropoda > Insecta > Diptera > Tephritidae > Ceratitis > Ceratitis rosa. The sequence goes on along the minus strand of JAWMAG010000006.1, from coordinate 35,737,367 downwards.
TTGAAAAATTTTAGTTTTGTTTGAGTGAAATAATCGTTCGAACTCTAAAGTAATTGATTTTTTATAATCATATCTTTTGGCATTTTTTTTAATTTTACTATTTAAATTTAAGTTCAAAAAAAAAAAAAAAAAAATAGATTAACCATTATTACATTTAAAACAAAATTTTTTTTCACAAACTTTGTTACATTCTCCGTATAAAGTGTCAAATATTTTTAGTTTGCCATGAGAACCATTTATCGAGCTCTCTTCAGGCGTCTAATTGCGCATTGCGTGCATCTACTTCTATTCATTACACCAAGCGTGCTTAGGTTCTCTTCAATGTAGTCTCTCCATCGGTGTCGTGATCCTCAACTCCGACTTCCTCCATCAACTTTAGCTTCGAGCACTTCTTCACTCCAGCTTGTTTATACAAACATACGTACAACACGTCTGAGCTAACGCGGACCTTATATTGTGATTGTCGTCAAAGAGCTCGTGCAATTCGTAGCTAATCCGAATACGATGGTTGACACCAATACGAGCCGTGTCGAAAATTTTCCAAATGCTGCTGCAGTTGTTTGCGCACAATTCATGTTCCTGCACCATATAAGGACACGAGCAAAATAATCGCTTTATAAAGCGTTGGTTTTGTCGGTCGACAGAAGGCTCTAGTGTACTACAGCCGCCAACTCAGTCCACAGTAATAGTTTATGGCAAGTATGATTCTTTGCTTAATCCCCAAAAGGATATCATTGTCGGTGGTTACTTGGTGTCAAGGTTCGTGATTTCCTTGACAACTTAACTTTTCGCTAGCAACGGCCAATGATATCAATATCATTGGCATATGCGAAGAGCTGAAACACTGAAGGGTCGCTTTGTGTGGAATCTAGAGCGATGTTAGGTCGGCCCTCTCTGATGTATTTCTACCTCAAGAGAGCTGAGCAATACCTCAACGTCATTCTGCAAAGCCGAAACAGTTTTGCAAGAATTCCGAACTCGGACATAATGGGCCATAGGCCATTCATTCCTTATCGTGTGCAGCTTGGTGATCGATTTGTTGTAATGTGAATATTTGGACGATAATAGACTACCGTACCATATTAAGGTGCAATTATTAAGCTGGTATATGGTGTTCAACATACTCGTATCACCTTGTCACCTACAGCCTTGAACAATTCCACAGGCAGCTTGTCAGCAACAGTTGTTTTGTTCTTTAGTCGCAATGTGACTCGGACATAGTTATCTGCTACGAGTTGGTACACGCACTCAAACTTGAAACCTTGGTTCATGCGATTGACCTGTTAGTAAGAATTTTTTAACATTTCGAACACGTAAAACTTCGTATTCTTTAAGTTCGCCTGTTTTCTGTCCTCGTTTGTACCATCTAAAAAGTTATCCTGCATAGTTCTCGTTGCGACAAACTGCTTCTTTTGTAAGCGGCGGTTGCCTTGCGAAACTACTCGTCGTACCTTTGAACACGTGGTGTTGGTAACGCGCCTAACTGCCAAAATAAACGGGGTGGGAGCTGGGTTAGTAAAACAATTTTGAAAGGTGAGTGGAGTAGGCAACGGCCGTCCATTGTGACTATGGCGTTAGTGACTCGAACGTACGTTTTTCACATCGCGTATTGCATTGGCTGCAGCGTTTATGCCTCGTAAAGTACTAACGTGTAGCATGATTGAAGTATGCCTTTCGTCGATTACAAAGTGATAAGTTGGATTGCGTGTTCGTCGATCAGGGTTCACCTGGTGACCGTTCCAAATAAACTCTTTTTTTTTAATTTAATTGAAGCTTCTAAAATACTACCTCTAAATATGTTGTAAGCTGAACTAATTTTTTTTTTTTATATATTTATACATACATATTCAATTCAAATATTGTGACTTCATCATTCCACGCTCAGCAAGGCCAATCACTGTTCACGCTTTCGGAACAATTAAATAAACACTAGAGTTTGCTAATCAAATAATATACAATTCTTTTTTACGCTCACATTTCATAGCCACTTTGCTGTCTTTTATAACAAAATTTGTTTATTTTACTTTTTTTTTCAAAAGTTTTTTTTTTTCTTTGTTTTTGCTCTAATTCTAGTCTTGTATTTCTCTTCCTGGTAGGGAAATAATGCAATTAAAACGACAAACCGTTCATGAATAAACATACAGCTGTGCACACAGAGCAACAGTTAAAGTTAAAGCTTTACACATACATACATACATACAAAATCCTCATACATATCTACATCTGTAGTTATACTTTATACGCTGGCCACAGTCAGTCCTTTATTGGCATTGTCGTTGTCGAAAATTTGAATATGCAACCGCAAAAGTTTTCCAATTTTTTTCACACCGAAAAAAAAAAGAAAAAAAAAAATAAAAAATTCGGGGAAAATAATAAGTAATGAAAAAAAAAACGAGAAAACAACATTAACGCGCGCGCGAGAAAGCGTTGTGCGCGAAAAATTTATAATTCAAAGGAAAAAGTTTTTGTTGCGCTGCCTCTATACTGCCTCAGTGTAGTGGCAAGGCGAGTGAGAGGCATGCAAAAATGTCAAGCGAAAAATTTGTTTCCTTAAACCATGTGTGTGTATGTGTGTATACATATGTACATAAGCGTGTGTAGTGTCAAATGTATCAAAAAAACAAATGTGTATATGGTAGTTGTGTGTAGGTAGGTTGAGCGAATGAGAGTGTTGGCTTTAAATAATAAATGAAAAATAAAGAAATGTTGATGGAAAAAATTATATATGTATTAAAATGGCACTTTAGACCATGCCAGCAGTTTTAGCTGAATTTATTTTGATTAATTTTTTTTTTTTATTTCAATAAATAATAAAAAATGAATTAATAAATTTACATACACACATGTCGCTCAAGCTCAATAACGTAAGTGAAGCGCATGATTTTTGTAAATTTTTTTTTTTGCTAGCGGTTCTAGGCTAATTGTATTTCATTAAAAAAATCCAATATTGAATTAAACGATAAAGTTTTCTCTTTTGTGTATATTTTTTCATTATTTTTCCCTTGTTTAATTTTTGTTTGTTCCTTTTTTCTTTTGAATGAAAAAAGGTTCGAGCTTCCGCATTTTTTTCGTTTTAAATTTTTTCCTTATTATTTTTGTCTTTGTTATGGCAAAAAAAGAAAAAATAAAATAAAATTCAGGCAAGCAATAGGCCTATTGAACTTTTTAGGGATTATTCGCGGCGGAAATAACCCTTGTAATGGCAATCAAATGTGGTGGGAGAGGGTATAAAGAAAGCATTTTCTTGCCACAACTTCAAAAGGATATGCGAAAAAGTATTGAGAAAAGGATACTAAAATTATTTTCTTGCTTTTGTTTATTTATTATTTTTTCACTACTTGGCTATAGCAAAATATAAATAAGCTTAGTTTTTTTGTGTTTTTTTTTGTGTTTTGTCAAAAGGCGACTTTGATAGCGTCTACAATTTGTGTTAATAACCCTTTTATTACATTATTAGGCAATTTATTATTTTAGGCTTAAAAGCTAATATTTGAAATGTGTTTTCACAGCCCTTGGTGTGTGGGATTGATTATTGCAGAGAGCGAGGAGGGTTTACAAATTTTATTTTTATTTAAAAATTTTCATAGAATTCATTCAAATTGTAGAAAATAATGAAAGAAAAAAGTAATATAATTTTGGCGTTTTATTTATGTATTGTAAATTGAAAGATGATGCACACTTGGGAAAATTAAAAAAAGAAAAAAAAATAAGACACCTTCTAATTTATTAAAAATTATTTAAGTAAAAGTAAATAATTGCATTTTCTAATATATATAATATTTAAATTGAACTGGAAAAATTGCAATAATAATTTAAAAATAAAAAAATTAAAAATGTGAAATTAAAAATAAATTTAATTTTTTTTGTTTAAAAGTAGTTAAGTAATTTTTTTTTCTCCTGCTTGCTTTTAATTATCCGAAATTTTTTATTTCATAGTATAAATTTTAATAAATTTATTAATGTTTCTAATGCACTATATGTGCTTTTTTGCTATTTGTTAAACAAATAAACTGCAAAGTAAATATGATCTTCCAAAACATAAATTTATACAAATAAGTCAATATTTCAATTTACCATTACAAGCACAGCCATGCAATGGCCACACATTACCTGACAGAAAAACCAACAGAAAGCAATTATATTGGCAAATGAAAGAAAATTTATTTAATTATAATTAAAATATAGTGTGTCAGGTGAATTTTGATATTTACATGCACTCGTTCGTCTATGTACATATGTGAATACATATAATATGTATCGTATTTAGGTGCGTATCCGTTGTTGTGTACCTTTGCAAGTCAATAACAGTTAATTAGAGTTGATGTGAAAATACTTTGAAAATTATTAAAAATTAATTTTCATGCAATTATTGAGCATTTATTATGTATAATTGGAGAAAGAGAGAGAGAGAGAGGGAGGAGAAAATGCCACAAGTGAAATTAATGCGCTTATATTTTATAAATATTTTTAGACATATTGGAGTTTATATAATGAGCATTTTTGGTATACACTATATTCCCACACACACACATTTACTTACACTTTTCACATTTATAAGCTGCCCATAGCAATTGCGCCCCATTACTCATACGCCCTGTTTCACGCTGCTTAACAACATTTAGTTTTATACCTTCATTTAAAGCTTTTTTGCTCGCTTACAACATAAAATGCAAAGTAGAGTAAGACAGTTTCATTAAATTCGAATTAAATTTGTAACAATGCGGTGGCGATACATTTGCCTCAGCTGCCTCGTCTTATGCTCCTACTCCTACCAATTACAACAATCAAGCAGTCAGTGTGCTCTACGAGGACAGTTCTAATTAAAACTGTAATTTTAAGTGGTGGTTGTGCTGCTGCATTAAAAATGCTAAGAGCGCACAGCAAACGTGTCGAGCGTGTTGAGAGCCAGTCAAGTTAGTGCATAAGACCGGTTGCTGCTGCTACTGCTGCTGCCGTCGCGACCTACGCGTCCATCCATAATTAATGTGTTGGCGAAATCACGTGCATGCATGCATGCATACTTAAGCGAAGCAAAGTGTGCACTCAAACGACAAATGAGCGCATATATACTCACATATACGTGTATATATACATGTTTGAAGAGAGAGATATAGGTATGTGTGTGTGCTTGTGTTTGGCGTTCAAGTGCCGCCACTTTGCCGCAGGACAACTGCTGCAGAAAGCAACTCATTGACAGCTGTTGCGGCTGTTCGACTGTTGAAGAAAGAAATGGTGGGCACCCAACGAGTGATTACGACGACGTCGACGGCTGCTTGTCGTCTCCTACAACGGGTTCGCAAGCGCCTGAAGGCCACAAAGGTTTGGAATACAATAGTAAAAATGCAGTAAAATTTACTTTGCATAAAAAAGGAAGCAAGTACACGTATATGTGTGTGTGCTGCATGCGACAACTGTCAGTTAGCAGTACCAAGGTACACACATATACATGTACTCGTGCATACACGTATGTATAATAGGCTTACATACTTACTGGCAGTCAGACACTCAGGTTTGCAGACAACATGGGCCAGCCAAGCGGCTAGCCAATTGACAAGGTTGCTTTGTATCGCCTAAGTCATAAAATTTTCCTGTATAAAATACGAGCACTGCAACATTTTGTTTTTACTACCTTCTATAGCTACTACTTATTGGAAGTATGTTTTTTTTTTGCCGATTTATTTTGCGCTTTATACCTTTTTCACGCACTTGATTTTTTGCTATTAAATTTATTTTCTCTTGTGTAAAAAATGCAAATTTCACCTTAAATTTCATACATTTGTCTGTGAAAATATTAATTTTCTACATTTTTTTTTTAATATTTTGAATAAAATAATTGAAAATAACTTTATTATGCTCATGAAAGGTATACTACTTGCATTTGTTGCTGTTACTGCCAGCTGTAATTTTTTCATAGTTGTTATAGTTGCATACTTGTTGCAAAAACATAGTTGAAAACGCGTGCTTAGAATGTATGGACCGGAGTTAGTTGCTCGATTCCAGCTATGTATACACTAACATACAGCAAATATCTAGCTTTTTTATAGTTCTCCTTAAAGTTGTTCTTATTTTACAATTTTTGCATGATTTGCATTTTACATTTACATTTGGATTTTAAGCAAACAGCCAACTAAGCTCCTCGCCCTCCTCTAACAGCTGAGGCTTGCCGCTCTAAACACTATCCACACTCTTATACTTCCTCAGCTGAACTCGGTGTTTAAAGTTTTTGTATTTTTTTTTTGCGCTGTGTCGTTTATCCACTTAAAAGTCACCACCTTGCAATTTTTCATTCTCCAAAGTGTAATTTGTTAGTCTTTGTTCTATGCTCCTAAAATGTTGTTGGTGCGGGTGTGTGATGCCATGAGCACGTTGCAATTTTAAAGCGGTATCTAAAGAGCCTTTTGACCTGCTTACAATGCCTCGAGGCGTTGCATGCAACGCACATACTGCTCTTGAGCAAAAGAAAGAAAAAAACTAAAAGTTACAAGAAAAACCCGTTATTAAAAAAAAATTAAAAATGGAAAAAACATAAAAATGGAAAAAAACATAAAAATGAAAAAATAATTAAAAAATTAACAAAAACAAATTAGAAAAAAAAAAAAATTGAAAAACAAAGAGACAAAGATGCAAAGAGACAAAGAAACACAAGGCGAAGCTATTGGTTCTAGTTGTTTGCTGAAAATTTCCTAGTCCGAGCTCGTTTGTGTGTCTACTAATTAGAATCATTAGCAGGAGAGTCGAAGGCAAAAGTTTAAAGATTCAAAATGCAAAGGAAGTTTGTTGTAGGTGGTGGTAAGTGGCAACTTTGCAAGAGAGAAAATAACTGTATGTTTTATATGTAAGCCAAACTAAAAGATAGGTTGAGAAGAGAGGTACATAAGTAACAGGAAAGGGTAAAAACTAATAAAGAAAAGTTGGAAAAGAAAATAAAATTAAAAAAGAAAAAAAAAATAAATAAAACAAAAAAGAAAAAAAAATAAAATAAAAAAGAAAAAAAAAATAAAATAAAAAAGAAAAAAAAGATAAAAAATATAAAAAGTAAAAGGAAAAAAATTATAAAAGACAAAAATAAAAAAAAAAATAAAAAAAAATAAAAATAAATAAAAATAAAAATTGAAAAATAAAACTATAAAAAAAAAATTAAATAGAGAAATAAATAAAATCTGAGTAAATTATAACTAAAATTTTATGAGAAAATAATAGTAATAAAAATATTAAAAATGATTAATAAATTGAAAAATAAAAACTTAAAAAAAAAAATGTTTTTTAAAAAATAATAATTAAAAATAAGAAGGAAATAAAGAATTGAAAATCTGAAGACCATTAAAAAATTAATTTAATTAAAAAGAATTAAAATTAAAAAAAAAAAAAAACCAAAATTGAAAAATATAAAATTAAAAAACAAATAACTTTAAAAAAATTAAAATTAAAAAAAAAAATAAAATTGAAAAAGATTAAGTTAAAAAAATAATTAAGATTAAAAAATTAAAGTTTAAAAAAATTGGAAAAAAATTAAATTAAAATAAATTAAAAAAGGGACAAAACTAAAACTTTGAACAATAAAAATATTAAAAAAGGATAACAAGAAAATCTAAATTAAAAAATTAAGGTTAAAAAGTGTATTCAAAAATAACTATTAAAAATGAATTTATTTAAAGAAATTAAAGTTATCATTTTTATTAATATTTAATTATAAAATATTTAAAAATCATTAAGAAATAAAAAAATGAAGAATAAAATAATAAAAAAATAGATAAGAGCTGAAAAAAAGATTAATTGAAAAAAAAAGAAAAAAATATGATAAATAGAAAAGTGTGCCTTAGTGTCCTCCATACTATGCCAGCTAGGTAGTTAAAATTCAAATATATGCTAATGCGGGTAATTATGCAAAGAGCAACAGTGGCAGTAGCAGCAGCAACAAAAATGTCGACGTGTACAATAGCTAAGATAGCAGCAGATAGTGAGCGAAAAGGCAGGCTGTGGAAAAAAAAATTCCTCGCATGAAATTGTGAAAAATTAGTTTTTGTACTTTTGTAGTGTAGCCGTGAAAAGGCTGTATAATCAGTTGAACCCAGCGCAGTGTGCCTGCCTTGAGTGCTTACAACATGAAAAACTCAAAATTTCCAGAAGAAAAAAAAAATATCTATAAAATTAAAAATAAAGAATTAAGCAGAAAGAAAATAAAAATTGAGGAGTAGACAAAAGTTGGAGGACAAAAATGACGTGAAAGAATCTTGTTCTCTTTGTGTATTTCAACTCTCTCTCCTCTCTCTCACTCTCTCTCCCTCTCGCTCTCTCCCTTTCCGACCCGCAATTCGTCGCTGTGTTAATTTATGTATAAAGAAATAAATAGCAGAAAAGAAAGGCAATTATTCTCAAATAATCATTTTTTAATGTCGCTCATGCCACTGTCACCACCAACGGTGGCATGCGGCATGCGAAAAAGTTGGAAATGTTTTTTTTTTCGTTTTTTTTTGTGGATAAAAGCATGAAGAAATGTCGTTTGAGTTCTTTGGTTGGTTGGTGGCTTGTTGTTGGATTTGGATGTTGTGAGTGGCATGGTGACAACAAATGAATTAATGAGCAATATATTTATGAAGAAATGAATGTGTGATGGAATGAGTAACGAAATGTTGTGAATATTTAGTTGGTGAGATGTTGTGGTGTTTAAATGTATTTTTTTTTCATTACTCTGTTGAAATGTGACACCAAAATTTTAAGATTTTTTTCATTTTGTTGTAGAGCATATATATTTTTTCTCTTCCAAAAGCAGATTATTTCACAGGCGCTGAATTTTGTTTTAGGGTTTTCCATTATATGTACTTATTTTTATAATTATTTCCGCACAGAGCAGTGCAATTTTAATATATTCTTTCAAGTAATTATTTTCAAAATATAAAAAACAGTAGTTTAAGTCTTTTACATAATAAATAAAATCTTTTAATAATAATTAGGTAATTAAAATTTTCTGAAAAATTATAAATGTAGGCCGTGCGTGACTTGGTATGTGTTTTGGATAAAAAATGTGACCGAATGTATGCTACGTTTTATTGTGACAGTAGTTAAGGCACACCAAAAAAACGTTGCATACTTTTCTGCGTTTCGTAAAATTCAGTATTGCTCTAACAATTTATTCAATAAATTTTTCATTTTTATTTTTCAATAATATTTCTTTCTTATACGTAATGGAAACTCCAAATGATAACTTTCTCGAAATTACGGTACTTATACGCCATGTTGCGCCGTTAAAATTGCGTGCATGAGTATATCAAAAAGTTTTCGGAAAAGTTGAATTTAGTCATAAATTAAATTTTAACGCACACACTAATAAACAAGCCAACAGACATACATATACAAGCACTTATGTTTGCAGAGAGGTGCAATAAATGTGTATAAACTGTTTTGCAACTCTCTAAAGTGGCGCAATAAATGAAGTTTATGAATAAATTTACAAGTGCAGCGAGGCGAATGAGCGGCATGAGCATTTTACCGCCACAAAAGTTTGAGAAGTACATATGTATATATATATATTTATATATATAAATATTTTTAAGATATAGGTACATATAACATTAAATATATTTATAGGAAAATATTGTTTGTACAAATAGATATTGAGTTTTTAAGCCACACGAAGAGCTCATTGAAAACCCATAAACATGTTTCTCTAATTTTCCCTTCTTTTCTTTTGTGTTTTTTTTTTTTATACAGTGTGCATGCATAGTAATACCTGCCTCTTTCATTGTAAAGCATACGTATAACACGTGCAAAATGCCACACTAATAGTGATAGCACAAAGCGAAAATGGAGATGGTGAAAAATTAAAAAAAAAAAACCAAACCTTTTGATAGCACACGTAGCATACAATCACACAATCATCGGTAAAACTTCGGCAGCTGAGAAGCAAATATGAATAGCAAACGACAATGGCGGTGCAGCGCAATGTGCAATATGTTGCCTCAAAGAGGATCAGCGGTTGTTCTTGTTGCATTCCTACCTGCCGTACTACCGCACCTCTTTTGAACCGCTCTTACTTCGATATTTGTTGTGCATTGCATCGTTATGCAAATTTTTTTCGTTTGTTCTTTTTTGCTTTCATTATTACGTGTTGAATTTTTTACCATTTTATTTTTTCCTTCTTTACCTTCTCGTTGCATTTCCCTTTTTTATGTTTTTTTTGTCATTATTTTTTACATTTGTGGTGCAATTATGGTTGGGAAACTCATTTTTTTTGAGTTTGTGTTGACATGATGCGCATTTGTTGCACTGCCATTGGCGTGGGTGCGCGTGAACTCATTGGAGCGCGTGCATTTGCGAATGAAAATGGACTTTCAATGAGGGAACGTATATGGTAGCATTTTTGACATGGTTTTTGCGCCGTAGGAATTGCTGTTCATTACTGTTGAAGGGGAGACATTTAATAAAATAAAATATTTGAAAGTCCATACAAAGAGTTTCCAAAAAAATTAAAAAAATTTTATTAGCATTATAAAAATTTAAATTATTAAAATTTCTATTATTTGCCATATATGTAGGTACAGCATTCAATATACCAGTAATATATATTACCTCTAGAATTCTAGCTAAAGCTAATATATTTATTAATTCGTTTGCAAAAGTTTTGAAATCAGAAATCATAAGTTTTTTTTTTGAAAATTTAAAAAAAAACTAGACAGTTTAATGAAATATATTTCATAGAAAAATTTTACATTTCATATTTTTGTTGTATTTTTTGTGTATGTAGTGATTGATATATTCATTTCTGTGAAAACAATTCTCAAATGACTGAAAACTAGCTAGAAATTGTAATAATTTTTGTGTTGGCAATCATGAATTGTAATGTGCTACGCTTTTGATGAGAAATTGTAAATTAATTTGTAATGTTTTAATTTATTTTTTGATAATTTGCATTTTATTCAGTTCATGCCACTGGCTATAGAATTTAACGCTAATTAAAAAGTTGAAAGGAATTTCGTATAAAAAAGGCTGCTAATTTCAGTTGGGTCAAACAAATTAAAATAATCAGAGAAATTAAAAAATATATAATAAGTATTTAAAATAAATAGCTCAAATTTTCAATATAGAAATTGAACGCCTAAATGTAGACAATAATATACTAAATCATGCGCTTCGATTCTTTCAAGTACTTCATTATGTATAAGTAATAATTAAATAGGCTTTATTATAAAAAAATGTGGAGACATGACATCGTTAAAGGTTCGCCTCAATGTAGGCAACGATTACTAGTTGCTCATAGCTTGTAAGCAAAAATAAAATTGTTGCCAAACAATTAGTATTCACTGCACAGGTGCCAATTTTTCTTTAATGCAATCTTTTTTACAATTGGCATATAATTTTTTTTTTAAACTTTAAGCAGGTGAGTTGCCTTTTTTATATTCATTAATAATAAATTATATAGGAAATTATTAAATAACAATAAACTATAAAAAAAAATTATGTTTGAGAAAATAATAATGATATTTGAAATTGTACTGAATTAGAAAATACTTTTATTAAATTCAAGTTTAGATTCTCTATTTTCTAAAAACATATGTAGGCCATAATTCATTGCACTCACCAAGCAACGCCGGAGCTTCTACGCGACTTTTAACTTGCATTTTCTATTAAAAACAAAATGTTTGTGTAAAAAATGTGAGTAAATAAAATTATTAAAAGCGAACAAAAATTGCCACATAAATGTACAAAAGCATTGAAAGCCATTTAAAAAGTTTTTCCTCAACATAAAAACAACAAAACAAAATATTTCCTGCATAAATGGTGTACACACTTAGTACCCCTTCAATATCTGCATTATTGCTGTTGTTTTTGTTATTTTGGAAATTCAAATTGCTGATCCAAGGGAAGTTGGCGGCGGCTTCAGCAATGTGATAAATATTTGATAAGGTTAAAAGTGTTTGCACACAAAATGTGCTGCCATACACATATATATGTATATATATATATATTATTTTTTAAGGAAATTTATGCAAACGCATATAAATATTTACACACAATATGAACATATAAACAGTTTTTAAGCGCCAACAGCAAAACTTTGAGTGAACATTTTTGAAGAAACAAAACAATCTGCAGGAAAGAAAAAAAGAAAAAAGGCAAAGAAAATATGGGCGGAGCAATAAAGTGTGTTGAGTGTGCTGGAAGATACGTGGAGAGGTCTTGCGGATAAAGTTTCACTGCTATTGCAATGTCAATTGGAAAATTCATTGGCAGCACAATTTAAGGGCCGCGCACAGTTGTGATGTTGCAGCGCGCCTGAGTTTTTGAATATTCATCAGCATTTAATATTCATTTTAATAATTATTTTATTTTATTTGATTTTCAATTTTTGCACTCCTTCGCATTTTGCGCTCCTTTTTGTATTTGCTTAATTGGTAGTGCGAGAGCCGCTCTTAATGCCATTTACAGCTCATGTGTTTTTTTTTTGTCGAAAAGCAAAAAAAAAAAAAAAATTGAATAAATTTGACTTTGGCTTCCTATTTTACTCCAGCCACTTAATAAACAAATGGTTTTCAAAAAAAAAAAAAAAAAAAAAACAAAAACCAAAAGGCGCAAAAGTGCTGAACTGACAATTAAATTTCTGCGTTTGTTCTAAGAAATCATGAAAGAAGACAAAATTTGCAATTTTCACAAAATTCAATTAAAACTTGCTTGACAGTTGCTCGGTGGTGGTGGTGGTAGTAGTTAGATTTGCATTCACTCTTGGATTTGTTGTTATTGCGGGGTTGTTGTACATTGTTTGTTTGACACTGTTGCTGAAAGATTGCTGCTGGTTTTGGTAATGCTGTTGTTGTTGTTCTTGTTATTTGAGATAAACTGTCATTTGCACTATTTGCTTATTGTTGTTGCTGTCTTAAAACTCGGTAGTACATGGCAGACAGTGACAATAATGTAAAAATGGAAAACTTTTGAAAGTTAAAATAAATTTGGAAAAATAAAATTTTGTTTTCTGATTTTTTTTTGTTTTTTTTTTTAAATAAGCAGTTGCCTATCAGCAGAGTTGAAATCTGAAAAGGCTAATGAAAGGTAAAGAGGAATCCGCAACACAGACTCTGAGATGTTCATTACACAGCAAAGAAAGCTTTGAGAAGCTGATAAAATATTATTTTTTAGAGGAAGAGTAATATATAGACTTCAATAGAAGAGTAACTTCTCTTAAATCTGTAGCTGAGTAGATAACGAGGGTGTTAAAACCTTTGGCTACACCTAGAATTAAATGATTTTATATATAGGTATATATATATGTATATATGAGCACAGCTATTAAAATTTACATACATATGTACAAGTTTATGAGTAGTTACATAGAATTAAATAAAATAATTAGTTACTTTAGGACCATTTTATTTTTTAACTATCTTTTGCGCATTTTAAAATTACCGAAGTCCGGTATATAAATCTTTGCATTGATTTTAGAAATTAATTTCCAAAAAATTTAAAGGACTTCGAAATTTCTTGCAGAACTTTGCTAAATTTTCTGCAATTTCTTTCTCGCTGCGTTGGCTTGCTTATAACGCTTGCCTTTTGCTGATATTTGCTCGTACTCCAATTGTCTTTCAAATGTTGGCTGCAGCATTATAACATTATAATAATAACAACAACAACAACGACAGTTAAAAAATAATAACAATAACAACAAAAGTATTGCAACCAAAGTTGCAGTTGACAGTTCAACGTACGACTTTAACTTTCTTGCTCAAATACAAAGTTTCATTTGTATGTACATACACGTATGTGTTTGGTAGGCAGACAGCCGAATGTTGCTACGAATAAATTTGTATTTACAAATGTTTCTTTGTGTGTGTGTATGCTTGTGCATATTAAGTGTTACCAATGTTGCATGTCCTAGCTTTGCTTTGCTTTTCAAGAGGTTTGAGTTGCTAGTCATGCTGCCTATTCTCTCAATTTTCACTTATTCGCCATTGCTTACTCCTACTCCTCCGCCAAGCCTGTTCATAGCCAGCAGCTGTTGCTACTGCTTGTTTTCTAATTTCATTTCAGCGAACGATTTCAAATTGAAATTTATGATTTAATTCAATTATGCAAAATTTTCACAGCAACCCGACCTATGCGAGTCTACGAGGGAGAAAGAGAGCGAGAATGAGCCGTGTAGATAGACAAAAGTGCTGTTTTGGGAAAATGGAAAATGTCTGCGCTTAACGGCTATTAGGCCGAGCCTTTAGAGCCGCTTGGTTGCCGGAAAGTTGTTGACAATAAATTAGACTTGACTTTTGAGCGCATAACCGTTACGTATGTGTGGGTATGTAAGTCAGAGTTTTTAGGAGGTGCTTATTCTTGTTACATAATTTGTTTTTTTTGTGTTGCGAGAGTATTTAAAACTGTTTGGTATTACTTTTTCATTACAAATTAAATTAAATTACCAAAAAAAAAAAAACGATTTTAAAAATTTATTGATTTTAATTGTTAATTTAAATTGCTTTTTATAGATTTATAATAGGTTGCAGGCGCTGGCTTTTGGATTAAATTTGCTAAACTTTTTCGGTTTTTTTAATTAGTTTTTATTTTTTATTATTATTTTTTAATTGATTTCTTATTTTATTTGCTTAAGTTTTTATATTTGTATTTTTTATTTTCTTTTATTTTACTAATTTTTTTGTTATTCGAATTTTATTTAGCCGAAGTTTAGTTTTTTGTATTTTAGTTGAGTTGTATTTTTATAAATTTAACTTTTATTTAATCTTTTTTTCTATATATATTTATTTTTGTATTTTTTGTTATTTTAAATTTTTTAATTTATATTTTTCTTATAATCTTTAATGCGTTAATTCATTTTTCATCTTAATTTTATGTGTGTATCCTTACCTTTTTGTTTTATTTTCTTCAATTTTTTTAATTATATTTATTCTTAAATTTTGGATTAAATTTGCTAAACTTTTTCGGTTTTTTTATTTAGTTTTTTTTATTTATTTATTTTTTTTTTTAATTAATTTCTTATTTGATTTGCTTAAGTTTTTATGTTTGTATTTTTTATTATCTTTTATTTTACTAATTTTTTTGTTATTCGAATTTTTTTGCTGAAGTTTAGTTTTTTCTTTCAGTTGTATTTTTATAAATTTAACTTTTATTTAATCTTTTTTTCTATATGTATTTATTTTTATATTTTTTGTGTTTTTAAATTTTTTAATTTATATTTTTCTTATAATTTTTAATGCGTTATTTCATTTTTCATCTTAATTTTTGTTTTATTTTCTTCAATTTTTTTAATTTTATTTATTCTTATTTTATTTTTTTATTATTTTATTTTTTTATTATTTTATATTTTTATTATTTTATTTTTTTTTTATTTTACTATTATTTTTAATGCATTATTTTGCGTCTTTATTTTATAAATATATATTTTACCTATTTTATTTTCTTTAATTTTCTTTAATATTTTTATTTTTATTTTTATTTATATTTTTTATTTTTTTATTTTTTTTTTAATTTTTATTTATATCTTTTATTATTTTTTTATTTTTGATTTTTTAATCTTATTATTTTTAATGCGTTATTTCGCGTCTTTATTTTATAAACATATATTTTACCTATTTTATTTTCTTTAATTTTCTTTAATTTTCTTTAATATTTTTATTTTTATTTATATTTTTTATTTTTTTATTTTTTTATTTTTATTTATATCTTTTATTATTTTTTTATTTTTGATTTTTCAATCTTATTTTTATTTCTAACTGAATTTAGTGCTTTTGTTCAGTTTTATGTTAATGTTGTATATTTAATTTTTATTTTTGGTTTCATTGATATTTTTGTTTTTTTTTTATTCTTATTTTTATTTCTAATTTAAATCTATTTTGATTACAATTTGCTATTTTCTAAATTTATAATAAAAAATTTTTTATTTATCATTTAAGCATATACATATGTATTTTTATAAAATCATTTGATTTTTTATATGTTATTAATGTTTTTATTGTTTTATATGTTTTTTAAGCAGAAATTTGGTTCCGTTTTGTTCACTTTCATTTTTATTTACGTAATTTTTTATTTTGAATTTTTTGCTCACTAATTTTTTATTCTTTTATTTTGTATGTTAAATATTTTTTTTACTTTTACTTTTATATCTATTTACATTTTGATTTTAATTGCTAAATTAATATTTATTTTATACGCCTATTGCGTAACTATTGTGATTATAAACTATTATTTTTTTAATTTTTATTAAAAAAAAATATTTTGGTATTTTTCTTTTTATGCATATACATACTAATTTTATTTTACTTTTTATATTTTACTCATTTTTATTGTGCTCTTTATTTTTAAAGCTGAGATTACGTCCTCTTTTTTTCAGTTTTATTTTTGTATATTTTATTTTTATTTTCACTTATTTTAATTTTTTGATTTTTATTGTGATGTTATTCTGTAATATTTTTAATTAATTATTTTTTTTTATTTTATAATTTTATTCTTTTATTAAATTTTTTTAATTTTATTCTTCACGTTTTTTTATTTAGTTAATTTTTATTTTTTAATTTTTATGTGTTTTTATTATTGTTTTATTTCTTTTATTTATAATTAATTGATTTGCGTTTTATGAATATTTTTTACATTTATTTTAGTTTTTAACTTCAATCGTTTTTTACTGTGTCGATTCTTTAGTTCCTTTTCGTCGTTTATTTTTAAAGTTCGTTATTTGGCAGATAATTTTTGTTTCAAATTATTTTTAACTATTATTGTTGTATAGTTGCTTTAAGTTTTGTACAAGCATTAAAATGCAAACAGAAGATCCTTTTCTTCCTCTCTTAAATTTAAATGATCCTACATTATCCAGTTCAACTCGTGCCTGCCTTGGCGACTCAATGTGTGCTTCTTATAGCTTAGCTTAACGGTAATGGATGCTCATTTGATATACACAACACGCACACTTACACACCCATGTACGAGCTTATGTAATGTAATGCATTTTATATGCTCGTCATACATTTGCCAGCAGGATATATAGGGATACAAAAGCCGTTATGCTTTTATTATTTTCAAAAAAAAAAGAAAAAAAAAATAAAATAAATAAAATAAAAAAAAGAGAAAATATTTGAAGTAAAATAAAAATGGTTATGAAAAGCATGAATATGAACAGTAAAAGCATAGAATTTTGCCAACGCTATTTCTTGGCTAAAAATTCCGCATGCAATACACGCTTGCAACAATGTGCATTTTTATACACTTACATGCAACATGCAGCCATATAGGTACATACATATATGGTTATTGTACAAGCATCTTGCTACCATAATACGTTGCAATATATATAGGTATATGCGCACATTACAATACACACACAACTGTCAGAGGTGTTCATATGAACGGCTATTGTGTGTTGCACAGTGGGTTGAAAGCGAAATATTATGCAGGATGAATATAACAAACTAAGCATTTCTGTTACTTTTAAACTGTTTTCGTACATGAGGAAAATTTTTGTGTAGAAAAACTTCAATGATATTTTGGTATCCTATATATTGTACATTTTTGAACTTTTTCAAATACTTTTGTGCTTAGATTCTTATGCTTTAAAGTATTTTTTCTTCAATTATTTATTGTTTATCTTGTACTAAAATAAATTAGAAATTAATCATTTTAATTTTTTTCTTTAAAACATTTCTGTGATTTTGAACTGCTGTGTGGCACTAGTGTTGTTGTTAAGACTACAAATATGTAGAATATCGAAGCCAAGGCGTAAATACTTGTTGTTCCCCAACTCACACACACACAGTTACACATGACTGCGTACATTTTTGCGCATTTTGCTTGTTGCAACACAATGAGAAAATAAGAATACGTGTATGTGGCAAATGAATGTGCAAGGAAGCGAGTCAGCGGAGGTGTTGAAACACGATGTGGCGGTATGTTGTTCATGAGCTCATATTAACCAGTTTGCCTTACCTTGTTGTGCAATGACAATGAAAACGCAACACCTAGCATACAGCTCGGTACAGGATATACTCGTACTAGGGGAAGAGTTTTGCCTGTATGTATGCACATGCTTACACGTACATACACATACGATTAAGCATTATATTTACCAATACGTAAGCAACTTCACCTGATCGCCTGGATGGTGTTGTAAACTTTCATTGTATTGCAAGCCATGCAACGCGCGCGTGTATGGGCTCACGTTTAATTTTACACCGTTATTGTATTGCAAGCTATATATACATATATGTATACGCATATATGAATTTATAAGCAAAACCGACCATGCCAAGTTGCCTTTTACAACATGTACACGTGTGTGTTTGTGTGAAAATTTTGTATTTCTCCAAGCTCCCATACATATTCATGTAAGTTTATATACATACACGTACTTATACTTCAGCTACAATATTTACGTAAGTAATTTAAGTTTAACGTTAAGTATCCATAACGGCAATTTCTACAACGTTTGGTCATAATTTAATTAAGAAACTTGTTTACGTGAAATTTTATGAGGCCAACCAGCGACTGCAGTCACTATCCCATCTCACTACACGCTGATGAAGAGGAGGCGAAGAAGTGTTGAATGCAAGGAAGGCAAGGTAGTGCACGGATGTGGGCTGAGAAGGATATTGCATTACTTAATTGTAAATTTATGATCGCAGTCACCACAGTTTAAACATAAAATTAACGGTAATGTTGTTGGTAGAGTGTTTAATTTAAAGTTGTTGAAAAAGTGCATTTAAAAAGGAGTTAAACGGCGGTATAAGAGTAGTTGTGTCAGTTTTGCTTTTATTTGATATACGTACATTCAGCGCAAACAGTGATTATCGAAATTGGCTGAAATGCGCACAGACCTTTTTGTACATATATGTAGGTATATGTATATTCATATTATGGTCTATTAAACTGTTATAATTGATTTAATGGTATGACCGCAAGGAGTATGAATGATTGTCAGAAACAAGCACGAATTGACACATTTTCAAATAAAAAGTTTGTAAAAAAAAATATTCAAATTCTGTATGCGCAAATAAATACACTTACCGACTATTTTCTAAATTATATGCTCATATAAATGTCAAAATGACGAGCTTAGAGAAAGTCAAGCTGAAAAAAATAAAAAAAAATATTAGTTTTGTTATCAAAAGTTTAATTTGTTTTACAACTAAATATATTTATTTCTAATTTTCTATAAATTTATTTTAATTTTTTTTTGGATCTTTATTTTTCTTATATTTGAAGAAAAAAGTGTATGCAACTTATTAACTAGTAATTACGTGTAAAGTAGCTGTGTTAAAAAAAAAAATTTGTTTTAAGTGGTTAATTTTAGGAAGCGAAAATATTATAATTTTTTAAATTTCAAAAAATATTTCTTTCAGTATTTCCTTTTTCATATAGTTTTTGTTTCTTGTTATTATGGAACAGTACTATTTTCATAAATAATGAATATCTAATATCTTTTTTTATTTATATAATTTTTTAATTTTTTAGTTTGTTCTTAATTTTTAGTTTTCTTTTTAATTGCCTTTTTAATTATTTATGTTCTTTTTTACATTTTTTATATTTCATCTTTGTTTATTTTTATTTATTTTTTTAGTTCTTTCATTTAAATTTTTTTTTTGGAATTTTTTATTTTGTCTTTTATTATTTATGCTTCTTATTTCTATTTTTATCCTGATAAAAAAAATAATAATTTTTATTTTTTGATGAATTGCTTTGTTTTATTCCTGTTTCCTACTCGTTGTATTTTCATCTTTTTTTTATTATTGTTTTCTTTTATTTTGAACTTTTTTTTTAATTTTTTATGAAATTTTTATTCATAGCTATTTTTGTGTTTTTTCCTTTAGTATACTAAATTTTTAATTTCATATTTTTTTAATTTTTATTATTTTTTTTATTTAGTTTCCAATGCCTGATAACTTTGAAAATCTATTTTTGCAAAAAAATTTTTTTTTCGTATTAAACTCCTCAGTCTTTAGGCAGGACCATGAGTGATACATCTTTTGTAGTTCTCTTTTCGATTTTTTCGGCTTTAAGTTTAAAATTTATGTTTAAAGAAAGATGCGGGTATGATACGAGATATTTTTGACATTATAATGAGACACACTTACATTACCATATATACGCTTTATTCATGCGTAAAAGAATTGTATGGAAATATATGAAAACGTGAGATACTTATATTAGAGATTTTACATTATCAGCCATTACTTTTCATCATATGTATTTCTATACTTTGCAAGAGTCTGCTCCGAGCTACATACATTTACATAATAAAATATATATATTTTTATATATGTATATATGCATACTCTTATATCGATAAATGCTTTAATGTATGTTTTCTTATGATTGCGCATTTTTGCACATATTCTCTTTTGTATGAATTTTTCACCTACTTTTTCTACTTCCTTAAGATATAAACTTATCATGCCATAGACGCTGCAAGTGTTCTTTCTGGAATGTGTGTGTAAGTGAATTTTCTTATGCCATTCCACTTACAGCAAAGTATACCCCCTAACCATACTCTCCCCCTTTCTTTCTCTATTTCTCTCTCTTATGTTGTCCACATATACACATAATAACACCTGGCCAGCGGTGGCATCATAATGCAATTGCACAGTTTGCTGCCCTTTCAACTACACAACCACAGCCAGTAGCCGTTTTTTTTTTACTTTGACTGTGTGCATTTGTATGTGCGTGTTATATATAAAAGCAGGTGTAAGCAACATTTAAAGGTCCTTGCCTTTTTACTGTACTCATATACGTATGTATGTAAGTTTTATTATAGTACAGGCGGCGTCTGGCATAAGAAATGCAAACACATACTTTTTCATACATACACGTATGTGCTTAACACCATGTGTACACGTATGTTGCATTTCGTTTGCTCATGTGGGTGCCTTTCGAGGCTTGTTTGACTAGATGGGCGTTGCAATTTGTGCCATCGGTAATTTGTAAGGCGTTCAAGTTGCTTTTTTCTGCTAACAACATACACACACACGGATGTATACATACATAGCAGGAAGATATATGTATTATATTGTACGTATGTACAGACAAACTCTTGAATATACTTGAGTTTGCACTTGAAAACGTTTTGCAACAGCAAAAAAAGCTTACTCTTGTATGCACTTAGGCAACATTAAACAGTTTCATGTAATTTGTGTTTTGTGCAAATTTTTCGTAGTAAAATTTTCTTCATTTATACGTGTATGAGAGACCCCAAGTAAAGTTGGGTGGTTACGTATACGCCATGTGCGCTGTGAAAGAGTTACTAAATAGCCAAAAGGAGGTTGTGGGAAAAAATTTCGAAAAAGATCTCGTACAAAGTAGTAGCAATTAAAAAAATTCAAACCCGAAAAAAAAGAAAAAAATGCACTTAAGCAGCATAAAGCGCCGTTTAAGCAGGTTAATTAAACAAAAGTTTCCTTTAATTAATGTCCTTAAGGTGGAGTAGCTACAGAAATGTATTTTCGTTTGCATTTTTTTTTTCAAATTTTCTCTTTGTAGTTTTTTTAGTTTTATGTGTTTTTCTTTATTTCCATTGGTTGCTTTTTCTTCCTTTATAGAGGTGTTTACCAAGTGTATAAACTAAAAAGTAAATGAAACAAAAAAAAAAGAAAGGAATTGCCTATAAAAGAAAATATTCAGGTACTCTAACTATTTACGTCTGAGTTTGCGTTTGAGTGCTTTGCAGGTGTTGTAGTGTTGTACTGAGTGCCATTTTATTGGCAGCTGTCTGGCTGCTCACATAAAAGTGATGGAATTTTTTATTTCATCAGTAGTACTACTTGGCTCATGTCTGTAATGCTTTTTTCACGTGGTTATGCCATAATTTTGGTATGTTTTTTTTTTTATTCAGCCAATGTATATTTAATGCAAAATAATTTTTTTTCTATATTAACAACATTTTTTACGGCGATAACGTAAAAGAATTTTTCAGAGGTGCATGTATGTATATATTCAATTAAATTTGTATAACTTTTAATTTTTAAAATTACTCCAAGTACAGGCAATGTTTTTCGTTCGCAATTTTTACCATAATTACATATTTACCCAATAACAAATTTACGCTACAAAATAAATAATGAAAATTGTATATACTGTATATTTTCTGTGAAAAAAAAATTTTTTAAATATAAATACACCTAATTTATTGATATTTTTGTGTTTAAATATATTTTTAAGAAAACACACAGTAAATACTGTTATCAAAATTTGCATAAATAATAAGAAATAATACTTTAATGCATTTTTCCAGTGAAATTTAACGCGTATAATTTTACTTATTTGCTGCTACTCTTAGGCTTATATGATTGAAAGAAATATTGTGTTGTTTTTAAATGCTTACTATTTTTTTTTTAATCAGCGTTTCATGTCATAATTTACTGCACTTTAGTTGATTTAATATTTTATATTTGTTAATGACCGTAATTGATTTTTTTTTTAACATATTAATTACTTCGCAAAGTTTATAAAAAAAAAATTGACGTGAAATGAGCGGAGATGATGCTGAAAATATATTTGATATGAAAGGCAAATTGTTTAAGTTTCAAGTTTAATAAATATATATGATTTTAATGCATTTTTTTTTCGCTGAGCAGCTAGTTATTTTATAATAAAAGGTATGCTGCTTTTTTTTGTATTTAATGTGAAATGATCAGACAAAACATTGCCTACATCTAGGCGCTTTTTCTAATGCATACTTAACTCTAGAGAGAAAGAAAAGCAGAGAGATAATAAATTATTTATACATTTATAATGCAATTAATATAATTAATACTTTTAATAAGATTTATCATTTATGAATTTTATAAAATATGCAAAAAAATCTGTGCTTAAATGTAACTAAGAATGCAAATATTGTACATTCTCAAAACCTTTTGCCTTTTGGCGCATAAATTTCAAACAATAAATTGATTTCTTAGACATGAAACATACACACAAATGCATAAGCTACGCAAATGACGTGTCATAAATACTTGAAATATTTTACCTACAACTTTACACTAATTGAATCAGTCGTTAATTATGATGTTCATTAAGTCTACATTCAAACTAAATTGAATTCTTGCATTATGCACGTGATGTGTCACTACAAGCAACACACAAGTAAGCATATTAGTGCATAACAAAAAAAACTTAATATACTCGTATATATATATAATACATATATTATATATTTATACAAAACTTGCATTTAATTAAAATTTACCTACATGTGCATATCAAATTTACTGTTGTTGCATGTTAGATAATTTAATTCAATTTGGATGCAAATTATATATTGCCATTGCCGCACACCCTTATGTGCGAGTATATGTACGTGTATGTGAATAATCAGTATGAAGCTTATAAAAAGTTCATGTGTAAGCAAGTTGGGTGTCACACAAAGCTGCAATTATATTGTACATGACATGAATTTGCATAGATATTTATTAAACGTTAAATGTATGTACTCGTATGTGATTGTTTCTATCTACGTGTAGCTGTGAATTTCATGTACAACTGTACTGTAGTTACATATGTCAATTTGCAACATTTCCGGTATAACTGTTAGTCACGTTTATACATATATACTCATACCTATGGCGCTTTTCAACCGCTTTAGCTTTTTTTTGCCGAGCTCCTCGTCTTGAATGCTCCTCCAACAAATGGAGGGACCTACAGTTTCTACTAAGCCGCCATTGGATAAGAAGATTTTATTTCATGTTAGCAATACACTCGAACACTATTCTCTGTCGAGGATCAACCGCAAGTCGAAAAATTTATTTCCTTTAATTCTGAATATTAACTGAACACTGGCTTTCCGAAGGGTTTTCCGTACTGCTAATCACTAGGCTTTTCGGCTGTCGTTAAATATGATGCATACTGGCATTTTTATATTAATACTGTTCTTTATATTGTCTCATTTAATGTTAAAGTGACCATGACTGTATGTATATATGTACGTGTATATTAGATTCAGCTATATGGTTCCACTAGCAACTCTGTTCTCTGTCGCATACAATAATTATAATAATCAAAATAATTTTGCAAATTGTAATTACCAAAGCCTTCTTTGTTGTAAGAGTATGCCCCATTTGTTTATGAATATACCGCACGGTGTTTAAATGAGTGGTAATACTAATATACTAGCACGCATTTGTAAATAGAACTGAGCTTTAGTTTTTCGCTTAGGTACAATTTAAATAATTTGCATTATTTTATACAAGATTTAATTTGATTTGATGAGCTATAAAATTCCCAAACGCCTGGGGATGTGCTTAATCTGAAATTGATGAAATATTATGACACGGTTTAATTGTACATTTTCTCATTTTTAAAATTCATACTTTTTTGTTTCAATATTTTTGTGTTTTCTTTTTTTTTAATTTTTTTTTACTATTATTAAATATTTTTTACAATTATTTATGTTTATTTTCTCCTTAGTTATTAATTTGTTGATCGTAGATAGGTACCAATACTACTTCCGGCGGACGTACAATATAAACAATAGCCAACAAAGCTATTTATAAACACTAAATACATATACACCCACATAAATTTGTATAATATATTATTCTAAAAAAGTACATATAAGCATGTATACAACTCCACATATAAAATAATCTTCAATTATTGGGAACTTTCGAAATGATTGGTCAGTGCTAAAGTTACTAATTAGAGGATCAGCTGAAAAAAGAATTATGAAACAAATTAAATTAAAATAAAATAAAAAATAAAAAAATAAAATAAAATAAAACTAAATAAAATAAAATAAAATAAAATAAAATAAAATAAAATAAAATAAAAGAAAATAAAATAAAAGAAAATAAAATAAAATAAAAAAAAATAAAAAAAAAAAAAAAATAAAATAAAATAAAATAAAATAAAATAAAATAAAATAAAATAAAATAAAATAAAATAAAATAAAATAAAATA